>CM029134.1:16637559-16952559 GCA_016859345.1 Istiophorus platypterus
ACTATAGTGATGCACTGGTCTGCAAATAAGCACTATTGCCTTGGTGGTGTTGTCTTTTTGATAAATCTTGTAAATGAATGGAAAAGAAGTTCATCCATTGTACATTTCATTATTGTTTTTATAAAATAAGAGCACTTTGGGTCAGAGGCAATTGAATGCGGAAGGATTGAAAGCTGGTGACATTTAAGTCTGGTTCTTGTTTTCTCTCTGAATCATTCGATTTCAATCATATATTTATTTTCATCTGCTTTAAGTCTGAACTCTGAGCTACCCCCTCATTGAGTGTCCGCAGTTTTTTTTTTAAAATTTATTTATTTTATTTATTTATTTATTTTTTCCAATCCTGCAGCCCGCTCGTTGGCAGCCACATCCATTGCTGATGATGCATCATCCCAGCACAGCTCTGACCAATCGGATGCAAGGACTGAGCACTCCGATGATGATGTGGGAGAAAAGGCTATCAAACGCGGGACCAGTGTCAAGGCAACCAAGAAACCTGCTGTGGCTAAAACAGAGGTAGGGCCAGTGAACACACACACGAACACACATGAACACACACAAACACACACACCAAGAGCAAGACCTGAATCTTAACAGCATACACTTGATTTAAAAATTATTATAATTCAGATATTCCAATGTGGAGATAATGACTTAAAATTTGTATCATGATATTTTAGCCTATTGTCAATACTTACTATTATCTTTGTTTAATATTTGTTTAGCCATACAAAAAAATCCATTTTGAATAAGAGGGGGAAGTTTTCATGTCGTACACCCAAAATACTGCAATAGTTTCATTTTGGACAAAGTTCAAATTTCATGATGTGCATAAACATCATTTCAGTGGGAAACAGAGTGTGATGCTTTGCCAATTAAACTTCACAAACAGACACAAATGTTTTCACACCATGTAAGAGTTAATATTATTATCGTTATTCAAGACTTATTTAATGTTTTTGAGGTTTCCCTGGAATTAGGACACAGCTTATGACAATGCTTAACACACTGATGTTCAGCAGGTATAACCTTTTTTTTTCTTTCTCACACACACACACACACACACACACACACACACACACACACACACACAAACACAAACACACAAGCATTAGACCAACTCAAATTCTGACCAGATGATGGTGCTAGAGGAAAAGTTGTTTATTTCATCCATAGAGGAACATCCAAAAACATAGTGTGCAACCCTAGTTAAACCCTTGCTATATCCCCCTGTTGTCTCTCTTCTTCTTTTTCTTCTATTATTTAATCAGTTGTGTTAATTACGCTTTACTTGCCCCTCCCTCCTGTCCTTGTCCTCCCCCCTGCAAGACTCAAACTAAAGCAGTGAAGAAGCCAACAAAGAAAAAGACCGTGACTAATAATGCAGAGACGCCACCATGAGGCCTGCTGTTCACATCCATCGACCAACACTCTCTCCACCCACAGCCTGCAGGCTCTTCTTCCTATGTTTGGTCTCTACACAGAAATTGCATCACTCTTGCTGTTTTTAGAGCAAAGTGCAGATTTTGTTTTTAGCTATATATGGCCACTTGTGTGGGAACAGTTCTTTTACATTTACTAGGTTGTTGCATATTTTTTCTCACTCAGATTTAACAGTCGGGGATATTTCTCAGACCTTTTTCCTTTAACCTGTAGGTCCCATGTATGTAGGTCCCCATAATATTCGATAACATGAGCTGGCTATTTGAAGCTTTCCAGTCTCGTTGATGTAACTGATTAATGTTCTGTTGTCGGCAGTTTGACATTATCGATTCGAGGCTGTTTTTTTTTTTGTTGAAGTATCTCTAGTAAAATATTAAATTCCTCACTCATAACTTCACAGATTTGGGTCCCCTATGTATGGTCCTGGCTACTTCTACACGGTTTGAGTTGAAAAATAAAAGTTTCAGCAGGCCACAGGTCTACATCTTCATTTTGACCTGGCCGTGATGCTAGAAGTCCTCAGAAATATCAGCAAAACAACTTTAATCCAAGGAGTAATTTGGGGTTTAGATCAACTTTAAGCCTTTCTCGTTTTTTACAACAATTCAGCTCATATAACTGGTCAATAGGCAACCACCATGTCCCTGCTCATCGAACTGTCTAGTTTTACACGATTATTCCTGATCAAACCTGTGTTTGTTTTCTCTTTTACCTTTTTTTTTATTCTGGACTCTGACTGTATTTTAGGCCTCACAGCTTGTGGACAAGTTTAAAGTTCAGCTTCCCCTCATGAAGCCTGTAAACCTCTGAGTTAGTCTGGCTCTGCTACGTTCAGGTATCACTTGCAGCAACTTTCTTCCTCACTGCTTTAATGTGACTTTCAAGTCATGGATAGTGCTGTTGATGGAGTGGTTTGTTTAGTGTGGGCTCAGTTATCCTTCATCTAGACATCACGCTCTTCGGTTGTATTTGTTCATGATCATTTATTTATTGCGGTTACATTTTCCAGTTCTTTTGGTCATGTAATATTAGTAATAAATATGATCAGCTGTGCATAGCCAGGCCTCTTAAGGAGATGCTGTAACTGAGTGATGACAGGGCTCTCTCACAGTCAATGTGGCAGTCATGGACGAGTTGGAAGCGTTTGTGAGCTAACATATCTGCTTTCGGTTGCATTTGTGTTCAACATTAACCAGTGATGGAGTAGCTCTGCACTCTCACTTTTCATTTTACTCAGCTATGTGGTTAAACTACGCCTCATTATAGAAGCAGGACAAAGCAAAGCAATATGGAAATAATTTAACCAAAACCAAAATCAGGAGACTGTATAAGAAGCATTTTCTCATCCCTTTCCTGTTATTTCAGAAGCGGGGGGCCTGTCAAACCAGGCTGTGGGTGTCTTCTGGGTTGCCGGCCTCTACATTGGGTGTGGTTTCTTCTGAGCGCTCGGTAATGGGAGACTTAAAAGCATGAGACTATTTATGAAATCATTACTATTGTTGCAGTTTGACACTAGTATAAACCAGTAGGGGGAGACAAACCCCATGTCAACTGAACAATATGTAAACACCGTGTAAATAGTAAAATTAACTGTATATACAGAATGAGCTTGCTTGCCTTATTCATTCTCTGAGCTGACATCTGTTGTTGTTAATTTCTTAATCATTTGTGTGTGTGTGTGGGGGTTTCATTTGTTTTTTTTTCTTAGTCTTAATCTCATATGTTCTAAGACCAGAGGAAACTTCATGGAGACTTCTGGTGTTGGAAATGACTTTTTTATTTTTAATTAACATGTTTACTTTTCTGTCTGTCTTTTCACGTTAAGAAAATTTAACTCTTCTTCATCATAAAGTAAGGAATCTCCAGACTGGGTGTAAACTGATGTTTGTACACTCACATATGCTATGTTCTCCATTCACACTGGTTTTAAAGTATTTTAGGGCCATAATTCCTTAATTCAATGTTGCACTGAATAAAAAGGAGACATCATATAATTAGAAGACATTCTGTCTTATCAAGATACAACTCTGCATTTTATCTTGTGTCATTTTTGGATATTTATTGTTTATTATTTTATGTTTAAAATCAGCGTTGTGTACAGGGATGTTCATTTGTATAATGTTTGTGCCAATTCTCAAAGCTCCATGTCATAAAGGATAACAGTATGTGCGCTGGGACAATGGTATCTAACAAGGTCATGTATCAGTAATAAAACTACTAATAAAGGAAATGAAATCAGTGTGAAATTGCCTGTTTTACAGTAGAATTCTGGATTCTTACAACATCTCTTGGTTTAGTTTATTAGTGGATTCTGCCTCTGTACATCACCACAATTAATTTGGAACAAACCCATCAAAGATGTGATAGAAGTGTAGATGTTCAGTTTTAATTAGAGGAGTTTAACAAAGCTATCAGACAAACTGTTTTAGTTCGTTAGCCAAATTAGTCATTTTAATATATAGTGCCTCATTTTCACAGGCTTAAAAAGTAATTGGACAGTAGACTTACGATCAGTGTCATTTCCAGGTGGGGCCTGTTCCCTGGTTATTTCATGACAATGAAGCAGATAAAAGGTCTGGATTTGATTCCATTTGCATTTGGTTTCTGTACATGAGAACTTTTATTTTACTTCCAAAGAGGTGTCGAAGCAAATGAAGGAGGCTGTTAGGTTTGTTTATTTTGAGCCTATCAGACAGAAGTTAGGAAGTTTAGGAGAGGCAGAATCAAAAAAATACTGTTGAGCCTCTGAAAATGAGGGGCTATGTATAAAAATGACTGTAGTTCCTAAATGGTTAATGCAATCTTTTTGTTAAACCCCTTTGCATTAAAGCTGAAAGTCTACACTTGAAACACATCTCGAAGGCTTTGTTTTGGATCCATGGTAGTGGTATACCGAGGCAAAATTATGAAAATTGTGCTACTGTTCAAATACTTATGGACCTAACTTCATTTTGTTGATGATCAGCCATCAAAACAGACCAAGCCTTAAGTTCAAATTTTTTACTGCCAGAACAGAGCAGACAAAGACAAAAGATGTACTCAAGTTACAGCCGTAATTTAAAGCTAGATATCCATAGGAGATTCAATACGTGTAGGACTATTTTTTTCTAATCTTTAACTTTTAAGATTTTTTTAATTTATTATTTTTGTTATAGTATTGTGTTGTTGTTTTTTTTTTTCCTTTTTCAACAGTTTCTTCAGAAATATGCAGAAGCTGTAATGGGTTGCTGGACCCCAACAAATTATGAAAAATTTTAACTACTTTGTTGAATTCTACATTTATTCAATTTGTTATAGGTACTCTTCCACTTTGGTTTACAACTTCATCCCATTTTTCCTGAAAGATTTCCTTACTTGTATTTTCAAGTTCTGGAGGTAAACTGAAAAATGCAATTTTCTTTCTGTTCATCACATGTTCAGAAAGATTTCTCTGCCGTTGTTTTAAGCTCATCTAGAGCATATTCAAGTTCATTTTTTTGTACTTTTCCGTCAAAATATGAGATTGTTCTGGAGATAGCTAGAGTTTTATTTTTAAGTTTTGAAGCAATTTGAAGCAGTCTCATTTGCATTTTGGAAAAAATATGGATAAAAATCAATGCATGTACCTAAGATGCTGGAATAGCTGAGAGCTGTAAAATACTCTGGACTGCTGAATCCCCAAAACTTCATAAATGCGGCACAAGTTAAAATTCCATATTTTCTCCACTCTTTGGCCTGGTCTAAAAATTTTAAACGTACAACACTCTAATTTGTCATTTCTCAGAGAATATAGGCTGTTGTATGTACAAATAAAATTCTTTCTCACTTTTTTAATATTTCTTTTGCGGTGTAGGAAATGATCAAGGTAATTGATTAAAATTTCCTCCCTATGTTTTGTAACATTTGTGGTCTTTTTTTTATGATCTGGATAGAAAACAGTGGAGATTTTATATGTATGTTTCATGAAGAGAATGGCAAATGCAAATTGATTTGCAAATTCTTCTTGTTTTTCAGTCTGGCACATATTCTTAACTACAACCTGCTTCCTTTGCTAAAATTGAAAAATACTTCATTATTCGATTGAAAAATTCTGTTTTACTATGACCTGTTTTACTAGGACACTATCATTTTTTCCCATTTACTCTTTATCAACTGACTTTTCATTGGGGTCAGGACACATTTCAGATATTCAGCACTGGGTTTGATGGTTCACAAATTTTCACATTCACACAAATTAGGCGAGATATTCAAAAAGTTACGTTTTCTTCTCTGGGACCTCTACCTGCTGCTCCTAAAAGAGAAAAAAGATAAAAAGATGGGCTCACTTTTTCCAAGTCTGAAGTCTAAATACTCACATGTACATCGCTGTCGGCCGCTGTAATCTTTCCATATATACATACATATATATATATATATATATATATATATATATATATATATATGAATCCATCAAGGTAGCACCTGTAGTTACTGCTGCCTGGCCGGCTCTGGCTGATATGGTGAGGGCGACTGAGGGCCATATCAGATTATATCAGACTTTAAATTTCCAGAAAGAAAGAATGGGAAAAGTTGCCCTTACCATCGCTTCTATGCAAAACTAGTATATGGAGAGAAATTTAAGAGAAGCTGGGGCTATATTCCAAGAAAAAAAAGTCTTTCTTGCGTATGCTGCAATCCATTCTGGTGGATGAACTGACTGGAAAAGTACTCAAAACTAATGAGAACAGTCCAGAACATTTTAGATACATGATATTGTTGAACTGTCCAAAATGATTAATTTTGATTGGGTTATGGCCAGTGGTGTGACATTAGCTCTCAGCCATGTGGCATTCAGCTGACCAATGGCGCCACTCTATCAGTCAGTTGTGGATGTCTGTGGTCATTGGTGCTGGCACCGCTGTTACAGTCAAGCAAAAAATATGTGTATCACCACTCAATATAGTGGAGTCCAGTAGAACAACATTTCAATTGAATCAAATAGAGGAATAAATCTGGACCTCTCTGATGGCATCAAGGAAAATTCTGTTCAAATATTTTCCTAATAAATTAATGATTTGAACCTTCTGAAGGCTGGACAGATTTCCTCTTTAGAACTTTCACTTTCCCCCAGCGCTGTCATCCTCAGCGCTCGGTGTTCTTGTCTTTTCCCCTGCGCTGAGGATGACAGCGCTGGGGAAAAGACTCAAACGATGGACATGGAAATCTTCGTAGAACTCAAAGGAGCAGGGATGCAGGATTGTGGACATTGCCAAGTTGTTACATGGAGGTCTGATGAAGGTTTTGACCTAGTTGGATTGGACTAAACTGTAAAATATTATATATAAATATAAATACACGTACTGTTTTACAGCACATTTTTGAAATAATTTGGAGTGAGAAGAGCTGTAGGGCGTGAGACATCTCCTCTTTCTCTAGTATATCTGGAGCTTGTCTGCTTTTGTTTGTCTTAGTGGGATTTTTTTTTTTACCATCTATTACAAAGTGCACATATAAAACTGAGTCTAAATTATGTTCTTAGAGGAAGCCTGAAATGTTGTTAAAGATCTCCTAATTTGGCTCACAAACATATCATAAATAATTTGAAATGTTGATATAATAATTCAGTCTTCAATCATATTAACCTCTTGTTTATAACCGGTTACCTGCATGGTGGAGACCCTAGAAAAAAAAAATTGAGTAAGTTCATGAAAAAAAAATCAAAACAGTTCTAATCCTTTCTGACACAACTATAAAGTATAAACCATCTATATATAGCAAGATTTTAAAACAAATTTAAGTCGCTGAACTGGTTCTCATGGGTTTTATTTTTACTTTAAAGTTGGTTTGATGCTTATCTAACCACGATGTCATAGGCCACATTAATGCAGGACATCAAGGCCATAAACAAAACACCATACATTTTGAAAACAGGTAGAAATTTAGAGAATCAGGTTACTAGTTGCTATGACTTACCAGCTTTGGCCACCCATGAAGGACCCCCCCCCCCCCAGGGGTCAGCAAAGTTTGTTTTCTACAGATATTAAAAATAAATAGATAAATTAAAGAAAATAAATACTGGTTCCTCTGAAAAAAACTTACTGGTCTATAAGTCTTACAAAGTCAGTTTTCAGTTTAGATCTATAGATAAAAGGTTTTGCCTACCCTTGCTTTGGGAAGGCTGTTTTCTCTTTCTAGTCCCTTTCCTTTCACTTCTTGTTTTGTGTACACTGCTGAAGAAGAGGACATTCACAAAGACACATAGCGTGTGGCGAAAATATATATTCTTCTGTTGGCCCATTACATAAAGCAATCTATTGTTTCCGTACTAAGTTTCAATACGCATACAGAATAGGATTCTGTTTTGCCACATATAAAGGGTGGGGCAAGGAGCAGTTTTGAAAGTGTTAAATCTGAGACAGTTAAAATGAAAGTGTTGCAAATTTTTTACTGCATGACATTGCAGTAACACTTCATGTTGCGTGATGATGGTCAAATCTTGACAGGTAAAAGAAAAGAAACTCTGGAGAAAATCAGACTTTAGACTTTATTGTCACTGGTGGGGAAATTCACTTTTCAAGATGAACAACGCATGTAACAAGACCAACACCAAAAACAACATCAGAGACAGAACACACGACGTCACACATCACACATCACACATCACACAGCAACAGTGGTACCTGCTCAACCGGATCTGTTATTTAGGGCAGCAGTGGCTGCCAGCACTGCTGCTAAGTGGAGCCTATATGCCCAGAAACGGGCAGGAGAGAAGACATGTTTTGTTGCTTTCCTGTCCCTTATGTCTTTCCCCTCTCTCTTTTCTTCTCTTTACAGTTCCCAGAAAGGCTCACAAACACAAGCACACGCACACACACACACACACACACACACACACACACACACACACACACACACACTCCTTTTCTGTCACTTTCTTTGTTGCCGTTGTATATTTTAGTGTCTCATCCTCAGAGGTTAGTTCCCAAATGAACAGATAGGCAATTAGACGGCTTACACAGGTTATTAGTGTTATCATTTATTATTTTAGTTTTTTCTTGTTAAGAAATACAGTTTTAACCCTTCCTATCTGTTCGGGCTGGAAAGATTTATAACCTAATAACTACTACAGATGTGAATGTTTACTTATTGATTTGTACAAGCGTGTTGATAAATGCATTAAAAGGGGAAGGGGGCTCATTGAGACTGCATCTGTTACTTCCTCTCAAACATCTGTATCATTTACCTTCAAACCTACGAGTATATACATGTACAAATTGTTCAGGTTATAATCATCGTCCAGAACAAACTGGCTGTGAAAGACTGTTTTATACTGAATCTGTTAAATCTTTTACAACACTGATTCAAAACCTGAAAAGGTTGGATCAGGGTGGAGAGTAATTTCTGACTGGTTTCAAGAACAGGAAGAACACTGACCACAAGACTTCCTCTGCACCACTGAAACCTGAGAGAGGATAGACTTAACACATGTACTAAAATAATTCAAGTATACCATTCACACAGGAGAGAAGAGACAAGACGTGGAGAGAGAATACAGTGGTTAATCTTAGATAAAACATGGAGAGGATTAATGAACAAATACAGAGCAAATGCTGAACACTTATGCCTCTATCAGTAAAACTAAATGTGATTCTGAGTGTAATTAGAGGACTGATAATAAAGAAAAGAACACAGATCCTGAATTGTTTGTTAAACTATTTTTATCATGGAGGACACAATTTTACCATAAAGACATAGAGCATGTTTTGTATTTTGGGGAAGAGCAAACTTTCAAAGGGTAACTAATCAGAGCAATTGAATGTTTTCCAATTCCACAAGGGTTTTTTGAGTATTTTCAACATCCCCTCCACCACCAGATGACCCCATCTTAATCAGATCCCCCTCAGAAAAGCCTCCCCATCAAAGACCCCCTCCTCCAATCAGAAACGCCCCTCCCAAAATAAGACACCCCTTTCCTTCTTTAAAACACACTGTCAAACCTCAGGGGTCTCTTACCCCAAAACTATAGACCTCTGAACACCAGAGGACCCCTACCCAATCAGAGACACCCCCGCACACATATGAAACCCCAGTCAGACTCTCCTAGTCAGAAATTTCTTCGATCAGAAATCTCATGTGAAGAAATCAAAGAAGCCAAAGTCTGGTTCAAACTCAGCACTGACATTTCAAATTCAGTTTCCACTCTGTAAAACTTTTAGTATTTAACTGCTCTCTCCACCCATATGTAGTCAGTCTTCAAGAGAGCAACAATCTTATATTCACTAGACTTGTGAATTTTAGTTTAGTTTATGAATTTATATTTTTTTGATTTCTGTGTAGACTTATATGACACAGAATGTAGCAAATCACTAATTTAAAGTGATTTTGTTTTATGCTGGATTCAGGCAAACATTCAACAGTTTTTAAGAGTTAAGCATCTGCAAATGAAGATTATTTTGATTACACATTTTACAATATTTCTTTAAGATGATTTGTTGTCACAAGGTTGTCAGTGCCTGTTACAGTGGCAGCCTGAGCCACTGTAACAGCAGTGAAGGGAACCATCAACCTGAAGATGAAGGCTTCTCGGGTTTGGCTGGCCCGGGGGTCTCTGAGCTCAGACATCCAGTGGGACCTAAGAGTAAAGGTGCTGCTCCTTCATGGTGAAAGAGGCCATTCGATATGATAATAATAATATCATCATCATCATCATCATCATCGTCATCATTATTGTTGTTGCTGTTATTATTATTATCATCATTATTGTTATTATTATTTCATTATACTGTAGATATAATAAATGAATTGATATATTTTTAATAACTGTAAAAAAATTGCAAATTGCGTCATCACACTTCTCAAAGTACATAAAAAAACCCTTATGATTTCATAGGTTATCAGCTTTATTTAGCTTTATTTAGACAACTTGATATTTTGTGAGGATAATAAAAAATATAATTTCACTTACACTCAATACTGGTTAGTGTGTCCTGTACTCCTGTGATCTTAAACACCTTGTACTGGAAAAATTCAAATTTCTTGTTTTAATCTTGCAGTTGTGTCTTGTGGGTTTTTCTGGTTGTAGGTTGGTTTTCTAGTTTCCAGAATTACCGGATTTATTTCACTGGTTAGAGGCTGATTGTGTGACACAGTTCTTATTCCTTTAGTTGTTTATTATTTCATGTTTGTTTCTGTTGCCAGAACAGTGTTGATGTGCTCTTGATGCACAGTTTTTTCAGTCTTATAGAATATATTTAATATATCTTTATTTTTTTCATGTCCTTTTACTGGCCCAACCAGTAAAAGACAATTGGTACATGTTTTTTCCAAACAAAATTTGTTGTTGCTTCCTTTGTAACATATATTATTTCCTGTGCAGAATAATAGGACACATGATGTAAAAGGATTAGTGACCAATGTTTTGCTACCAAAAGGGAGTGGCAAGATGGACTATTATTTTCTTATACAAAGGGATTAATGATAAGTAATAGTGTGACAACCAAGAAGTATAATCTTTCTCAGTGTCAACTAAAGAACATAAGAGGGCATATTTACAGTAGCTTTATGTAATTAAATCCAGAACACATAAAAATATGATATGTAATTTGTAAGTTTAAGGTCAGTAAATGTTGAGAATTTATAGGTGGAGAGTTAAACCTGAAAAATATCACCTTCACACTACAGGTCCTTCAGAGTTAAACAGTTAGGTGCTTTAGTGCCACCATCCGGGCAACTGTTCCTGATATTTTAAATAGACCATTTTTTAAAAAGAGTTTTGTTTGTTAAGATTCTGTATCATTTAGTGTCATTCATGGCAGGGCAATAATGTAAATTTTGTGTTGGGTGTATTGTACTAACTTTCAACTTTAATTTGTCCAAATTTCATCTATATCATTATCCTTCCACATCAAATGAAGAACATTTAAAATGATGTACATTACGTTTATTGATGATCAACCATTCTGTTGTGTATACTGCCACCTTGTGGCTCTTTGTTTATACTTTAGAAAGTAGGTACAACACTACCCAGGTTATAACTTAAGTTTCAAAGTGATTCCCAGTTACAAATAAAAGCTAAAGAAAGAAAAAAGGCAAAGACAACCAAGATTGTCCAGGGCTATTCATATAAAAAGAAAACATTAATAACAAGCTTTTGCAAAAACAATCTTGTGGTAAGATTTAAAACACTCAGGTTAGACTGCTCCATAACATGGAAGTTAGGGCAGCAAAAGCTCAGTCACCTCAAGTCTAAAGAAGTGAATCATACAAAGCCTGCTTTCACTTGCTGTCTTGAATATGTTGATTTTAACTTTTAGACTAGAGTCACCCCATTTCCTTCTTACAAAAAAATATAGCAATCAAATTAGTCCATGAACTGACCTCAATATTTGACAATGTGAGATTGAAAATTTCGCTTCATAATTTCATAAGAATCTCGTGCAAATAAGCCAATACCACTTACCAATCACAGCTGCAGTGTAGCACGAGCGCTAGACGCTTGGTGGCGCTGTCTGCCCAGCAAAGGATGGCAAGTTTTAATCTGCGTGTGGTGACACAAAACCCAGGGACGTCTATCAGCTGAGGGGGGCAGCCATACTCTGTGCAGCACAGTGGGCTCGAAAGTGGGCTCATTTTTGACGGAAGATGTAAAAAAAAAAAATTATCAGAGGTTTGCAGGAAATTGACATATTACTTTCACTAAGTAACCATTCATTACTGAGTCCACATTTATTTCCAAATACAACCTTTTTCAGAGTCCATTTGTCGGCACACTTAATCCTCCTCCCAGGTTTCACAAGTGAGGAGGTGTCTTTTAACCCGAACATGGCCCCATAAACTGGCCTGTCAGAGGCTGCGTGGCCACATCTCTACTGAGGTGTTGGGAGGCTACTGTGCCTACTACACTCCACCTTTGAGAAGTATACTTTTCGACAGCTTATGTAACATGTCAGCTAAACAGGGGAGACATTTCTGCGTGTGTGTATGTGCACACGTGTGTTTCAGGACGTACAATATCAGTGTTTTAGAGGGTTGAAGGTGTTGGCAGAGGCAAGTAGCCGGGTCAGGGTGTCAGGACCTATCTGTCGAATTTTTGCGTGTGACGTGGTCTATGTGGTATTGTGCAGGCATATGTATGTATGTATTTATGTAATTATGTGTGCGAATGTACTGTATCGTGTGTGAAGGTGTGTGTGGTTGCTCGGCGATGTAGCGGGGGTCAGTATGTCAGATCCTGCAGAAGGGTTGCCCTTAGAAACACCCGCACAGGCTGCTGCTGCGGAGCTCCACTGGTGAGAAATGTCACTAATAGGCAATAATGGACATTGTGGTGTCGCGGTGTCCATTATTTTCTAATGTCTGGACACGTTATAGTGCATTATTTCTCCTTCCGTTCCCTGATGTCTCTGGGAAGAGATCTACACTTTATATTCAAGTTTTCAATGCTAATATGTGTGCTTGGAGACTGATTTGTAGTTTTTCTTTTCAACTGCCATTCCTAGACAGCAAGAGTTTGTTGTTAAAGTGTGTCTCCGGCAATGTGGCCGACGCACACAGCGCCAACCACCCTCTCTGAACTAAAAACTGTTCCTACTTCCTTTGCCTTTGTAGAGCTTTTGTTTGCTTTCTCCCGGTTTCTTGTTTCTGCTCTTGTTATTTCTTCTCATCTCTTTTATCTATTTCTATCTTATTTGAGTCTGTTTTTCCAGCACAGTGATAGGAAGGATTGCAGGTATCCATAGCAACATGTTTGCGCATGTGTTGTGAGAGAGAGAGAGAGAGAGAGAGAGAGAGTGTGTGTGTGTGAGAGTGTGTGTGTGTGTGTGTGTGTGTGTGTGTGTGTGTGTGTGTGTGTGTGAGTGTGTGTGTGTGTGTTTGTGCGTGTGTGTGTGTGAGCTGCGTGTGTAGCCTCTTGTCCAAGACACAATGTGGTAATTACCGGAGCTTACCTTGGTGCTAATTAACCGTCGCTGTGGTAATTGGAAGGGTCAAGTGTGCAGGACGATTGGCTCACCTTCCTGCATCACCCACCACCCTCTCCTCTACCATCCCTCGCTCCTTTTCTCCTCTGCTAAAACTTCGCTACTCCACCTTTACCCCTGTATCTTACCCTCCTTCCCTCCTGTACTCTGCTCGTCTTCCCTCCTCTTTTTTGCCCTTTCACTTCTCATACCTTCCTCTCAGCCTCCTCACACTGATTTTAATACCAAAAAAAAGAAAAACAAAAAAAACAAAAACAAAAAAACAGTGCTCTCATCTCTCTGTGACTTTTTATTGGTGTTGTTTTGGATTGGAGCATTATCACAGGATCCTTGGCTATCATCCCTTAAAAGTCCCCCCATTCCCTTACCCCTTCCACCTGATTGGGCAGACTGACAGCTGGCTGCAAACCAAAGGCGGAGCTTTTGACCTTCACGGCCTCCAGGAGTCCACAGCAGCATTTGATTAACTTAACTGGAAATGTTTACAGAAACTTAGAAGGTTTAGTTGACAGTGATAAACAGCAGTGTCTGTACTCTCATTTTAAGCCGATTGTGTGCTTGATTTCTGCCATCAACTCTAAATATATTCATATTATGTCTTTACGGGACAAATTTAAAAACTGGAATTTGTTAAACGTAATATTTACACGGCCGAAGCTTCATGGAGCTTTAACACTCTAACTGTCCTATCTCACTCTTTTCTGCACACTCATCACTATTATTGTGTTGTTTTAGGCCACAGCTGGTAGAGATCTGAAACCCCACTGCACACTAGCCGCTTAGCAGGTGTGTGTGCTTGTGAGTGTGTATGTGTGTGTGTGTGTGTGTGTGTGTGTTTGTGTGTGTGTCTGTTCATCATGGCAAGCAAGAGCTACTACAGAGTTGGATTTGAGTAATTTGGCAAGTCTTTATATGTTTCTATGCCTGTCTGTCTGTTTGTGGAAAGATTTTACCATCACTACAGTGTCTAAACCGTCATGGAAGTTTAAAGACATGTTATTGAGATCAAAATGAAGGCTGAATTCCAAGATGGCTGTTGTCCGACCCATTAGTATCAAATACTCATTTAATAATTTAGAAATGACTGCTGACTGCTCACATGTTGGAACGTCCACATGTGGACGGGCGCCTCAGCTTGTGTGGTCCCACCACAAGATGGTCTCTAGTTTTAAGTAGGCTTATATGAGGAAATATGTCTTCCAGAGTTAGTAGAACTCATCCAGTCTAGAATGAAAAGTACATGTATATGTCCTAATCTAACTGAAGATATTTATCTAGTCATTTAGCATGAGAATATTACCATAACATTTTGTATTTGAACTAAAGGCCTATTGTGTTATTTTTGTGAAATGTACTTTTAAAATCTTCTCAGATCAAGTCATTATTAAACAGCATTTTTAAGTGTTAACTCTTTTAATCTCCAGTCCAAACAGGTCATATATTAGCAATCTAACATTAGCTTCATTGCTTACCTCAGTTACACAACAGCAACACCTGGCAATAAGTTGATGTAAAAAAAATTAGCAGCAACTAATCGATTTAAGAATTAGTTTTCCTGGTTCAACTGTTTTAATGTAAATTTTGTTTGATTTGTAAATCTCCACTTGATAAATATTTTTATCATGACTTGAAGCCTTCATTGGAATTTATAAATTTATGACCAGCACTTTTTGAATTTGAAGTAATTTGACCCAAGACACTTTGGGTGACTTGGGTTACATAACATAATATTTTAATTAAGTGTGATAGTAGGCCTGGGATGATTTAGTCCCTCTCCTCTGGCATTACATCTGCCACTGATGGCCTGAGATTTAATCCTGTCAGAGCTTTCTGTCCTCTGTCTCTCCTTCTTGACCTGCTGTTCTTTCCATTTTCTTTGTGCTTGATTGAAAAAGACAAATGGGTGTATTCTCATTTAAAAGACAACAGTTTCATCTTAAAGAAAATAAGAGAAAATCAAAAAGTTATGTGTCTTTTCTGTCTTTTGATACTCTAATGTACAAATTTCACTGTATGTCTCTTCAAAAAATACACCTTATCTCCACGTCTTTCCTGCTTTCTGGCAAATAGCTGGAGGTTGCCAAGGTGTCTGCTACTTTCTGTGCATCACCCACTATTTCTACTCTGTCCCCTCTATTGCTCCTTAGGGTTTCAAAATCTTCTCATCTTTCTTGTTCTCTGGGCTCATGAAAAGAAATCCATCTGCCCTTTAGGGGAAAGAGTAAAAAATAGTCCTGCAGCTTAAGTCAGACAGAAGAATGGATAGAGGTCCTTAGGAGAAAGAAAAAAAATGGATAGTTGAAACTAAAGTGTCCACTGGACAGAGCTCTGAAGTGAGGAGGCATTGAAATTTTTGGTGATAGAAGAAGAGTGAGCCATCAACATTACATATGGATGGAGAGGGAGAAAGCAAGGAAGGCTAGCAGGAGTGTTGGAGGGGGGCATTGAGAGTCAAAAGTTTAGCGAAAGAAAGTTCAGGTGAGAGTGTTAGATGCAGATAGAGTAGAGGACAGAGTGAAAAAGGAGCTGGAGGGGAACAAAAAGCAGACTGATGGGTAAGAGGAGGGATCAGGTGAATGATGAGAGCTGAGAGAGGGGAGATAAGGTGAGTCGAGGCATTGACATCGTTACCTTCAGCAGGTCTTGTGTTTACCGCTCGGCTCCTGTTTACTGAGGAACTCATACTAGGAGGACACCTGGTGAGCTATCACACACACACACACACACACACACATGCACAGACGCACACACACGCGCACACACACGTGCACACACACACACGCACGTGCACACACACACACACACACACACACACACACACACACACACGCACACAGTTGTGCTCTCCATGGTGCTGAACCCAACATGAAGGAGTCCAATGCTGAGCCGAATGGGGCAGGACACCTCCTCTGCTCCCGTCAGAGGGGAAGAATCAGGGAGGAAGGAGCTACGGAGGCAGAGAGGAGAATGAGGGTGTACCTATATTTAACCACTCTCCCTATTGTTTATTAATGAGCGGGTATTTAGTCAGACCTGGGGTGCTGTTTAATGTATGATGACAACGTTGCTCTCTGGGGACCTTTCCCATACCCCTCGACCCGCGTTTTACATAACTGACACAGATTTTGGGGGGTTGGGCAAGTTGGCTATTGGTGGTTGGGGGGTATATGTGTGTAATTTAATGTGTATGTGCACAGACAAGAGAATATCCTCCCCCTTACTGCTGAGCAGTACACACATGGGGAGGTTTAACAAGAGGTCACGCTGAAGTTACCATTTCTTCTCTACGCTGGGAGCAGCCTGGAAATGCAATCGAGGAGCAGTACTTGTATTTTGATATGATATGGATTCACATGCTTGTTAACAAAACTAAATATTATGTCAACTTTTCCACCATGGCACATACCGGCATATCTATTGGCAGACTTCAAATAGACTTGGCTCCCACTTCTTAACTCATCACTACAAAAATCTTGGTATTCAGTCTTGTTTCTATTTGCTAAAAAACAGCTCTAAGATTAAACCATTTCTCTCTGCTACAAATCTGGAAGCTGTTATTTACACATTCATTACTTCCCATCTTAACAACTGTTATAACTCGCTTACTGGCATTAGTGAAAAGTTTTTTTCTTGTCAGCAGCTTGTTCAAAATTCAGCTGCCAGGATCTTAACGGGAACTAAGAAACAAGCTCATACTTCACAGATCTTCACATCCTTTTACTTCATTCTTGATTGCCTTTGGAACAGATAATTAAATTTTAACTTTTAAAGCTCAAATAAGCCTTATCCCTACTTATATCATGGGTGGTGCAGATTTTCTCCGAAACTCAGGAATGACCTGTTTGTAGAAATTAGAGCAGCAAAAACAGAGGTAATAAATGTGTAATTAAAGGGTTGCAAATACCATGGATTTGCACTCTTTGGTTGCTGCCCCTTCCACTGTTCCATAGTCAGACGGGCTATTAGGCATACTGGGAAAAATATCGGTGGTCTTCAAAAGTCTGCCCGGTCAAAGACAGGACTGGGAATAGAAGAAGAGCCATGAGAGGTTGAGGAAACATGAGGGGGGGTCAGCTGGAGCAGCAGCATCAAGAGCTGAGCTTGAGGAAAAAGTGGAGGAATGGGGACAGGGGGGAAACGGACTGACCACCTCTTAGTGTAGCAGGACGAAGTCACAGCTGGACTTTCCCTTTCTCTGATGGAAATACACTAGGTCTGCTGGAGCTTCAACAGTCACTAGAAGCAGATTAATGTCTGTTTGAAAGAGCTAAAGCGTGGACACCTTTGTTGTAGCTGAGCTAGCGGTTCTGCTATTAGAGGCTCATATATCTATATGGGGGAGCGTGTCAGTATGTAGCTGTAACGCTGTTGTTTATTTTGTTTAATGTTCTTGTTCGTCCGCCCTAAATATCTCGTTGAGCAATGAAACAAAATCTTTGGAAGGTTTGTGTGTGTTAACTGCCACTACTCTGTAACTTCCTTTTGAAAATATTACTCATAATAAAGATTATGGTGGTTAATTTTGTTAGATGGCTGAATTATACTTTACATACCACATAATGATTTTCCCTTAGCTCTAGTGTCATTGCTCCTGTCCCTCACATACTGACATACACTCACAAACACATACATATAGTGCACCAATGCTTTTGATGTGCTTGTAGTAGTCTGAACACACAGTGAATGAGAAAATCCTGCTGAGGCGTACATGAGTGACACAAGCTAGTCCTGACAGTTGCCTAGAAGACCTCTCTGGGTGCAGAGCAGAGGAGTGAAAACAAACCAATTTGTTTCCCCATGCCAGGCAAATAAGCACACACACACACACACACACACACACACACACACACACAAACACACAAACACACAAACACACACACACACGAATGCACACATGCAGGAACACAGGAGGGGTGAGTCACGAGAACTTGGGGCATCCGCCGAGCTTTAATGTGCTGAACAGACGGGAATGAGCAAAACAAAAAGAGAGAGGAAAGAAGGGCTGGAGGTGGCAGAGAAAAACAAAGGAGGTTAAGGAAAAGAGCGAAAGGGAAGGGCTGATGATAGTGAGGTCGGTGAGGTGGTAGATGACTACAGAGGGGTACAAAGAGAGATATACTGTAGCTGGATTGTAGCATAAATACATAATAATGTAACATAAAGAAGAATTTAATTAACATTCAAATAATCTGCACTTTAATAAGGCTGTTATTACTATGGGGATATCTAATTTGCATGTAAGACACACACACACACACACACACACACACACACACACACACACGCACACACGTGCACACACACAAACACTAAGCTTGATGTACAGTGCACCACATACTAAGAAAGTACTGCAGCATTCATCAATAATGGAGAAGAGAGAATTTTGAAGACAACAGTAGAAATGAATCATACAGGTCCAGAGAACAGAGCTGACAAATGGTAGCATTAACAACTGCGTGTGTGTGTGTGTGTGTGTGTGTGTGTGTGTGTGTGTGTGTGTGTGTGTGTGTGTGTGTGTGTGTGTGTGTGTGTGTGAGGTTGGCATGTGTGTGTGTGTTTGGGTTTGTGATGCTGTGTATGTGTGTGTAAATGCATTCATAGAAAGAGAATAATGACAAAACCATGTAACAAATGATTATCAAATACCTAAAAAACAGCAAGGACATCCTCTCTTTCAGCACTTCAGAGAGAGGGAACAACAGACAAAACGACAAATTAAGTTCATTTTAAGTAAACGAATTTATAACATATTTATATTTATAATTTGGCACATGGAGCACTGGACTAGGATGAGACTGAGGAGAAGATTTAAAACTGAATGCACGTATCTACACTCACATTTAGATAAGATGTCACTTGACACACTAGCTTTTTCCATCAGAAATCTGCATGTAGAAGCTGAGAAAGTGATGTTACATTCCCAACAAGCACATAAATACAGAAGCTAGTTCATGTTAACAGTGGCAGCAACGGTATTAGTGAAATGTAATGAGTGAAACTTAATCATTGTGTTACACATGCTAACATAACAGATTGTGTGTGTGTGTTGGGGGGGGGCAGAATCGGGGGATGGTTATGTTCATTTTTTTTTCTTTTTTACTGAAGCATGGATAAAAACTTTAGACAAGCAGGTGAGGGTCTGTTACCTTTTCTCTTTCCAGACTTATATTTCATTTCATTCATCCCTTGTGAGACTAAAAAAAAGAAAGAAAAAAAACCCTCTGAAGAGACTATAATTAATATTTTTTATGATAATAAAGTACCCAAAGACAATGTGAAAAAATGTGAAAGGAGTCACTGTGACGATGAACCCACCCACCTCTGTGCTGATTTTAGGCCTTCTGAATCTCTGGACATGCAGCCCTTGTTGACACTGTGCGACAGAGGTGTTAATCAGATTCTGCTGTAAATTTTAATGGCTATAGTGATTATTTTTCTGTTAAATTTCTGCCTTCCTTAGGAGATAAGATTCAGGTTATGACCACTGATATGAGACTGTTATTTTTGGCGATTGTTACTTATAAAATAATTTTCATAGAGTTTTTGTTGCTAATACACCTGCAGGTTGAACCACTACCTTTTTGACCTATTTGAAGTTGTGTTAGTTGCCTAAATTGCTTGTTATTCTTAAATTTAAAGACTGATAAATAATATTTGGTGGCTGAATACAATATTAAGTTACAACTGTTTTGCAGGTGTTAATGAAGTTACTTTTTTGTTTTATCTTGTGGTATGGCATTTCAATCTAACCTCATCTTGTACAATATATGTGTTTCCAGCTGCATGGTTTAGGTCATGCATGTGTGTGTATAGTTGTGTTTGCACAGAATGTTATTTGTTTGCTCATGTTCATTGATGTGCGTATACATGTGTGTGAGAGATCACTCTGTGCTCCAAATATTTCCAGTCTGCATTATTTAAGGCGGGCATTTCATTATTTGTCTTTATGTAACAGCTGCCCAGAGCAGCTGACATGCATCCCTCATGTCTCTTGTGTGTGTGTGTGTGTGTGTGTGTGTGTGTTTGTTTGTTTGTGCATGTATGTAGGTGTGTGCTCTACAGTAAACCTTCAAGCCCATGTTTACATAAGAATAGCAAGCGTTCCACTGTTCCAGGGCATCGGGAAAGCCCTTTTCCACCCACATCTACTGCAGCAGTCTGTTTGTGAGATCCGAGTCCACACACACACACACACACACACACACACACACACACACACACACACACACACACACACACACACACACACACACACACACACATAATACAACTGCCGCTTTGAATAATGAAACAAGACCGTCTTGATATGGCTTCATGAATATTACATCAATAATCTGACATTAATGGGTTTTCTTTCCATGTAATCCTGCCTTCATATTTGTTCAAAGCCGCCACACAAACAACAGAAACTCCTGAAAAGTCAAAACCTTGCAAGTCACACTTCATACAGAATGTTGTAAGGCCTATAGACAAGAATATAACACACTGTACACCTGATAAATTTGTTTATAGTACAAAAGTTTGTATACAGCATTAGTTTCTTAATTAAAACACATTGTGTTTGGAGCATTAGGGCCGGTAGATTAAACATGTTTTATGTTTTACCTGCGACTTTGTGGGTTGCTCAGATATTTTATTGTGATCACAGCCCTTACAGCTGTTACAGCATGGGGGAAGCCCTTTGTACATCTATTCGTACTTGTGTGTCGGCGTATGTGTGTTTGCTTTTGTAATGAAGCTGCTGGTTTCTGGGGAAAGCCCAAGGGCTAACCTCCACCCACTCGTTTTTCTGGATACCTCTCTGTGTATCAGTGTGTCTCCCTCTCAGCCTATGTATGTGTATTTGTGTGTGTGTGTGTGTGTGTGTATGTGTGTGTGTGTGCACGCGTGTGCCTTCAGGAGTTATGTTCACCCTTTGCAAAGATATCCGTCTCTGGATTTTTCACCCACTCCCGCCCTCTATCTTTTTCATGTTCTTTTTCTTCCCCTCTCTCTTCCTCTGCCCTTTTTCAAAATCTATATCAGTTTTTATTTTTTGCCGTCTTGTTTTTTCTCACCACTGTACTGTTTTCTACAACCCAAGGGCACAGACAAGGCTTGAGTTCTGTCATCTTCCTTTGGAGCTTAAGTATTATGAGGGAGAGCTGATGTGCGTGTGTTTGTGTGTATGTGTATGTGTATGTGTGTGGGAATGTGGAGTTTCCAGTGAAGCATCGCTGATACACCATCTAATAGAGTCTCAAATACAAACCACATATCTTTATTTCTACTGCGTGCAAGCTATTCAATCCCAACCAAGGCCTGGGCCACTTATATTTATAAGCAGTGAATATCTAAGGCCAAATTAAAGTTTTTATCCACACAGTAAAATCATATTCCATTTGCATCCTTCCTGTGTTGCGAATCAAACTCCACTGAAATAGAAAGTGTATGAGAAGCTTTGCTTTTTTGTCCCTAAACCATGATTCGTTGTCCAGTTTGGCCCAGAATGAGATATATAAACTACTATTTGATGCAGTGCAATAACATTTTTTGCAGACATTCATGATCTCAAAAGAGCAAAGCCCTGCTTAATGTGGTGATGCCCTGACCTCTAACACTACCATGAGGTCGACTTTTTTCGTTTTCAGTGAAATATCTCATTGACGTCTGGATGATTTGTCATGAAATTTACTCTAGGCGTTGATTTTAAAATACCGATCTGGAGATAAGGCTCTTGATGTGTTTCATTTAATTTTTGAGGGCATCATCTTCTAACTATGGTGATCCCTTAAAATTAAAGACATGGGCTTTTTAGTGGGTTTAGTGCTGGTTAGCATGCATGTGTATTAACACACTAAAGTAAGATGATGAATATGGTAAACATACCTGCTAAACATCCTGTTAACATTGCAACTGTGAACATGTTAGCATGGTGAAGTTAGCATTAAGCTCAAAGTGGTGCAGTTCCCAAGTAAAGCCTCACAGAGTTGCCAGCATGGCTGTAGACTCTTGTCTTGTTCGTATCTAATTTCATTTGTCTGTCAGACCAAATGACTCTTTTAAAGACATGGCTGAGCAATGAACCATGAGCATCTTCTTGAAAGTTTTATATGTAAGAAAAAAATATTCAGAAATGCTAAAGATTATTGGCTGCTATGAAACAAAAAAACAACTTTGAGTCAGTACACTGGATTTCATTACACTGTGAGAAGTGAGGAATATATTGCATACACTCTCTCTGTATAAAAGAACAGACATTCATACCCGAAAAACTACCACAAAATCTAAAAATGTCAAAAACTCACTTACAAATGAGTGTTGCCTTTAAAGGCCTTTAGAAACCCCTGAAGCCCTGGAGGCAAAAATACCAGAAGTGGACAAACTAATAAGAACATCATAAAATACACAAACAACAGTAATAGCACCAAGTACTGTAGCCTAGAAAAAAATGCTCGGTGGAACATTTTTCTAACATAGACTCAACAAAAACTTAACCCATTCATTGCTTCATTCTCTATTGAATAACAGTGTATGGTCTGGTGATCATATCTTATTGTCCACACCGTGTTACTAACATGCATCTATCCAAAGGCGCAAGCTGTTTTGCACACTAATTTATATCTACGGTTTGATCTCCTGTATTCCTGTTTTCACAATATCAACCAACACGTCTGTTCCATTGTGGAGCTGAAACTAACAGAACTGCAACGTCATCCTACCTGCATCTGTAATCACAAAAACAGGAACCAAGAATCAGCATGTCAACATGACACCCACTCTGGAAAATGCCAGAGGAAACCCCATGGAGGCGCAGTACTCCTCCATGTCATATAACAGTGTTCACACCATTTTTTCTGAATTTATTCTCATCATTATTGACTAATCAGCCGTCTGCCTGTGTGTGAAGTGATATAGAGTGTGATGTGCATTTGTTTGTGTGTGTGCGTGTGTGTGTGTGTGTGTGTGTGTGTGTGTGGGTGAGGTAATAAGTAGAGCCTGTAAATGGCAGTGTGGTGGGAGGAAAGGTACTGGCTGTTATTGGATGTAGAGTGGGAGGCAGGCAGGAAGAAGCAGGGCTCCCCTGGTTACTGTTGCTCTGTGGGTGGCTACCAGCAGCCAGGCTCTCCTCTCTCCTCATGACACTGTCACTGGGCTGAGGGGGCGATGGATGGGACTACCTCTCTCCCAGCCTCCGTCTCTTCAGCGAACGTCCCCTTCCTGTGCCTGTTGTCCTTTCCTCTGTTTTTTTTCCCCCTCCTCTTCCACCTACACAATCTTTCACTTTCTTTCGACATCAGTCCCTGCATCTTGTGGCCCCTCCACTCTGTGTCTTTTATGGGTTTTCCTCACTCCCCCTCCCATGCTGGCTTCCCACCACCTGGTCTTGAACGGAGGTTTCTGAACACCAAGGTGGTCTGAGGAAAGACCTTTCCTCCAATGCCCCAGCCTCTCCACCTACCTGCCTGAACCCCCTGCTCTTATCGACTCTATTTACTTTCTCCTTCCTGGCAGCTTTCTTTTTGTATCAACCACACCACATACTAACAGCAACAGTTCACATATACTTCTGTATACACTGTAATATCACTGACTTCTTTTTTTTTTTTATCACTGATTCTCATTTTTATTTCCGTTTGCTTTTTTCTCCTTTGGCCATCACTTTGTGCGTCATTGCTTTATGCCTGTTTTCTGAGTTTTGTGTTGCTATCTTTATTGCTGAGTCTGAGTGTGTGTGTATCTGTGTGTATGTGTGGTCAGCTGTTCTCAGTGCTACACAGCTGATGTCAGATTGGATAGTCTCAAAGCAATAAGGCAGTAATCTCTTAAAGGCCCAGAGGCTTTTAGGTCCACTCGTTCTCTCTCTTCATCCTCTTTTACCCCCCCCTTCTCACCTTTAGAAAGAAAGACCATATTACCTCTAAATGGATCTTGTGGTGTGGCCATGCCCTGCTAGCTCTAAGACACACACACACACTGATGCATACATGCATGCTTACACACTCACAAGAAGTGCATGTGCAAACAATCACATGCCTCTGGACGTTACTCTGCACCCACCATCTTTATGAAGCTGAGATTTATCCCACCATAGGTAATCATAACTTGCCATACCTGGGACTCATACAAATACACCTTGGCCCCTATTCTCTTATAAAGTGTATACAGTGATCTAATATAGAGGCTACTGGCCAGGGCTTGATAGTCCTGAAACCAGTGGGAATCTGTCTCTTGACTGTGTCACATTTTTGTGGTAGACATGAGCAGCGCCGGACGTACAGTGCAACTGAAGCATAATTTCCTCATTTTTCTGTGTGTTTACACTAAGGGACAGATCCAGAGCACAGAAGCATTAAAACTATGTCTTCATAGCACCGTGCACGGAAATAGAACCACGCTATGTCGTTTGATGTGAAATGTGCGCTTAGGGTGAGCATGAGAGCAGGATGGGCAGACAGACAGGAGCAAGAGCTGGCCCCAAGCTAACACTTATATAACAATATGTCTAGGATATATAGCACACAGAGGATCCATATTGTTGTTGATCAACAATAGAGTCATTTAATACAGGCCTGTAGGAGCCCGTTATGCTGATGTGCATATGCATCCCACAATATTTTCCACCGCCTCAAAGTTTTGAAGATATTTCTGCTGATAGCACTTCTGCAAAAGTTTATATTTGGCACACAAATGCCAGAAAATCACCAACAAGGAACAGGCCTGAGCTGCATGCTTAGACTTTCTTTGGATCCTGAGCTGTCTCTATAGCAACCACTGTAGGCAGTTGCTGTGGTAATCACTAGCTGATTCTGCCCCTGGCATCCTTAAGTATTTGAAGTTGTCCCAGAGGTGCTCTGCTGAAAGGGTTAACTCCACCGCTCCCCTGGTAGGCGAGTTCGTCGGCACGCTTATTTGTCTCTTTGAAGTTTCCTAGTGAAGGGGTTATCTGGCATCCGGGTCTATCTGGAGGTGTTTGGAGTGAACAAGCGGCAGGCTGCAGTCTGACATTGATGCTAAAGCCAAAAGAATAGGTCAATGTGTCTGCTGGTTTGTAGATGCACTATACAAACGAGATGCCCAGCACCTCAGCGCGGCGTGGCGCCCTGGGGTGCAGGGGTGTCACAAGCCGTTAGCCAAAGAGAGGCAATGGGTGCTGACACCAGTCAGAATGGCAGATGTCCACACGACTAGGCAGGGTGGCACATGAGGGCACGGGACAGGCCATGACTGGCTTGTAGAGGCTGTCCCCCCTGGACATGGCAGGAAGCAGACAGAGGCGTTTCTAACATAGGCAGCAGACTGTGGCCACCACGGCTCAACCTCTCATAAACTCAGAGCCACATTAAAAGCTGACAAGATTGATTATGAGTTGAAACCGGCTGTGACCCGATGGAGCCATGTTTGCATGTGTTTGTTTTTTTTGTAACTTCTTGAGAATCTGCTAAGTAAAGTCATCCCTCACTTATTCATCTCAATGTTTGGATTTAGTGTAAAGTTGAATAGCTGTAGTTAGTATTGTGATAGGGTCCTCATAAGGATAGAATTACAGGGCAATATTTCCTCCATGTGCAGCTTTCTTTAAAGGTCAATGTAAAATTTATTGTCAGAATCAGCCCACTTGTTCACTAGGAGCAGCACCTGAACATAAATAAATATGGTAAAAAGAGTGAATATTTTCATTTTGCAAGAGTAGCCCGGTGTTGGAGACTGAGCAATGAAAAGAGTGGTTGTCAAAATTCTCAAACATCCATCACAACTTTGGAGCTCACAATCCATTTCAACATTTAAAGAGCTCATCTGAATGTAAGGAAATTTGCTGTGGAACGGCGAAATGAGTATGACTAAATTAGGGAATGCATGTGTAGGCGCAGCGATGTCCGTAGTCCTGTAACAGAACAGAGAGAAAAGATAGACAGAAGGCGTCACTTGGTTTGGTTTCTCAGCCTCCTGCTTTTTATGGTCGTAAATAGAACTTTCTGCCCTAATTCCATTCCCCTCATTGCAGCAACACACAGACTTAGAGAAAATGACAGGAAGGGAAGGGACAATTAATAAGAGACAGACAGAGGGAAAGAGTTTACCTGGTTTTAAACTTTCATGTGCAATCACTTCTGAACAAATAATGCAGTGGATATTCCAGGTTGTTTATGATTGTGCAAGGTAAGCCACAGTGCAGAAAGTCAGGCTGATATTTCAGCAGCTTTCTGAAAAGCTTGGGGTTCTGTTTGAACTGCTGCTGTCAGACTTTCAGATGACCAACCTGGTGACAGCTCCTGGCAGCTGAGTTTTGAGCTGGAATACCTCTTAGAAGCCATTGCTCCATTGTCGTTCCATGTGGTGAGTAGCAAAACTGGCTACGGTTGCTTGGTTGGGCATGATACTGTGGCACAGAAGTGAAAGGTTTTTTTGGTGTGTCCATTCAGAAACGCATATACTTGCACACTTTGACTGTCACAAACACTCAACAAAACCTGTTCTAAGGCAAATTATATCACAGGTAAAGGCTATATAATATGAAATCATTTCCGAGTCTTAAATATGTTATCTTGTTCTTTTAAATATTTTTTTCCTATTCATATTTTATTTGATTCTATTTATATTTTATTTCATTTCCATTTGGGGCCCGGGATCCCCAGGTTGAGAACTACTGTTGTACCCTAAACACATTGTTGAGCTCCCTCTTCATCAAATTATTAATTCATCATTTTTAATTATCATGTGCATTTGTCTAAAATTGTTTACTTTTTGCATGTCATTATCCTTTTTGTAAGAGTAACAAATGTAAGTTATGCAGAGGGGTGCTATTCAAGTTTTATTTTTTTATCGTCTGAGCCCAAACATTTGGAAGCCAGCATTCATTTCCTTGTTGGTAGATTCATCACTGGCTGCTCACTCTGGAAACTCTTGATTCGCTCTGTGTTGATTTGTCATAACTTATTTCTACTTTGAATTTCAAAAACCGATGAATATCATGTAAGGTGAACAGACCAAGGATGCAAAAGACACAATTTTGCACATCAGGTTTTCTTTTGTGTCTGTAAAACTTTATGCCTGAACGTTCAGGGTGACAGTTGTTTGCAGAAGACACTTACACGCCTATGAGAAAAGCTTTGCATTTAATTAGGCACAAAAACCCTGAACCGAATGAAAGCCCGCCGATGTCGGTGGCCCAAGAGCGTGAGAGAGAGGTGAATCCCAAGAGTTTTAGCTGCACTTACGTAAGCTCTGATCTGATGTGCTGGCAGACCTTCTCTAGCTACTTCTCCACACCCCTCATCTCCTCTACTTTCCTCTCTTCTCCTCCCAGAGATTACCTCGATTACTCTGGCAAGACATCAGAAGGAAATCAGAAAACAGGGAGAAAGAAAGCAAGAATTAAGGAAAAAGAATTACTGTTGCATGACTGAAATTGTGACTTTATTGTAGCTAGCGGGCAGCTGCCCTCTTACAGAGAGAAATATACTTGGGTCAAATAAAGGATTCTGTTCATCATTTTTTTCTGAAACATAGAAGATGCACGTGAATGCTAAGGACTGACAGCTATATGTGTGCAAATGGCAGTTTAGTCTTGCAGTTCATGAATAAAGTATCCATTTAAGATCAAACATACAGCAAACTTCAGTTCAGCTGACAGTCTCTTCAAAGGCCCTGTAAAGGATGGAGCTGAAGCATATACATTATTGTAAAGCTACATTACAACAGATGAAAACATTTCTCATTCCATATTGTTTTCCATCTTTAATAATAAATCTATAAGAGAGCCATCCCCCTTTTTTCGCCCTGCTGTGTTCCTGCTTTTGCACACACCAGCATATCATCTGGAGTGATTGGCTCACAAAACATGTCTAATCTGCTAATACTGAATGAAGAAAGCCCATCATCTCGCCAAGACTTAAGACAAGACTTCCTCTCCCTCCTGCCTTTGTTCTCATCTCTGATGGAAATAGCAACACATTGGCCACTGTGCTTGTCTTTAAGATGGCACACAGCTAATCCTGTGTGAAGCTGGAGGGATCTCTTCAGCTACTCTTGTCAGTGTTGATTTGTCAACACCAATCTTTTCATTTCCTCTGTAAGCTGACACCATCATGTCTGTGCGATAATGTGATAGAGGCGAAGCTGGATTGAATCTGAACGGGGTGCGTTCAAAAGCCAGGCTGCTACTCTGCCACTGTACAAGTGGAGCCTTTGTGGGTTTGTGGACTGTGGCTATAAAAAAAAGAAGCTCAACAGTTTAACAAACAAGCCAAGCAACAAAAAACTGTTGACTTAACGGTGGTGTTTTTGAGGACGCAGGAAGGAAAGAGCATATACATACCGCAGAGCAAACATTTAATCATGCAATTGTTTGAAATAAGGGGACAAGAATTGAAGGTAATTAAAGATTCCAGCCATGGCTGCCTGGCTGGTGAATATGGAGCTATGAGCAAAAGAAGCAAACAACAATTAAAAAACCTCAATAGGAACACCCAGCTTAAAGGGAGCAATCATGTCCGAGATGTTGGGCCTAAATGAGGATGTTGTTTTCTCTTTTCTGTTCTGTCAATCTCCACCAGAAAGTGATTTCCTCCCGAAGAGTGGCGGCCAGGGCTAAAAGCATGTTTTAATAAGCGCACTGACACATCCATCTTTGTTTCTGAGAGATAAGTCACAACGAGCGCACAGCAAAGCATTCGGGGCTAGCTGGAAGGATGCCCATTGCTGTGTATCAGTCGAATGTGCTTAGGCGCACAAAAAAAAACCACACACTTACGATCAAGCACACATGCACACACATACTAACAGAAGAGCTGTCACCCTTACTTAAATCCTATTTATCACCAAACCAATGGGATTTTTCCTTGGAGCCGAAGGTGGCTGGCATGTTCACTTTATGCCTCCTCGGAGATTAGTGAATTCAGCCCTGCTCTGTTCCTACTGTGTCTCCTTTTAAGTCTTACCTCTTATACTCCCCCTTCCTCTTCTTCTTCACATCATTGCGCTGCATTAAATGTGCTTTTATTTGTTTGTTTATTTATTTATTTGTTGTTTTTCATCTGAGGGAAAAAGGAGTGAAGTCTTAGATACCTGGGACTTATAGCTGGCTGGGGCTGGCAGCTGTGTGTGTGATTGAAGAGCGTGACAGAAATGTCCTCATTAGGTCTCCACAAATGCAGTGAGGAGCGGCATGCAGCAAAGGGGAGGGGGAGAGGAGAGGAGAGGAGAGCAGAGGAGAGGAGAGGAGGAGAGGAGAGGAGAGGTAGAAGGCAAGGTTCTACAAAAAAGTTTGTGAGCTTTTGACATTCAGCACCTTTTATCTGTGTGGCGTCTCTGGGTTTAAAGTTGTGGGTGCGCTAAAAGATATTCATGCACAATTACGCATGCACAGGCACAAGTTCACACTCAAACACGAGTCACATGAGTCACAAAGTGCATTGGAGTAACTCTATGTCATTATTATACACTATTATTATACACTATTAATTAAAGAGAAATAATAGGAGCCAGATGAACTTCTGTTCTGCCTAATTATCATGTCTTTGATGATAAATTGTGCAGAAAAAGAGAGAAGAGAGAGCGAGCGAGCATTAGAGAGAAACAGAGAGAGAAAAATGAGTGTATGGGGAGGTTCAGACTGGGACTTGGGACTTGGGGAGTGGAACTCGGTGAGAGGAGGATCTTATGCTGCATCCCAATATGGCACCCATAACCCTTCCTTAATATCAAAGCTCAGTTTCTTAATTATAGAATGAAATGAGACACACACACACACACACACACACACACACACATATGCTCAGAGAGAGAATGGGAGAGGTAGATAAAGACAGAGATGGACTACAGGGAAGAAGAGGGGTGTAAGGAACTGAAGGAATGGAAGACGGGGTAACAGGAGCGGGTAAAGGGGTAGAAAGAACTTTTGCTCTGGGGAAAAAAACAGCAACAACAAACAAACAACAATCGTCTGTTTTATCTCGCTGCCTTTCCTCCACATCTTGTCCTCTGTGTGCATCTAGTGATCTCTGAACTCTGTGCTTCCATGGCAATTCCCCTGTTGCCTTGTTTGCATGCTGTGTTCGCTGCACATTGATCATTAACGTCATTACATGTCTATGATACTGCATGTTGAGTCACAAATCAACCTTCCTTCCATCCTTTCTGCTGGTCTAATGAAGAGACTAACTTTGTAACCTCTTTTTGTTGAAATGTCTCTTCGCTCAATGTCATTAACTTGCTGTAAAAACACACCTGTTTGCTGTCAGCGCCGCGGATGTGACAAACCACTTTCACAGTGTGATACTGCTCCCAGCTCTGCCGTCTGCACGAGATGTGAGATTCACGGGAAAGAGAGTTAGAGGCAGACAATGACAATTCTGGACGCAGCGGGAGTGACAACAGGGTGATCAGCAGTGGCTCTTGGGAAAGGTATTCAGCAAATAAATGCGATGTGAATAAGTCAAACGGCAAAGACAGAGAGGGATGGAGACGTGGAGAGAGAAAGAGGAAAAGTCGAAAGAGACAGGGGAGAGGGAGAGAGGAAGAGGGAAGGAGAAAGTGGTGGCACAGCTGAGGTTGACACTAATGAGGAGCCTTTGTGATGGGACCTGACAGAGGAGAAGAAAGCAGAATCCCCCGACACTGATGCTCCACAACACTCCTCTGCTTAATTGGGAGAGCCAGAGCCCACAACGAGGGTGTGTGTGTGTCAAAAAGGGAGTGCATCTGTTTTAGGAGGAGTAAGTGAATGTAAGACAAAGTAGACTTACATATACTCACTTAATTAAGCCTACATGTTGTATATTGGTGGATAAATGTATGTAATAGCACCATTGTAGGTCGTCACAGCCTACTCTGTGTTCTTGGTAGATTTGCTCTCTTTTTGGTCCAGAATTTCACGCTTTTAGTTGATGTTGGCAAGATATACAGCTTAGAGCATTACATGCACGCGGATGGCTTTGAGGTTAACACATCGGATATCTGCCATCTTCTCACATTCTCTTACAAGTGTCAGGAATCCAATGTAATAAGCCCACCCTTCCGTCTTGCAGTAGCCGCAAATGTAGAGGCATACTGTACTCATGACTTCACTTCAGCGACAGCACTTACACGCTTGCATGAACTGAGAATTGCACTTGACGTTACAGGGCAGCACTCGTGCACATGCATGCACTTAAAAAAATGCACTTATGTGCGGACACAAGTGGGGGACACTTGCTGGCTGCCTGCGGTGCAGTTTCCATCTTTGACTCTGAATCAATCATTTTTAATTTATCAGAGGGGATTTGTGTCATGAAGGCTGATGCCAACTCCAATAAGAGGAAAAAAAACAACACAACAGCAGTGAAAAAGCCAAAGCAAATCCCTGCTCTGATGCGATTATAACACACAACCAAATCAGGGCTGACTTGAATAGACACAGAACACAAAATCATATTAAGGGAAATTCGATGTGCATAGCATTACGTTGCTCTCAATCTCCCCTCTTTTCTCTTTCTGCTCTTCTCTCCCTCATTCTCTCTTTGACTGACTCCATTTCTTCCTGTCCTTCTTTCTATCTGTCATCATCACCACCGCCTCCCAGTTTTTCAATGCTAGTGACCTGAAAAATTTGTTGCCAGTGACTTATACGATCCCTTCTTCTTCTCTGAGCCGGTAGTAATTCTGCCATCCACCCTCTCCCCGGGGACAAACTCTGATATCTCCTCATGTCACAGGTAGCACCCAGGCTTAACGGCAACAGATTGAAGCTGGATACCATATAATTTTCAACAATACTGCAAATATACAGCAACAGATGAAAGGCAATCTCTTAAACGCTGTTGAAATGTGGCCACAGCAAAAGCGCAAAAGCTCTTGTACAATAATGTTTGATTTTAATCACAAAATAGCTATGCAGCAAGCAGATATCTTGTGGAAAAAAAAAAAAACAACAGCTTTGCTATGAACAAGGGGAGTGAGCAGGGAGAGAAACTGTGAGGAATAGAGAAGGGAGGGCAGGCAAAATACAGTATAGGGAGTGCAAGAGAGAAGAAGCTAAAGAGATAGAGTAGGGTTGTTATGTCAGAGGCAGTCGAGCTGCTCTCATCTTGCCATTATCTCAAGCACCCTCACATTACCATAATAATGGCTTTTAACCAAATGTAGCACTCTCCACAGCAGCACAGGCAGAATCTGTTTTACCCAAATGTAAAACACTCATCGGCTGGCAGAATCAGAGGGGCTTAACGTTAACATCACCATAGACTGACAAGTGCTGTGTGGAAGGCATGTGTGGGTTTGAGTGGGAGTTTCAGACTGGATATAGTCTACTGATGCAGTCTTGATTATACACATAATGCACAAAGATCATTTTATGCGTTATATACGCACCCTCGTATATCATGTGTGCATGCGCGAGCATTTGTGCAACCCTGCGTCCGTTCCTAACATTCTACATGTGCTGTATGTGTATATACATGTATCGGGAGTATAAGTGTGTGTTAGTAAGATTGTGTGAGTCAGTGTCGAGCTCCCGGTCTGGCCAGGTACTCTGCGTGTGTTTCCCCCGTCCAGATGGCCTCTCGGCAGGCCTGGGCTGGGGCGCAGGGTGTCCTCCTGCCCTCCCACCCAGCCACTGCAGAAGGTCGACTCGACCGCGCCGCCCGCCTGCCCTGCAATGCTGCCTTCCAGACCAGCAGCTCCCTGCCAAAGGAAGAGAAAGAGCCAGAAAATGATATTGAAAGCCAGTTTATGCCATCTATGTCATTAGGCGGGTCATATATTCAGTAATAATGACCTTCTTTTAAACTGACTGGAGGAGCATGCGTGCAAATGACATTTTTTTTAAAGCCCTCTTTCTCCTTCTCTCTCACATGATCATATTTTGGTCTCCCCCCCTGTTTAGACCTGTCTTCTTCCTGCTTTTATCTTTTTTCCCTTCCAGAGTCTTTCTGCATAAAGAAAAATGCTACAGTTATTGTTCAAGTGCATGTTTGCATTGTGAGGTGCCAGGAGGGTGTGGAGACCCACAGATGGTTGGGGTGGTTTCCACTCAGTGAGATCTGGGTCATAGCCCGCTCTCAGATTAGTGGGCCTCACTCGTGAAGCACCACCCATAGGTTTCTGGGCAGACCTGGATCTGACACAGAGGTTTTGTTTTGTTACAGAGCGACACTCATCAGTGATATCATATTGTTTCCACCAGCTCTTGAAAATAGGGATATCACCTTTGTGTACGCCTCAGTGTTGCAATACTACATATTTCCTGGATTTAAAACTGAGCTTCCACTGTGTGTCTTTCTGGATAGAGAATTTAGCTTTATGCCTAAAGTGTTCATGTAAATGAAATTTAAATTGTTGTACAGTTGGCTGCTAAAAGCCTTTTGCATGTAGTCCCTATCGCATTCTGTCCAGGCCTGCAGAGCTCAAAAACAATGCAGTCCCTTGATAATTCCTTTCGATGTCTCCTATGGCTGAAAAACTACAGCGCAAGGGCAAAACAAAGGCAATTCTCCAGCCACTACGAAGAAAACAACAAATAACAAATCTACGATACACATTACCGCCAAGAGGTTCCTGAACTTTATATACAATGCATTTACTAACTTTATGAATGGAATAAAAAGTTTTGATAAGTGCTTTTTCACAGCGTCAGGTGGGAGCAGTGGTGTAGTTGGTGGCCCTCTGAATCTGGAAGTATTTAGTGTGTTACAAAGGGACACATCTGCGAGGCGAATGCTTGATACAGTGACTTGACTCCGTTCAGGAAGTTAAGGTTGTGCAATCAAGTGGTATCAGTCCAACACAGCTGCGGCTCAGCAGGTAGAGGGGTTGTCTGATTATCATTCGATCACCAGCTCCACCTATCAAATATGAGCAAGATACTCAAGCCCAATTTGCTCCCATCATCAGGGCAGCACCTTGCATGGTTGCTCACGGTACTTACCGGCGTGTATGTGTGAATGGATGAATGTAAAGCAGTTTAAATAAAAAGCATCTTTCATTCGACTTCTGCCTTGGCTTGGGGGGGGGACTGGACTGAACTAACTGGATCACATTTCATGTCTCCTCTGTACCTGAAGCACCACACCCACACTGCCAGAGTGGCCGTGTTGGGTTTCATGTGAACGCCTGGTAGCAGCAAGATGAATCACACGAAATCTACAATAAGGGGTAAAAAGGGGATGTGAGATTTTTTTTTCCTTAATAGACTGATTTTGCAACCAAAGTCACACTAACTGACCTAAATGCTCTTTTGGGTTAGATGCTACAGAGCTTGTCAGTAATCCGATGCACATAAGTGGGCATGACAGAATGTACAGAGGGGTAATGGTGTCACAGTGTGTGAAGCAGCATCCCATTGGTTTAACCCACAGCATGCCATCTCAGATTCTGTCAGCTCTCGTTCTTTACAATGATGCTCATGTTCATGTCACACACACACACACACACACACACACACACACACACAAACATATGTTCATGCACACAGATAGATATACATTGCTACACGCGTTGCCATTTCTACAGACCCACACACATTCCGAACCAGCCTAATGAATTAATTACATTCACAGCCAGTGTGTTTTTGCATATGGGGCGCTAATAGGAAGTGACAGGGGCCACGGCAACGTACTCATCACTCCAGGCTTCCCGTCTTTCCCCGCCGCCTCTCCTGGCACCAGCCCCGCCCCGTCCCACCTTCCCCCAATCACCCAGCTCAGCTTGACATTTCTATCGTTGTAATGTGGTCACCTGTCCTTCTTTGAGCTGACTGTTAGCTCATCACATGTACTTACACAACTGCATGTGCATGAATACAAACAATTACAAGTAGGCAGCACACATACACATACACTGCATGTCTGCTCTCACCTAGTAATTACGCATACATGGAATGAGGAAGAAAAATAGAGATTTGTCAACTACCATGACATATTGTGTGTGTGTTTGTTATGTATTAATCATGATTAGTAAAAAAAGAAAATCTGTTCACTTTTTACACACATGGTGACAAATATGCAGTCACCACAAGTTTAACCATTTAGTGCTTATAGTTGGTTTTAAGGTTAAGGTCAGAATTAGGACAAGGTTAAAGTCTTCATTCTAAAGTAAAGGCTTTACCCTAAAGAGTAAATTCAATACAATGTCCCCACAAGTATAGCAGCACAAGTCGGTGTGCAGGGTTCATGGACTCCAACATACAGTAGAATAAAATGATGAAAGCCTCCTTAGAAAATATGTGGCATCTCACCTCATTCATTATGTAATGGGAGTAACAGCCCTCCTCCCTCTCCTCTCTCCCCTCCTCCTTCTCCTCTCTCCACCCCATCCTCCCCTCAGCCTTCACCTTCTGTTCACCACCTGTACGGGAACAGATTCTCTCCTCTCTCTGCATGACACTTCAATCTGTTCTACAGCAGATAGACGGATTGAGTGTTAGCATTTTATTTTTGTTTCTATGTCTTATTTTGCCCCTGTCTTGTCTCCTGCACGTGGCAGTCGGTGACTGACGTGCCCGGACACCGCCTCGGGTTAAATTCAAAAGGTTAAAGATCTGACATTTGAACACAGAGCCAGCAGGGTTGATGTTCACATACACGTGACAGGGTCCATGAATGCACACACATGCACATACACACAGGCAGCAAGAATTTCTGCATGTTGTGTGTAAGCATCCATGCATGTATGCATGTCTGTGACCTTATGAAAATGGCTCACCCTGTTTCACATGTGAGCTTGACAAGCTTTGCAGTTTTAGCCTACTGTCAATTTTCATGTTCATTATTTGCTTTTCCTGCAGTATTGTGTAAAGACTGAGAAAGAAGTAGAAGACATGAATGACAAGATGAATGCAAAAAATGTGAGGGGGGATGGATGGTACAGATGGATACAGGAAGACAGGAGGAAGAATGAACAGCAGGTGAAAGGAGTGATCATTTAGAGACTTGCTCTGAAACACACATGCAGGTTATGGAGAGGTGTCAACAGAGGGCTGATGGTTCCTTCTCTTTGCTAAAGATACAACTGATGACAATTCCATTAATCCTGTCAGTCCTCCCGCTCCATCTCTCTCAATCCCCCTTATTTTTCTCAGTCCTTTTATAGATGAAAGGCTTCCACTTTTTCTGTCAATGGCCTGCAGTCATCTGAATTAAACATTGATTTTATCGAAAGTTTAGTCACTGCGTCCGTGACAATTCGCTGCCTCTTCAAAAACCAAGTGCAAAAGTCTCATCGCAGAGGAACACAGAGCCAAGGAGAGGGGTACGAAGGAGATGAGAGACGGAGCTGAGAGAGTAAGAACAGAGGAGCCAAGTGTGGTGAGAGAGAGAGAGAGAGAGAGAGAGATTTCAAGAGGACGACATTAAAACGAGAGAAAGGAGACAGACGGGGACAGGGGGAGCCGAGGAGGGAGACAAGGAGAACACGGGGGGATGAGAAGAAAGAAAAGGGATTCGGCGAGCAGCAATTAAGAGAGGAAGGAGGAAGAGGAAAAAAGACTCAGTGGTGGATGAAGCAGGGCTCACACAGAATAGAAAGAGGAAAGAGTTTTTTGAAGTGCGATGTTCAAATCTCTCTTTTGTTCCCATCATTGTCCAACACCTGCCACAACTCATCTCTGTAAAACTTCCCTCTCTTTTCCTCCCATTCCCATCCTCCCTCACTCCCACAGTCAACAAAGAGACATCACTGCTAATCAGCTGGGCAACTACTCCACCGGCCGCTAAGCTTCTCCCTCTTCTGAAATATTAGGAAGTTTCAACAAAGCAGTTGTCGCTGGAGGATCAGAGACAAAAACATAAAGACGATTGTGCTTTGACATGCAGATACAAACATCCATAACTTCTGGTAACATGGGGGGTGGGGTGGGGGTGGGGGGTATGGTGTATGTCAACACCCGGTTCTTGAATACACTAGCATAACTAAAATAAATGGAAACAAGTTGACCTCTAGCTGGGGAAGCTCAAGCTTTGCTGTCAACCCCCCCTGGTCAAAACGTCTTCTTCTATGTTTCTTTCCCCTCTTCCTCCACTTGTGGTTTGTTGTGCGGCACCCTAAAGAGATGGGGAGATGAAAGGGAGCCGGTCTCAGGGGAGCACCAGCGTTGAACAGGGAGGCCCTGCTCTCTCAGCACTAATCCCTGCAGCTGCACGCCATTTCTGGGATGTAGCTTCTCCAGTGTGGGATGGCAGGATTTAGGTCGTCTGGTTCACGTTCAACCAGCTTCATAAGTGCATTGTGCACACACATTTACACACAGGCTGACGTACACACCTTGGAGGATGTGGTCCCGGGTGAGCGTTACTGATAAATCTTAGATTCAGTCTCTGCAGTATTCATGTTCGTTGGGTGTGGTAGACTCGAGGGAAAGTAAAAAGCGAATTCAACATAGATAACAGCAAAAGTGCGTTAAGGAAGCAGAATAAAACTAATGGGCGAGTTTTCATAGAATTCATGAATATCTGTCTCCTCTCCCTCCCTCCCTACATCTGCTCCTCTCTGAGGACTTCTGGCAGCTCACGGCGGAGTTCCCTCACACCCATGGCCCCAGGGTGGCACAGCTTTGGCTCCCAGAGTGCACTACTGCACTAGGAATACCTCCCCATTTGGGTCAATCCCTCTCTCCCTTACTCTCTCTTTCTCGCTCTCTCCTAGTGTCTCTCTGCCCCTCACTCGCTCTCTTTTTTTTTTCTGCAGTAGGTATGAATAATTAAACCTGCGTTTCCTCTCCTCTCATGTCATGTCTCTGTCTGCCACCCCTCCTCCCGCCCTCTCCACTGTGTCTCTCACTCAGGCTGAAGTGTTATAACAGAAGTGAGTCATTTAGAAGAGGGAAAAGGCTGCAGATCAAGGAGAGTTGAGTTCAGTTTGGAACTTGGCATGTTACATAAGCTGTCACTGTGTGTTATTGACTGAGAGAGAGAGAGAGGGAAGGATGGATTAGCGAGATAGAAACTGTACGGGAGAGAGGAAAAGGAGGAAAGGTGAGACTGTGATAATGGTGGAGAGCGACTGAGAGAAAGATGGAGAGCAGAGGGTCACGAGAGAGTTAATGGCATGTAGAGTGATGTCGCAACAGGGGTGATAAAGTTGCATTTATGGTGTTGTAAGCTGCCTTTCATGGGCAAAACACATGCCACAATTTGTTAAAGGCCCTTGAGAGCCCAAGGTAGGTCTATCTATCGTTGCAAATGTGACAAATATAATGTCCTCGAATGTGGAGATTAAAAGTTCCCTACTTTAGTTATCTACTTTTTTAACCAAGAAAGTGTCTTTCTGAAATAAATCTTTTTCAAGGGAATCTCCTGATCATGACTGCAGCAGCATGTGGAATACAGAAATTACAAAATGTAACATTGGCTTATAAAAATGAAATTTTTTTGTGCCAACTCCTGTTGAATGGATTTTTTGTAAGTGCAGAATATGCACACAATTTGTGTTTAGGGTCTATACACTGAAGGCTTTGCTTGTTAAAATAATTAAAATATATGATAATATATAAATCAGATAATATAGTATCCAAAAATTCCAACAGTTAAAGCGGTTTAGGAAGACTAATGGATAAATCTGATTTCCTCCACAGTCAATAATGTTCAAGAAAGTCTGAGACGGTTTCAAGATCGAGTCCAAAAACAGTGCCAGTACTGTCTAGTCTTGTTCATGCTAAGAGTAAGCTGTGATATAACATCAGTCCTTTAAATTTAAGTTTGAAACATTATAGTAAGAGACAACAATGTAAATTTACTTATATGTTGCATGTTGTTTTATTTGCTAAAATTTTAATTATACAGTAAATCTCCTCTCTTCTAAAAAAAAATCTAATTCCATCACAAATGAAAGAGTCTTGCATAATTTTGCAAACCTACTTACTTCACACATTGGTGCATAAAAGTACACGTTTAACATGTGTACGGTTGGATGTTAGATAGCAAGAAATAAAAAATATCATCCTGACCCATAAATGACAGTGAAGAACAGTGCGTGTAATATTACTGTAAGGAATCAGGGTGTCCAAGGGGAGCTGGCCGCTGCCTGACAGAAGAGGAGCATCTTCAGCCTGTTATGAGAGCTGCCAGTGACAAAAACTGTTTTGGCTGATACTGGACTAAAAACCAAGAACCGTCTTGAGCACCACAGCCCTGTTCAAATCAAGGAGAGTTGTTTTATAAAGTACCAAAGGAGATAGATTGCTAAAGTTTTATGTCCTAATGACACATGTTAGAAGAAGCAGCATGCACAACTCTATCAGCCTGCAGATCCCATCAAAAGAATCCCATAACCTTGCCCTTGCACACCAGTCTTGCCAGTAAATACCCGTGTACCCTTCTCTAATCTGTGTACAGTCTGGCTCTCCCTCTCCTCCCGCTTTACCCTTCACTCCATCTCTTTGGCAACTCCTTCCCTCCTTCCGTCTCTCTTCCCTCAGGTGCCGTATTACCATAATGGCTTCTTGTGACGGTGATGTACTAAGCAGCAGTATGGAAATGCAACATGCCACAGTGCACATTATCAGAGCTGAATGCATTACTTGTCATTTTTGTGAGTATACAGCTGTGCGGTCATTATGTGTTAAACTGCTCTGATTGAAACAGGAGGAGAGGGGGAGGGAGAAAGACTGTAAACTATATTCCATTTAGACTATAAGTTATTCTGCAGCGTGCGTGCAAAGAGGAGTGAGGATTAACAGGCAGATGAAAACGGAATGAGAATGGCCTCTTATCATTCTTTTTTGCATACCTACAGCATTCACTGCTTCAAAACTGTGGTGTGTTTAGCCGTTGAACTGAGGCTGTATATTGCTGCAACCTTTGCTCATGATAGTGACAGATGTAGACGGTCACAGAAAGAAAATAGACAGCATGATGTAATTGTGTGCTTTGGGCAGTGTTTGCTAGCCTGTCACCACTTTGCTCCAACCTGAAATATCTCAAAAAACTATTTTGGATTATGGATGGATTATGATGTAATTTTGTACAGACATTCATGGTTCCCAGACGATGAACTTTAGTGGACTTTAGTGACTTTTTCTCTTACTCTACCATGATTTTCATATTCGTGTTTTTGAGGAAAATGTCCACATCTATTTGATATATCATCATCAGACTGTGAAATTTGCTACAAACATAAATATTTCCTTAACCAGCTGTCAGAATAATCTGAGCGTTTCGTAGTATGAACCATAGGCATGGAATAATTTACGGGGCAAGCTTCATCTGAAGAAGTTACCTTCATATCAAGCATTCATATGCTACAATTGTACGTGTTTTATTTAGTGCATAACTATTCAAGATAGAAGATTTCTCTCTTTTATGCTACTATAGGCCATATATTATTGTGCAATAAAGCTGCAAAGAATAATCAACCAATCAATCAAGTGATTAGCATTTTTGATAACCAGTTAATAATTTGAATTATTTTTCTACCAAAAATGAAAAAAATTCATTGGTTCCAGCTGGTTGATGCTTTTATTTGTCATACAGTCACATATAGTCAACTGTCTTATGAAATTTCTTTAAGTTTGAAAATATTACAGTGGGCTGTCTGAAATTATAACAGGCATTTTTCGATATTTTAAATTAATCAGGGATTCACGAAAATATGTGCGAGATTTATCAAAAATTAAAATAATAATTTCGTTGTTGAATATACAGCATAGCTTCACAACATAAAACTCGGTCAGAACAACAAGGCATAAAAACTGTATTCATATAAAAAAAATCCAATAGCCAAATTCTTAAGCATCATGGCAAAATTCTTTTATTCTCCACTTGGAAGGCTTATTTCTTATTGATCTGTATTGTAAATTTTTGCTTTATCTGCAAAGTTAAAAAAACTTTACTTTTCTTTGCTTTTTTTATGAGGAAGGAAATGCTTTCAACACATTTGTTAAATCTCAAGGCTGCACGCAATGCGTTTTGGTGAGTAACACTGAATGTATGTTTGTTGGATTACAATAACAATGCAGTGGGCTCCTTTAAATAATATTTAACTTCTCATCTTGAACCATCATCCTGCCAAAATTTGAATTTGTCCACTTTTTAATGACCAAATACCTGCAAAAGTAATGACCTTCTCATCAGTCTCAATTGAGGTTCGTATTTAGTGCTAATTTGAAAATGGAAACATGGGAACATACTAAACTAAAATGTTAAAAGCTCATAGTTGCTGGCATTGTCCTTAGCACTGCTGCGAAGAGCAGCCTCACACAGCTGCTAGCATGGCCCAAGACTCTTGGTCTTGTTGCTGAATGCATCAGTGTGACAAGAGTTGTATATTTTATCAGTGGCGTACTGACCTGCACTCTTTTCCATTAGCTGATTGTTTTCATTTCCCTCTCCTCTGGTTTCGAGTCCTCTGGAAAGGACTCAGACAGACTTAACGGAGACCAGGTTAATCACAGAGGTTTCACCAAAAATCGGTCTTTGTTTTATATCTCCAAAACATTTACCTCTTTAGTGTTGCTGACGTGATACAGACTTTCCTCTTCCTCTTTCCAAGAACACTGACTTCGTCTCTCCAACCATAATGTTTTATTTCCTCCCCTGTGTGTTTGCATGTGTGTGTGTCTGCATGCGTGTTGCAGCAAGTGTGAGTGTGTGGTCTGAGGTTCGTCTCTTCCCTGCAGTGAAACCCTGGGATGAGTCACTATGTTGCCGTGGGGACACTTCCTGCCCTTCTCATAAATATAGCAAACCCTAAAGTGCAGAAAAATGTTCCCTTTTGAAACTGGGTAAAAAAAAATTGAAGGGAAAAATATGTATGCATATGAATATTTCAGCTTTTATATAAGCTTGGGGAGACTCGGAGGATCTGTTGTGGAATCCTTGTAAACCAATTACAAATAAGGTTTATTTTAATGCAAAGTTTGATGAGTGTAGATGCACAGGATGAATATGTGCAGGTAAGAAAAGTTTTTTAAAGGCAAAGAGAGATCTCAAAGTTCATACAAGTCACAGTGATGGTATGTTTTTTTGTTAAATAAAAGCAAAGAGGCTGGGGGGAAAAAAAGGAGAGTGTATCCGAGGGCATTGCTTCAGGGCACCACACTCTGAGTGCCAGACGGTGAGTGAGAGAGAGAGAGAGAGAGAGAGAGGAGTAGAGGAGCCTCCTGTCACTTATCAATCTCTCCTCGTCAGGTTTTATTTATTTTTCTGTTTTTCATTCTCCAGTTTACACAAATTGTTTTTCCTTCAACCTATCTGCTTGTCAGATTATGCACTGCTCAGTGTGCGGCTGCAGGTTAATGCCGTGGAAACTCGGGAGATGGGACAATGAGGGCCACGAAACTGCAAATCTCTCTTTTTTTGTCTTTGGGTTCTCAAACTTAACACTGTCAGCTTTCATTTGCTATACAACAACAGTATAATTTATGCCCGTATTATTTCAGTGTGTGTTCACTCCTGTATGCTCCCTCTTTCAAGATCTTCCATGCTTCTGCCGCCATTTTTCCTTGCATGTGAAATTATTTGCTGTGTCCCAAGAGAACAGATGATGGAAATCAGTTTTTTGCAGCACTAACTCTCAGTGATTCACGCTAACCACAGCCTCAAAAACACTTGCACAATCACATTTCCTCTCCACTGGGTGAGAAAGTCAAGAAATCCTTTATAGTCTCTTCCCACTCAATCTTTTTCAAAGTCATCAGGGACTCAAAAGATCACCAGTCAGTAAGTCACAGGGCAATCACAGATGGACAATCACTCCTTCACAGCCATATTCACATTCAAATTGTTACCTAACATTTCTCATAGTGTGGGAGGAAAGCAGATCATCATGAGAAAACCCATGCAAGCAACAAACAGCTGAGGTGCCATGACAACTTTATGAGTGAATATGATTTAATTCTAAATTACCTAATAAATATGTGCTTGTTTTACGGATCGGAGCAGACCAGAAAAGTAGCCTGTTCTCTGTTTTCATTTTGTTGCTGCAGGCTATTTTTCATCCAATGACACTTTAATGAAGCTTTTGATTTGTCGGCTCCATTATTGCCCAGCACCTGCCTGACAGTACAAAAGACTTGTTAAATGCATCTTATAAAAAAACAAGTCAAAAATCAATTGTGGCACTATTAAGACCTCAAGTTGTATGTTATTTTTACAAAGCATTTGTATTGTACTTATTACACCCTAATTAGAAACAACAGTATAGGTAGAGACGGGGAGAAGGATAATTGGGGATGAAACACAACAAAGGTCCCTAGTTGTAACCAAATTGCGGATGTTGCAGTTCGTGGTTTGCACCATAAAGCTCAAGGCAAAATGGGCACCCCAGCATTAGTTTAACATTTTTGGAACAACACATAATGGGTTTCCTCTCTTCTGAATCATTTAGTTTTTCATAATTAAAAAAAAAAAAAAGTAAAACAGTGCAAAACATAAGAGGTTATTTAACATAGACTAACAGAAACACCGGGGAAAAAACTGTATTATAAAAACTCAGGCAGAGGATATAGGGCATTGGTGCAAGATGGAGCTGACATGGTGCAGAAATTTTGTTTGTGTGTGCGTGCGTGTGTTTGTGCGTGTGTTTGTGTGTGTGTGTGTGTGTTTGTGTATATATGTATAATAATGATTAGCCATAGAAATAATGATAATAATAAAGTTTTGAAATGCACTTCCAGAAGTCTTTTTGTCTCACGCATTGTCCCCCGAACTACTGCAATGTGTCTGTCTTACACTATTTTGTAAAGATTAAATAAGATATGAAATGTCAATCAGTCCATTTGAGATGCTGATATGCAGAATTTGTAACCGTTGGAGAGAGCCAGAGTAGCTGTTTCCCCTTTTTTCCAGTCTTTATGCTAAACTAAGCTAAGAGTAGTTGCATACTTACACTAAAGAAATGAGAGTAATAATGTTCTCATGAAATACTCAGCAAGAAAGCAAATAATTCATCCCTAATCTTTAAATAAAGGGATTTAGTATTTCTGCATTGTATCCTGGCACTGTGGAGACCACTTGGAAAAGGTTTTAGAAACTATATCCTCTGTGGGCAGACTATGGTCAGAATCTGGACCAAAAGAAAATTTTATCTACCCTCCGCCCGACCCTGGACAAAATTGCTTGGAAATGAAACATCGGTATCACATTACCTCAACTGTCTTTCTGGTTGCTTGACACATTTAGTGGGCCTGGTGTCAATGCGTGGCACTCAGTTTAAAAAGTAGAATTGACATGTTTTAAACCAGCCATGCAGAGAAAAAAGGGTTTAAAGGTGAAAATTTGCACCCAAGAATGAATAAAGTTTGAGTTACAAGTTGATTCTATCTGAGAGGAGCACCAGACCAGTGTGCAAAATTTCAGTAAAAGGAATTGGTTGCACAACAAAGGTATCACTTCCCCTGTTCTGTGTTCACTGGAGTTTTTATAACTTAAATATGACTTGTTTAGTCCAACTTCTCTGGACCGGGGACACTCTTTTCTGAACCTCTGCAAATTTTATTTGAGTACTTGTCATTTAGACGATAATGTAACAGTTAAATAAATATATAAAATGTGGAAAAACCTAAACAGATGTATCAGGTGGGGTTGCTTGGGATCAATGTGCATTTTAAATCCTGGCTACAGCCCTGTGTTTGTCATCCAGTGACACTTGACTGTTGACTTGTTAGCATCATTACAGTTTCATCCAACACCTCTCTGACATCACAGAAGCACTTGTTAAAGCCATTTCATAAAAACAAGTAAAAAAAATTAGTGATTAGTAAAATCATTTTTTGATTTTTAGTTTCTTCTAAACTAGCTAATGGAAATAGGTAAATTATGTGTGTGTGTGTGTGTGTGTGTGTGTGTGTGTGTGTGTGTGTGTGTGTGTGTGTGTGTGTGTGTGTGTGTATGTGTGTGTGTGTGTGTGTGACTTCAGGATACAGTTTAATTATTAAAATAATGGTGTTTGTCTCTGCTGTACATTTACACTGTCAGCTCAAATGCAGAAAGATGACAAAGATCACTTCATCCACTTTTTCCCTTGTTGCTGAGGAGCTGTTGGTGTGTGCCTTCTCTGGTTTGTCGGCCTGAGGGGGACAGATGGAGGAATCCCTTTCGTGTCGCCCACTCCTGCTTCAGCTTTCATCTCCCGGGGGGACTCACATCTCCCTCGACACAGAGGTGTTTTCAAATTAAATACTATCTAATGAACTGGAAAAGCTGCCACCACCCTGCTCTGTCTGTGTGTGCGTGTGTATTTGTGGAATAGATATTGGGAAGATGCTGGAGAGCGGGACGAGAAAATGAGAGAAAAACTGTTAGAGATTAAAAGAGAGAGGTATTTGCATTGCAATCTAGTGATTGCACAGCCTCTGTGTGGCGTCATGAAGCGTGTGTTTGTTAATTGTATATCTCTGCAGTTCTAATTGCTTTAATTCCCTGTAATTAATCAGTAATTGCAGTGAGGAGCCACGCACAGCTTCGCTCTGAAGGCAAAAGAACTTTTCAATATGCAGTACATAAATATAGATGAGAGAAAGGAACCAACTGAGATGCTGTGGAAACAGGGACGAAGGGAAAGGAAGAAAGAAAGACGGAAAGAAAGAAAGAAAGAAAGAAAGACAGAAAGAAAGAAAGAAAGAAAAAAGAAAGAAAGAAAGAAGGAAAGAAAGCCTACTATATTTAGTGTTCTTTTAAAGGCCTGAACCATGAAATATACGGCAGGGTCTCATTTTTCATTAATGTATTCTGATGCGAATGAAAATGAGAGATTACGGGTGAAAGTGGAGCAGTCCCTACAGACTCACAGCAGTGCTGCAAATAAATCCCCACGACTCGGAGGAAAATTGCAGAGACACTTTAGGGTTTGCCCACAAAACAGCGACACTGTTGAGGCAACATTTTACTGAACCTCCTTGTTGAGATCTCCAGGTTCATGCATTTCTGCCTTTTACTGTTTTACTCCTTCAAAAGTTTTTAGCTTGTGAGTGCATCTTTCAGTGTGTGCAGACAGTAACGTCGTGGCAGCTGTTTCCGGGGCGATTCCTGTCCCATCAGTCCTCCGGGGAACAGGACTGAAAGGAGAATCCCTCCCACTCAATATAGTGTTGCAAGGTAATCCCCTCCCCTCTCTCTCTCTGTCTTGCTCTCTCTACCTCCTCCCTTCCCTCACTTCCTACCTCACCCTGCCCCCTCATTAATTCCCAATTAAGACAGCAGCCCACCCACCCACACACCTCCTTATTGCACATATTGCACATAAATGCTTCTTCTGGTCAGACTTTTAATTTACAGAGGTTTCAGCTGAGGCTAGCAGACTCACTGAACTGTGTGAATGGGTGCGTGTGTGTGTGTGTGTGTGTGCATGTGCATGTGGGGGTATATGCGTCTGTTGTATAATGATCATTTCTTAGTTCCTTTCCCCAACCCTGGATGAAAGCAAACCTTTGTCATTCTCAATCGTTTTTTTAAATGAGAGACGGTGGCTGGTCTTCGGTGACCTGCTGCGCCCCTCCATCCTCCTCTGTCTTCTGTCTGCCCCCTTACACCCTTCCCCTCCCACACCCACCTCATAAATGGCCCCGGCTCCCTCATAACAAGCAGATTCTCATAGATCTCCATCAATTTGTGTCACACCAGGGATTCCCTGAACAAAGATGCCTTTGCCACATCACCCACAACATCTATGCATTATTAAGACTAGAAAAACAGCCTGCAAAGTGTTTGCCACAGCCCTAGTTACAGAGCTAAAAGATACAAATCAGGGTGAGAAACAGGAAGACAAAGCAGCGAGAAAGAAGACAAAGCAGAGGGAGAAAGAAAGAGACTAATGACAAAAGGCTAACATTTTAAATGCTAAATTTGGCCATGAATTTCTCAGTATGTTGGCAATGTGACTAAGCGGAAAGCTTGCATCACCGCTTTCTATACAGTGTTTGTTCATTAAAGAGATTTCCCAAGATTCATCTCATCCACAAACAACATGCATTAGCATGAGTTTGGCAGGGCTTACGTTGATCTCTAATGGTAGCACAATACCATTAAAATACAGCATGTCAAGATGCCCTACATCAGATAAAGGACATCTAAGTGGCCGCTTATTCAGCACCTCAGAGCCCACAAACGGCACTCTGCTCTGCGCCGTCACACCAACAGCAGGTGCGATACACAAGTGTAAACTTCACATCGTGTGTCCAGAAATCACAATTTAGATAAAATAATATGCCTTGTGGCCTAAAAATTCCCTTAGGGTAACAATTCACCTGAAGGGTGTCATGAACTTGGACAAATCATTCATGATTTATGATCAGGGACAGCTCTCTGTGGCACAATTATAAACTGGACAATCATGCTCTAATTCGGGATTTAATTAGAGGAGGTCAGTATGAAGAAGCTCCACTGACAAAAAAATGAAGTATACGTTAACTCAGAGAATGCTTCATCGAAAGGTCATTAACCTCAGCGTGGGTCCATTTGTCCATTAAATCCCTGCATGGGTTCAATTCCAACCACTGTTGACATCCAGGATTAATAACAAAGCCACATAGAGGAAGAGACAATATTAGACCATAAGATAAAGAAAACATGTTACTCGTGGTGAATTACGAAGTTCTTTGCCCTTATTGAAGTAGTTATTTATAGCCAAAATGCAATGTTTCTGTAAACCTTAACTTACAACTTATTTTAACTGAAACCTTGAACTTTCCCCTAAGTATAACCAAGTCATTCTCACAAAGAGAGTCATAAAGAGGGATTTACACACACACGGACAGACATATATATATATATATATATAAAATTTTTCTTTTAATTTTTTTTTTTTTTTACAGTGATTTATAATGGTTTCGAAAGGCACTTACAAAAGATGCTATCCCTCCAGTGGGGCTGCGAGATCTGGAACACTTCCACATGTTGTTGCAGAGGGCCAGGACAAACGCAACATTTTGTTGTTTAATTTGAGGGAGTTGTTAATGGGTTGTTATCACGATCATACAACCTGCCTGCTATCACTCTGCCATCCCCCAGTGGTTCGAGCCCGGCTCGCACGCACACAAACACACGCCTCCTGAGTTCACAGTGCACCTTTACCTTCTCAACAGTCGCAGTAATAAGATCAAACTTGCTCGGTGAAACCCAACCTTTGTTTTATCCGATGGAGGCATGAAATGAGATTCTATTAATACCCACAGCCCAATTGGGCTGGCTGGCTGACTCCCAACGGAGGCAGCCCTGAAAAGGTTAGGTGCGGCAATTACGCAGGTGGAGTTGCAGAGGAGATGGGGGTGAGGAGGAGATGATTCTGCCTTGATCACTGGCTCTGAACAAGGTGTTATCAGCTGCCGCAGATAGAGGGTGTGGGGGGGGGTGGCTGCCAGAACGGCGTTAATGACTCGCCTTGTTTTTTGAAGCGAGGAGTTGCCTTTTCAAAGGCAAGGCAATTAGAGGGGGACTTGTTCTGTTGTGCTTGGGCTACTGCAGTGACTTAGTAAGGCTGTCACCTACTGGCCAATCAATGCTGGACAGGAGCAACTAACACACGCAGTGAAATGATGTAATGACCTGCGCTACTTCACTGCAACTATACATATCTGAGCTACCTTTTCTGTGCAAAAACACTCTTTGCACACAGACATATTCCCTCCTCCTCATCTCCTCCTAATGAAGACGACATGCATGCATAACTTTTTGAGTGAGTGAACGTGGGATGACATGCATACAGTATAGTCATTATACATCTGAGTGCTTTACATGGCAGCCAAACACTGTATGCAAAACTCAGGTGACACAGATAATTGGAACCCTTCAAATTTCATTATGCTGCCTTGCTCAAAAGAAAAGAGAAAACGTGGAGAAATCTGCCCCCTCTCGCTCCCCAACCTCTCTTTTTGTCTCTTTGGATTATCTGGTAGCTCAGCAACACATCCACCATTAGTTTGCTGCTGCTGCTGACCCCAGTCATTCATTTAATTGGCTGTTAATTACTATTCTCTCTAAAAGACACAATGTATATGTGGAGCTATATTTAGGCTCCCCCCTCAATGGCTCTTCATGCGAAATTACAACTTTCAGCCAGGCACTGAAGGGCCCTATTGTGGCCTGTCGTTCTCCCCCTCTGCGACTGACTGACAGGCTGGGGTGGGGTGTGGGTGTGTGTGCGTGTGTCGGGGTGGGGGGGGGGGTCGTTGGGACGTGTGGGTGTGGGGGGGAGACATCACTCCTCCCTTCTATCCCTCCCTCCTCCTCTCCTCTCCTTCTTTCTTTCTACTAGCTGCTTTACTGTAAAGTCTGACACCTGGATCAGGCTGCTAGTCACTCCCTCCATCTTTGACACAATAGCAGCCGCAGCAAGATTCGGGTCTGCGTCAGTTTCTCATCAACATTTGTCTGCTGTGCTATTTGCTGAGGGAAAGAGGACATTTTCATTTGGCGGATATTACAATATGGCCTGTGAAAAGACTAATTTCTCTGCATCTGTGTCACTTGTTTCTCTTTTATTTGACTGGAATATCTTGATGAACAAAATTGTTCATCAAGATATGTGCAGATGATTTTCACTGCAGATTAAATTTAAATTCCTAAAACTCCTCCTTTTTTTTTTGCATTTCTTCATCCTCTGCTGTCCCTGCACGTCCGCTTCAGCAGAACAGCACCAGCTGCATCTGACTCACGTAGGATTGCAACACGCACAGACACACACACATACACACACGCACACACACACTCACAACGCACCCACACACACACACGGGAATGTTTGTGACACAGATGTGAGTTTGATGGATGACATGGGCCAACTGCTGTCGTCATCCGGTGGAAATCCCGGATTACTCAGTCACACCCCCACCTCCTCCATCTCATTTGTCCCTCTCTCCCCTCTGTCCACATCTCCCCTGTCTCTCTTTCTGTCTGTTCTGTCTTTTTCTCACCGGCAGGACAAGCAGAGCCGCTATCTGTCCAGGTTAGACAAAGCTGGTAGGGGAGGGAGTAAGGGAGAGTGAGGGAAGTAGGGAGGGTGAAAAAGAACCTGTTGGGGGGGGGGGTCCTGATTTATGGCTCTGACTTTTCATTTGTAATACCCTGATTATCTCTGGGGAGCTCGACGGGAGGGCAGTGGGGGGAAGAGGCCTGATGCTGGTGAGAGGCCTGAGCAGCTTAATATTACATGTACGTGCCCACAGCAGAGGATATACTGCAAAAAAAAAAAATGCCGCCCTTCTAAAATGAGAAGGGGGGACGCTTGATAACATCATTATTAAGCATCTCTGCACATTTTTGATAGAGACTGAAGGTGATAAAAGCCTCAAATGAATATTCACATGTACTGAATTTCTCCCTCTTGCGAACAGTGATGTGATAATTAGTGCAAAGTCTCTCCTAATGACAACTGCTAACATTAGTTACAACTCCCAAAGATGCAGGTGTGTCATCACATGAACCAAGACTTATACAATTTGCAAAGTGAGATAATCTTCTCACTGGCTTCTTTAAATAAATAATTCAACCATCAGGACAAACTGTATTATCGAAGATATAATGTTACTTTTGTGTGAAATGTGACAGATGATGTCTCTTTCACACATAAAATGATTTTCAGTGGATAAGACCCCTTTCTGTCTCAACCATTCGCTCGCTGTCTCTCTCCCTCTCTCGCGCCGACGCTGACACAAACACACACACACAGCTGTTGTACACACTGAGGTAAGCTCGGCCCCTGAAATAACACCCTCATCATCTCTGCAATCGTCCTAATAATCATCATCACAAGATACACTGTTGTTATCGTAATCAGATCTGCGGCGGTACACAGCTTTAACGAAATGCAGCATGAACCCTGCTCATAATAATTTGTACAGTTGTGCATGCACGTTAGCCGGGAGTGAATCTCCAGTTTTCACACGGTGCTATTATCCCAGCACATAATACCTTGCTGATTATCCATTCAACGAAGGCGTAGTTATCGTAGGCCTAACTGTTATGATAATAGCACGCGCGGCTGTGATAATCCACAAAACCGTTGCTGTCTCTCTCCTTCTCAGATGCTAATGATGATAGTGGGTGGTCATACACACAAACAGCATTAGCTGGTGGGAGGCTTCTCCTGGTTCAGTGGCGAGCCAATTGAACGGCATGCCGACGTCTAAACCCAATTGACCCCGGATGGGCAGGGTGCCGGACACGCTGCCGAGAGGGTGAGGTCGGGAGCTAACGCGGCTCGTCGGCTCCTACTCGGCCCTGCGGATCATATCACAAGTCCTGATTAGCTCATTTGGCTGGATTGATTAAGTTAAAAGGAGACACCTGTTTACCCTATGGCTTGCGAGTATGTTGGCATGACAACAGCCAGAAACCCAGTGTCTTCAACTCTGTCTATACCCTTAACTTCCCTCCTCAATCTCCACTCTTACTCTTGTGCTGGGGAGGCTCTGGCTCTGGCTCTGGCACCGGCTCGTCTTCTTACAGCACACACAAAGACACTCGCACACACAGATCTCTCCACTGGGTCCCTCCATCTGAAGTTGCTGAGGTAAGAAGATCAGGTTTTCCACTCACTGGAGCGAGAGCGCTCTCACCTCTTCCCCACGGTCCACCCAGCAGCACCTGTGTGTGTGTATATGCGTCTGAACGTGCGTGTGTGTGTTCATGTCTCTGTGTGACATTTCTGGGGCTGAGGCGCACAGGTGCATCTCACATGTCAATAAACTATCTGAGGATGTGGAAGGTATAAATCATCAGGTGTTTAAAGGTCTTGGCTGGTGGATCAACGGCCAGATTTTTCATCTAAATAGCTGCAAGAAAAAGAGGAATAGTGTTAAGCGGGGGTAATTAAATGCATTGTTTCAGGTGGGAAATACTCAATTTAAGTCTCAGCATGATACAGAAGTTTGCAGAATTGGACACACCGCAGGACGATCATTTGGCTGTCTTCCTTCTTATCAAAGTGTTTAGAGTTTGTCTTCATCCTTTCCGCCTCCCTTCCCTCCCTCTCCCTCTCCTTTTCACTCAGTTTCCCCCCTTTCTCACCCTCCTCCACTGTGGTTCTCTCTTTCACACCTTACATCCCATGGTGGTTGACATGTGTCTTGGTAATGTCTCTGACTCTGTCTCTCCTACTCTGTCTCATGGCTCCATTTAGGTCAACTCTCTAACCTGAAACAATGTGACGGTCCCCTCTCCTGCACCATTTTTACATATAAACCTCTCCTTCATTTCCTGTGCTGCCCTTGTCTTTCCTCCTTTAGCTGTACTCTTTTTTTTTTTTTTTTACATTAGTTGTCAGTCTGTAGTTGCACTTGGAGTATCTGTGTTTTGTTGATCTGTCACATTTCGTCTCCTCCTCTCCTCTCCCTCTCACTCCTCTCTCCTTGGCTGTTTGTTTCTCCCCTTGACTCTGGCAGACTCATTATCTTTGTAGAACAGCAGTGTGCGTTCGTCAGCAGTGATTAGCAACGTTTCATTCTAACATGGTTAAGGAAAGAAGGTTTGATATTTGACGAATGAAGATATGGCATTCTCTAATCTTCTACAGCAAAACTGTGTCATAGCAGATAGAGGCTTCGGTTAAGTTTTCCATAACATTAAAGCTTGCATTGATCATAATCCAATTAATGAAAAAAAGAGAAAGGGACAAAAAGGACAGGGAAAAAAAGAAACGCTTGCCTCATTAAATAGAAAGAAATCAACTGTAATCAAATTGCTGAGTTCTCAGAACTGATGAAGTGTACAAATTTAAAGATCTAATGAAAACTCTTGCAGTTAACATAATTAATTTGCAGCCCTTTTGATAAGTGGTAATGACTTGGAGATTATTGGTTTAAATGAATAGTTTTGTTGTACAGCTGCAGGAGAAGAGAGAAGATGAGGAAGGGGGGGGGGTTGACTGTATTGGGGAAACACTATTCTACTTTCAATGTTCCCAAGGAGATGAAGCAATGTTTTTAAAAACACAATAAGACAATTAGACTCCTCTAAACTAATTACTGCTGCTTTAATTCCTTTTCAGATTAAACTGCAATTGTAATAAGACGATGCCTCAAAGGAGATGTTTGTAAGCAGGGAGGAAAGACACATTTGTAATTAAAGGTGGAATAATATTTTTCTCACTAAACAAATATTTGCCCAGGAGATAAAGGTGCAGGCATCCATTTTGAAGACACTTGTAGGTCTTTCTCTACCTTCACTCTTTCTTTGGTGGTGAATTAGACGAGATGCTTCTTTGCATCGCCTCCAGAAACAAGACTAGCAGCCTGCTAACAGGAGGTGAGCCATTCAGACATCATCTCTGACAAGATATTAAGATGGAATCTGATGAGTGAGGATTGTTTTTGCTCTGAGGCTAAAAAGTGGGACACTCCACTCACAGAAAATGAACTTTTCTTTTATTCTTGCCATGTTATTATTGTGAGAAAGCTGTGATAATGTTTATTATTGTTCAGATCCACCGCAGGCTTTTTCCCATGCTGTCAGCTAATGTTGATGATGCCCTCCCCTCAGTTGTCGCTCCGCTCACTAACAGCATCGCCTCTGATGAACTCAAAACAACTAGTTTCAGCACGACTGACTCTCTCTTATCATAATTTGATTATTTTAATGATCTTGTTACTAAACCTCAGACGCTGCACTTGCATACACCCGGCGGGCAGCCATGGTTGAACGCATTGTATGAATCTCACATGAGGCTTGGGACATGTCCAAGGGTGACAATATACATTGGTGTGCTTACCCATGTGTGTGTGCGCGCGTGTGTGTGTGTGTGTGTGTGCATGTATAAATGTGTGCATGCAAATGTGCTTTTGTGCTAGTGTGTCACTTTCCGCAGACAAATGCAAGCCAGCAGCACCGACCACAGCCACACCGCCTGACACAGACAACAGGAATCTTATGGAGAACTATTTGCATACAACAGCCCTTTGTATTATCAGTCAAACACCAGAGCCAGAGGGGGCTTGATTGTGGCGTTTCATCATCGTCTATTGAATTATCTGGATTAATTTAACACATTTAGGCCTGTGTGTTTTCCCCAGCTCGCAACTCTCCTGCTTCTTCGTTAGCGATAATTACACTAAGTGGGTCATCTCCATCTGAGCCCCCTTTCTTTCCTCCCTCCCTACACGGCATTAGCGTTTTCAACTTCTTAAACAAAGTTTGGCAAAAACCTAATGATATAAATGTCGTGATTCACTCTTCATTCTGTGGATGGAAGCCTTGACGAGCAGGCTGTTGACTCAGAGAATGGAGGAGTGCAGCGAGAGAATGGCAGAGTTGAACTGGAGGTTTTAAGACTCAACTTTAATTTTATTTTACTTTCACACACATTGAAGCTCTGAGTCACAGAAACTTGTGTGTTACATAGCTGTTTTAACCCTCGTGGGCATCGCTGGTCAGTAGAACCAACTTCTAATGCTGAGTAATAACGTAATATATCACAAGTCATTCTGGAGCTAATTTAGAAAAGTAGGCCAGATTATATAACAAGTTCCAATTTTTTATCTAGTGGTCATAGAAGATGGTTACTGTGTGTTTCCCAGATATTTTACAAGTTTATCCACTGAGCAACAAAGCACTTTAAATAACTATGAAAGGAATCAAATGGTTGCCATGGTGACGGCCGAACCAACGCTAGCCCGGCTCTAATTGTTATCTTATCATCAGTTTCCGTCAGACTGACCTGATCTGGAAACAGCTTAATCTACTCTTTGTCACCAAGCCAGGGCTAAGTTTATGCACCTCACCGTATCCCAAAAAACGCACAAAAGCGGATGGGGAGAGGACAACAGAATAAGACACACTGACAGTAAAATTGAGTTACAGAGCACACCCACTCCATAACTCCTGTTACCCAATCTCGCCCACAAGGGACGCAGCCTGAGTTATTGCTGAGAAACCTCACAGAGGAAATATGGCTGTTAAGTCATTAGGCAGCTCATTAGCACGTTCTTTAATTGGTGTCTAATTGATCATGGATGTTTTATACAGCTGTGAACCTCGGGGCTGTGTGAGAACGCTGGGCAGACTCTCAGGGGAACCACGGGCTTGGCTAAAGTCAATGAACAGACTTGCAATGTCGAAAACCTTATCTTATCTTGGATTTCAGTTTCAGTTGAGTCAATGATGTTGTGGAACCTAAATATTTAGTTTAGACTGTGTCAGAGCCATTCATAAAAAGCGATTTCTTAAAACTCTGATCAGAGGGTTTAGTCACCACGAGACAGGAAGTTAAATTGGGAAAATGTAATGAAATAAATGATGTGAGGCGCAACTAGAGGAAAGAGCTATGGCAGAAGTCTCTCTCAAAACTCCCACATGAAAATTTCACAATAACAGCAGAGGGAAAAATTCTTCTGTGACAAGATCAGAATATCAGGTGGTCTAATGAGGAAAGATGCCCTTGACTCAATGTTTGGCCTCTTCTTAGCATCATCCACTTCCTCATGATGCTGTGGCATGAAAATGTCTCTCTTACTGTGTATAGTTAAGTGATCTTTGAAAGGCATTAACATAAGGTGAAACATTCTTTTCAACATTTTGAATAAGATTGTTTATTTTTGTTCTCGTAATTTTAGAGAGAAAAAATAGGAAAGGTGTATCATATAGAAGGGTATGGGCACCCTGACAGATGTGAGCACTCAGATAAATTTGACCATGGTCTAAGACCTTAATTAGCTTTTTAGGGCTGTGGCTTGATCACAGCCATCATTAGGAAAGCCAAAGATGTGCCTAGAACTTTGAAATTTTGAGAAATTGATGCCCACAAAGCAGGAGGATGCTATAAGAAGATAACAAAGCTGTTTTGGGAAGCTGTTTCCTTAGTTGGTAATGTAATTAGGTAATTGCAGAACTCACAGGTTTGCTAGAAAGGCAAATCAAAACCCCAATTTGACTGCAAAAGACCTTCAGGAAGATTTAGCAGACTCTGGAGTGGTGGTGCACTGTTCTACTGCGCAGGCAAATTTGCAGAAATATAACCTCTATGGAAAAGTTGAAACCCTTTGCCGCGGACCCCACAGTCCCCGAACCTGAATATCATTGAAAATCTGTGGATAGATCTCAGAAGAGCAGTGCAGGCAAGACGGCCCAAGAATCTCACAGAGCTAGAAGCCTTTTTTCAAAGAAGAATGGCTGAAAATCCCCAATACAAGAATTGAAAGACTCTTAGCTGTCACGGCATTTGCAATCTGTGCTACTTGCCAGAGGGGTTGTTGCCAAATACTGATCGTGCTAGGTGCCAAAATTTTGTTTCAGGCCCATTTGAAATTGCAAAAGATGTAAACATAGATTAAATCTTGCTTGAAATATTAAAGACAGGAGTCATCCTTAATCTTTCCAGAAAACCGTAAATTGTTTATTTGTTTAACACAGTAACAGAAATTTTGGCCAGGGCTACCAAAACTATTTCATGCCACTATGTTTTCTATCCTCTGGCAAATAATTATGATGAAAGGAGAACAGATAACCTTGTACCAGCTTCTGTTGATTCAGTAACATTTTCATGTTCCGCATATAAAAAAAGAAAACTGCCACCGTGTGATCTGTACCTTGAAAGCCTCCACTGTACACTGTCATAGGGTTGTGGCCTTACATATGCATATACAATGGCCTCTGCATGAAAGTCTTTTATAAGTTAATGGAAGGTACGAGGAGAGGTATCGCTGCCTCACTTTCTCGACATATGCCTTCTCCTATTTTTGTGCTTGTTTTTTTCACTTGGAGCGCTCCGCTGTCTCCCCCTGTCATTTTGTGACGAGAACTCACCTGTGAATAATTCATGAGAAGCAGCACATACGATTACACTGGTTAAAAAGTAATGAGGCGTTGCCATAATAAAAGGTTGTCTTGCATTGTTTTACCAAGTGTCTCTCACACACCGATGTCGTCGCTGGCCCTGAGTTCACATGAAAGCACATCCTTGTCGCCCCTGACAGAGCGCAACGTTAGGAGAGAGAAAACAAGAAAACAAAACCACGGCCTGTGGAGCAGGTGGTTAGAAAACAGGCTCCACAGACCCCCCCCCACCCCCCACCCCCCATGCCACCCCACCACCCCCCAAGCAAAGCGGCGTGCGATCTAGCCCAGGCTATGAGCTGTCACTGGGGGCTTTTCATGTCTGAGCTTGGGAAAGATCAGTAGACTCCCCGTCTGAGCTCGGAGCCCTTTGATAATCGATGGAGCTTACAGTGGCGCTTTGTAATGACAGCGACCGTTCACGGGCCAATCAAACTGCACCGCTGTCCTCTCTTGTTTGTTCCCAGAATTGTGCGGGCTATTTCCTGTTTGACTTAAAATGAGGCCTTGTGTTTTACGGGCACGTCAGTGTTGACAGCGAGGAGATACACCGGAGTTGCAAAGCTCCTCCTTTTTTAGTTCGAACACAATATCTGTTTTTGGCAAAGCTTGGCATTGTTTTCTGTGTAGTTCGAACAGATGTACAAGGTTGGAATAGTTTTTACATAACCTGTACTTAACACTCTGTGACACACTTTCACTAGGGGAGCAATAAATCAACTTCTTCATTATGCATAGAAGCATTAATGCACCATTTGTCATTATCCATCATCTGTCAGATACATTAGAAGTATTAGTGATCTAATAGAAAGAAAAATACAAGATAAATTGTAAAGATTGACTTTAAAGTGACGCTGTTCCCAGATGTATGGATAAATGAGTATATTAAATTTACTGAGGGTCAGTTTGAATTTGTTAAGGCATCAAACACTGTCTCACTGCAGACTAGAAAGGTGGTTTTAATCTCACCAAATCTGTTGTAAAATCATATTTTCACTGTAAAGTCACTTAAAAAAAGTCCCTATAATCTTCTCTGGCCGCTCCTCCACTTTATCAGTCCAACTGAATTCAAATTGAACCAACATGGGGCACCTAAACTACAAGCTTGACTACCATTATTCAAGCCTACAGTGAAAGCGACAGTGCGGTTAAAAATTTTGGGTGTGGTATCACTTTAATAACTTAAGAACCCTTGAGCTAATGACTCATCTGGCTTCCCACTAAATGAGCTTAGGAGGAAATGGAAGCATTAAACATGATGATTTCATTGATGTCCACAAAAAAATTGTTAAAACGGCCCCATCGTAATCTCAGGTATTCCCAACCTTCAATCTATTTCTGTCACAAATACATTATTCAGTGGCTGTGAATCTAATTAAGTATTGAACATCCACAGATGGTGCTCTTGACCTCCCGTGAGTGCAGTGCGTTGTATGTATATGCTGCAACAACTGACACGTGTCTCTATTTGCATGTGAACATAAAGTACTCGGGTGTGTCCGCAAGTTACTGTATAGGTTCGATAAATGGCATTCACCCAGGATGGCAAGGAACGTACTATTATACTGATGTTTTTCCATGCATGTATATGTGGACGTAAATTCCTTTGTGTATGTGTCATGGTATGTAATTATAGTATAGTACAATGATAGATGGAGAGAACCTGTTCATTTACTGCCCCCCCCGGTTAGATAGACCTAGTTAATAAGCCATCATGCCGGCGACGTTGTGACATTTCCACTGCTTGCTCTGAGTGCGTCACACACATGAATTGTGACTGTGTGTGTGTGTTTGTAACATGAGGAGAAAGAGAGACTAGGCCAATAGATGAAAGGGTAGAGAGCAGTTTGATTGAATAAGAGAGGTATAAAGAGACCATGTAGTGGAGGCACACAGCATTCACAGTAAGCTCAGTCTCCTCAAGGTTGTTTTAATATTTCCAAGCCGCTTCCTTAAATACAGTGGTGTCTGCATAGTAAAGCTATATGTAATCCTAAGTAAACATTTATTGTGTGTGTGTGGATGCATCTCTTTGTGTGTTCGTGTACAGTACAGAGTTTGTGAGTACCTCTTGTGTTTTCTGGTGTATTCTTTGTCATGTACTTCTTTGTCATGTTTCCCTCCCTGTGTACATGCTCACTTCCTGTCTTTCTCTGGGTCTCCCTCTCTCTTGTTCAGCATACCCACAGCTCCCCTTCTTTAATTGCCGTCCATTGCTCTCTTCCTCTCCCTGTCAGCTTCAGCCTCTACTCCTTTTGTTTAATGTTGTGGACAGGCCAGATCGATAGTCTAAGACAAACATGCACAGACATAAACACATATACGCATGCAAACCAATACAGAAGCTGGAAAAGAACAAACACAAATTAAAGGAAAATATTTGTGCCCTTCAAGAATAGACAAATAGTGGTAAAAGTGACTGTAATTGAAAATGAAAAGGAAAAAAGTAAAACAGAAAAAGCAGGCAGATAGGTAAAATAAAAACCATTAGTTCAGCCGACCAGCTGCACAGACTGGCTAAATTCACGGAGACGGCATCAGCCAGAGAGCGCAGGGCAAAATTACCATCCTGTGAATGTGCATGAGCAGAGTAGAGCTGAGGTGAAATGACTTGTGTCACGTCTGTGGGACCACTAGTGGCTGACGGCCTCATCACACACAGCCCCAAGCATACCGTGTGCAAACTGCGCTCAGCGACTTGCGTAAAAAACCTGATTATGACTTTTTAGTTTTTCAGATTTTCCCTGCCCCTCGCTCGGCAGCGGATGCGTCCAGTCACAGTTACTCAGTCCCGGCCTCTGGACGATTAGGCACCATCTCACTCCAAGCATGACCGATTCTTCTGCTCGCCTCTCACACACTCGTCGCTCCCCAGCGAGGTCAGGGGACAGACAAACCGAAGACTTCATTCCTTACGCTTCTGTCGTTTAAATCAGGTCGGATAAGTGTCATCCTCCCCTCCCTTTTAAGAGCATGGTAATCTGATTCTTTCCAATCATGCCTCTATCTCCTCTCCTCTTCTCTGCCTCTAACTTTCTTGGTATTTCCCCCAAACTCTGTCTCTCTGTCTTCACCATGGTTGTGTTATGATTGAATTATGCCCTCTGGAGTGGCTTTATAGGCCCCTGTGTGGCTGCTGTGCTGTGCTGTCACCAACAGACCTACATCTCCTCTCCATGCTGCCCAGGCTACTCTCTCTGCCCTCGTAGTATATGTTTTCTTGCCCTGTCTACCCCTGTGCTTTCCTGTCACCCTGGATCACAAGAGAAGAATGAAGAGAGGGACGGAAGAGGGAAAACAAACACTGACCTCATGGCAGCTTCTTTGCCACAACATCGATGTTTTTGTATTTAAATCTATGAGATCTTAAAATCCTGATTGACAAGTGGTCTGGTTGTTGTTATCAGTAATGTAGAGCTGTGTGCTTTCTTTCATTGTCTCTTCTCTTTTACTGCTCTAAATTCCATCTAGCTTGACACTGGCTCACATATAAACAGTGCACCGTATGTTTAAATCTATATTCTCTTGAATACATTTTTGTAATACTGTTAAGTTATTTAGATGGTTGAGAGAAGTAAATATAATATCTGCTAAATCCCAGCTTGCCTGCTTCTTTACATAAATGTATTTTGGGGTACAAAAAAAAAACACAACACACTGACACAGAGATTCATATGCACAAATGCACAGATACACATACACAGCAGCAAATTCAGGCATAGATAGTGTGAGGGGGTAGGGAGGTAGAGGCTATCCAAATAGGCTGGTTAGAAGCATCTTGTCTTAATTAGACCTGACAGCCTCCTCAAAGAACATGAATAAAAAGCATAGAGCCCCAGACCTGCATAATGGTTTAGTGCAAGGAGTGTTGGGGAAAAGAAGCATGGCTCGCACTTCAGACGCGTGTAATTAATGCAAGGATTAGGGCGTCAATAGTGCAGAGGGTGTGGATAAAAATGTGTGCATGCAGGAAAAAAAGGTAATGTAAGAGAGAGAGCCAGTCACACAGTGCAGCATCTTTTACAGTGTACTGCGCTGAGTGTGTTTGCACATGAGAAGAAAAAGAAAATCCATTCCCTATTTTCTCTATTGATTCCTCTATTTTATAAGACATGCCCTAAAAGCAACACAATATTTGCTCCATTGTGTTCAACTCTTTTCAGCGCTTTCAGAAAAGTGACTTTTGCTCTCTGTCGAATCTCTTGAAGGTAAGTCACACAAGGTGTGACTTACCTTACTTTACAACGCTCACTTCCTCTCTCTCCTCTCTCAGAATAGTCATATGCTCGTTTCCAAGGCAACTAACCAGGGCCTGTGTCCAGAGAGGGTTGACAGACGTCGAATGGAACAACATGAAACAGTGGCTGCTCTCACAAAACACTCACACCTTTTATCAGGCAACATTACCTATAACAATGTGTATATATAAAAAAATATATGTGTATATATATATATATATATATATATATATATATATATATATAAACATATATTAGCAAGAGAGATAGTAAAAAGTAAAATGCAAACTCTTCTACTAACGATCTGTGTAGCCTAAAAAAAAGTTGTCTGATATAATGAAACAAACCAGATTTTTTTTGGGGGGGGGGTAAACTGAAGCCCCCTCCCCGGAGAGAGATGAGACTTATTTCCTTTCCCCTGAGTCAGTAAACTAAGTACGTCCCATTAATGTAAAGAGAGAAATTAGAGGCTTACAAGAAGAGAAAAAGAAAAGCAAAACTCAGTGGGCCAGCACTAAGAGTGAACACTGCTATCAGTTGTCTAATTAATCTGTTGGCTCGGTGATGCCCAGGGAGCTGAGGGAGGGATGAGGAGCTGCAGCGACAACAAGAGATAAGAGGAACAATTGAAATCTCAGTCTCACACTTTGTCACCGGGGTGTTGGATAATAATCCTGTTATTTTGAGCAAAAGAAAGGGACAGTTAATAGCAGGGTACTCAGTTTAAAGTACTTCAAGAGTCAGAGATTTTGAATTATTCTGTGTCAATTTGCACATTACACTTGTAAATTGAATCTACAAAGGGAAAACTGCCACTTAATGTTGCTGGGGTTGATGTAGGCCATTAAGCAGACAAGTAAGTATATGGTTATATATCATTCTTTGGGCTGCCCCTCAAAAGAGTGCTGTTACTCTCCAATAGGGGGTGCTGTCTCCTATCTTCTCTTGAGGCTTGAACATGTAATGGGGCCTCTCCATCACAGAGAGCCCGAGAATTCAAGCCAAGTGACCTTCCCAAATTTATCACACTTTCCCTGCTGACACCAGCCCCCTGAATTCAACATGAGTCATCTCTGCATTTCTGCTTCTCTTCCTCTACTCATCACTTTAAATTGGACATCATATAGGGAGAATACTGGTGTAAATGAGCTGCTGTGGTGTCAGTGCAGGTGCAGGGTTTGGTATTCATCTAATGAGCAAATCTCTTTGCAGTTTTCCTAAAATGGCTGCAGACAAAAGGGGTAAGATCAATGTTGATTTGCTGCTGCTATGCTGAACTATTTAGATAAAGCAAGCATTAAAACCAACACTTAAATAGGATATTAGCACACAGGAGGAAGCACAAAATCAATGAAAGCATCAGAAACATGAAAGTTTAAAGAAAGTGTTACTATAGTCAAGATTTGGTGCAGTGTTGTCAGGGAAGCTTTGGCTGAATTATATTCTATGGAGCATCTCTCAGTTTTTAAAATAAAATCATGCTAAGATCATGTGAGTGAAACCAGGGAAACCCATAAGACCTACATTTAGTAAGGTCAAACCTGCTGCAGTGTAGTGTGTGATTAATGAGAGAGAGAGAGGGGAAGGGAGAGAGAGAAAAAGGATGCTGCTGGCAGCTCATTTGCTTTGCTGTTGTTGAACGACAGCTGATAGCTAATATCCAATCAGATTCAATTTGCAGGGGATGTTTTCATTATGCCTGGAAAATCAGTCAATATGTCTGGCCTGGCTCCGGCTCGGGGAGATAAGACTTTTGGTGCAGACCCAGGTTCAGCTTTCACTCCTCCATACTGAGATCATTTTAACCCACAGATGATACACAGAACTGACCAGGAATCAGTGCAAACAATTGCTGGTTGAGCAGTTTTAAACAGGGATCCTCTTCCAGAGCACGAACCTTCAACAACAACTGAATTCTTTTCTCAATTATGTCTTATTATAATGATATTTTAGTTTAAATGTTCTTTTCTTAAAATGATTTTAATGATAATTTCATGGCCTCAACAATTTCATTGCCAAGTTACTAGAGCAAGTGATACAAGGGTGCCACTGTGGAGTGGGACGGACAAAATAATAGAAATGCTCTTCTAATTTTTCATGCACTGAAGTTTACTCCCTGTGAAACTTTTCCTGAAGCACAAGAGTTTGAAATGATCAAGGACAGACAGACCAAGCCTTTTTTTAAACAGTGTGGTCCCTGGTTTTCTTCTTTTCAACCAAATTAAAAAGCAAAAAGCACTGACTGAGTAATGCTGCACCCCTACCTGCCCATTAAATAAAAACCAAATAGAAAAGATCAAAATTGTGAGTGAGGAAAAAGGAGCTGCTGTAAAAAGACGTTTCGTTCTCAAATTCAGGTCTTGTACGGTAGATTAGGAAGTCAGAGTCCTTAGTTTCCTTAGAATAACCCTGCGTTTCCCTGTGATGAAGTCTTAAAGATCTGAAGAGCATCAAGAGACATATCTAAGAGAAGTGCCTTCAGTTTTTATTCATGTTCCTTCCCCTTTCTTTTTCAAGTGATCTGCAGCTTCAGAGAGAGGAAGGTGAGAGAGAGAGACAGGGAGAGAGGGAGAGAAGCCGGGAGAGGGAGAAAGAGAAGTGTTTTCCAATAGAAATGAGGCGAGTCGAAGTAGACTCTTCAGTCGGGCAGAGGCTGTCACTGCTCAGTTCAAAACATTCTGCCATGCAAAACAGCCCGAGCCCCCAAAACCTTTTACATGGCTTCACTTTGAAAATCAGGAAAACTCATTCAGCGCAGGTCAGGAGGCACTTTCAAACTTTGAGAAATTTTAAAATCACTTAAAAAAAAAAAAAATAAAGTTACGGGTTGTTACATTTCTGGTACAATTGCATTTATTTGTTGGTCCGTTTTATTTTTCTTTGTCAATGAAGATCATTGTCTTGCTCATTGGCAAGCAACTAGGAGTGAATTCGTCATAACCACAAGCATGCACTGCATATACACATATGCGCGCGCACAAACACACACACTCTCAGACACACACACATACACACATGGTTCTCATATTCTGGAGGACAGCTGCAAGGGTGTGGAAGCCTTGGGAAAATGGATCATGGAATCAGGCCAATCAACTTCCTCTGTAGCCAGCACCTGTTTGTATGTATCTGTTGCTGACAATTTCACAATACTACATGATTATGAAAATATACAGAAATTAGTACGCATATAAATAAACATTATAGATTACTGCATCAAACATGCCTTTCTTCACATTTTTTTGTTGGAGTCATGTAGTACAGTGAGCATGTATGATTTTCTGCTTGCATGTTTGTCACTGAGGTTTTTTTCAGTGGAGATTATGCAAATCTGAGTCTATTACACATCCTGCCCTAATTCACTAAACCCTATTATAATTAAGACACACATTCACCATGGAGAACACCACACACAAACACAGACACGCACACTCACACATCACAGTAATAAAGTGTTACCTTGAAATATTCCCTCGACCAAAAAGAGAGATGAAGAGATGCTGAGAGGATGACAGTTAAAACGCCTTGATGTTTTTGTCACTCAGACAACAGGAGGGCATGTGTGTATGCGTATGTCGGCGTGTATGTGTGTGTGTGTGTGTGTGTGTGTGTGTGTGTGTGTGTGTGTGTGTGTGTGTGTACGTGCACACACACACCCACTTTTGTCAGTTTGCGTCTTGAGAGGAAAGAGAGGCTGCGCATGTGTGTGCATGTGAGTATGTGCTGAGTGGTGTGTGTGTGTGTGTGTGTGTGTGTGTGTGTGTGTGTGTGTGTGTGTGTGTGTGTGTGTGTGTAGTGTAGATGGTCTCCTCTGAAGCGGCCCAGGCAGGCATCAGCACTCAATCATTCCAGATCTGCCAGACGACACCAGCAGAGAAAACACATTACCCGTGTTGTGTCGCCTCGTCTTCTTCTGTTGTCTTCTCTTTATTATATTTAGGGCTTCTTTGCCTCAGGGTCAGGTGACAATCTGCATTCTCTTTCTACAAGTTTTCTCAAAACTGTCTGGAGTTGTGTTTTTTTTTTTTTTTCTGTATTTTATTTTTCAGTGTTTTTTTCTACCTCTCTGGTAAAGGGGAGCTGTTGATGGTTTTTAATCCCTACATGAGTCCCTTTGCAGATGACTCTGCTGGCATGGTGTCAGAAAGAAACTAACAGAGAGCAGCGCTACACATTAGACAAAAGATGAATACCCTCAGAAGGGAGGGAGGGAATAGAGAGAAGAGGAATAGAGCCCATTTGAAGTGCCTGTCTAAGTTTTAGTAAAAAAATGAGTTCTTTATAACCAAATATAAATATATAAATGAAACACTTAAAGACATTATCAGGCACTTTCATTCCCCCTGCCTTTTTTGTGCTGGTTGAGGTGGGAAACAGAAGGGAAGTAAACACATCTGCATATCTGAGTCATTGGTTTCAAGGGAGCTGTTATGGGCTGTCTCTGCAAATCTTTTCTCTGCTTTGCTTACAGCCCACCAGCAACAAAATCACATCCCTACACCACTGATGCCAGGTGAGATATTTCAACAGTCTTTTAACTGATTTGGTTAGATTTGAGGGTGGCAAATCTAATTTCAGATCTTCTGATTTCAAATGGCTGTTCAGCCTTTTAGTTTATCTTTTCTCGGCTTTGAACACATGTGTCTGTGGTCTACAGCAGAGGAAGGTGGCGTATGTGTCGCCGCTGTTTAGTGTCCAGTTGATGGTAAGTTGGCACAGTTGGTGTAACAGTGTGGGCCAAGACCGGTCAGGCCCTCTGTCTCCACAGTAGCCATCACCTGGACAACCAAGCATGCCGGCCCTGTGGCCACATCTGAGGAATCAGAGTAATGGCCTCAACTGGCAACAAGCACGATGCTGGGGACATTTTCTCTCTCCACCTGCTTGCCAGCATGCTCGCATACACATTATAAAACATGCACACGTAGAGGTAGATACGGTAACCCTTTAGATTATGTCCTGAAACTTACATTTATAATTCTTTCCGGTCTGCCCCTACAGTGTTGGTAAGTACTCTATGGTAATTATGAAATAAATCAGAGCTAATTTAGTGTATAAAGTGCTACAAAACACATTTCCTTCATCTTTCCCCAAACTTCGTGCTTTGGTTTTCAGTAATGGTCATACTGCTCACCATAACATTACAATATGTATGTGCAAGAATGTTCCTCTGGAAATCATACTGTAAGCCCGTAATAAAAGAATAGTAAAATATTATTACTATATAAATGTTATTGTAGATTACTGTAATTATATAATATAATATAGTACTATGTATACTATGGTATACATTCTTTTTAAGTGCCCAGGTACTTGTCCCTTGTACCCTGGCTCCACATCTTTGCTGCACATGTATGTGTCAGTACATTCTATACAGGTGCACTGTTATAACAAGGAAATGACACCAATGAAATTGGAAAAAAAATTCCATTGTGTGTTTCAGGCCATAATATACATTTAGGTTTAATGTTGCTATTCTGCAAATACATATGTAGTTAAACACAAAAATGGACAATGAGATGTCAAAGAAGGTCAGGGTCAAATGAAGCACTTTGTCGTCGTTTATGTGTGTTTCAATGGTCCTGCCTGGATTCTAACCTTGAGATCCTTTCCCTTATCTGTTGTTCACTTTGTGTGTGTGTGAGAAAGAGAGAGAGAGAGTGTGTGTGTGTGTGTATGTGTTTATTCCTTCTGGTCAGTGAGAGGACTCTTTCTATGGCTGTCACCCCCAGGAGCAGGCCCATACAACAGGAATAATGAGCAGCTATTCTGCTTCCGCAGCGAACCAAACAAGGTTTACAAAGAACAAGGACTCCGGGGGTCAAGGCTGAGCGCTGGCTCTCTCTCTCCCTGTCTCCTATGAGCCACACACACACACACACACACACACACACACACACACACACACACACACACACACACACACACACACACTCGCGCACACGCACACACAAATTCACATACACTTCTTTATGACTTCTACTTTCCTTTGTATCTCCCTCGTGTGTAGGGGTCACCATGGTAACCTTATCTTCTGCAGCAAATGGCTGAGATGCTGTGATGGGGTCTTGACCATAGTTTATTGATCCACAAGATTTGGTGCCTGTTTCAAAGAAAAATCTTGGTCTGCGTTGTTGAGACTTTCAATCGATACAAAGAAATCCCCTGAAATAAACTTGATGACATTATTCTCTTGAGATATTCACAGTTTATGGGCTATGTTTAAGTGTTATTTCTGTCTGTTGTTTGTTCCAGTAGATCATTCACAGTGTATTTGATTATGCTTTTTCAATACTTGGTGTATATATTTACAGTATGTATGTATGTGTTCCATGGGCACTTCCTGTGGTTATATCTGCAGCAGAAATGATTCATGACTATCAGTGTTGTTTCAGAGAGAGAAAATTCACATTATAAATTTGTCTTTCCAACTCTATGTGTCACACTCATAGAGATATATACACATAAATACACACATATACACTCTGACACTCTTGTGTTACAGTGTTCCAACTCCCACACAAATAGACAAAAATGAGTGCATCTCCGCTTTTGCTTTTTGGGGTAACTGACATAAATGAACCAAAAATATCACATTTCCTCTGACTAACAGCTCATGATCGTGGATATAAATATCATAATCACATAACAATAGGCAACATTTACTCAGAGATGTCTTATAAATTCATTCATATAAATAAACACTTTATATAACAGATTACCTTCAGAAAATCTGTCTCTTAATTCGACATTCCACTTTGCTTTATCAGGAAACACTGAAGCACATTTGTGTCTATAGTACAAGGGATAAAGTCCTTTTTGTGGTCCTGGGGAGGTTGTGTGTTCTTCTGTGCACACTGTGCAAAGCGGAGGTCACTGCAAACAATAGCCCACAGGAAGTGAGAGCAGTAACAAAGGCATGAGAATTTGAGAATATAAAGGGGGGGGGTATATGTGTATGTATGCTTGTTGAAATTGATTTGGATTTAAAACATTTTGTACTAAAAAGTATAGAAATAATGTCGCAGTTATTCAAAGGAGCAGCAGTGATAATAGCAGTTGTGTATTCAGTCTGTTGCTCACCTTATCACCGCAGCCATTCACGTTATCATAAAAGGGAAAGTCCGCACACAGGAAACTTTACAGTTCACTTACAGTATCCACTTATAGTTCAGTCAACAATTTTCCTTTCTGAAATGAAACCAACTTCCTCATTGCTGACTTTCCACGCCTCTCTCTTGCCCTCTTTTTCTTTTTTTCCGAACGGCACGTCACTGGGTTGTGGTTTTCTCACTACTCACAGTGTAAAGGAAGTGTGTTGTGACAAAACAGGTCCCTGTCACTGTTTCCACTCCTCACAGAGAGGGCTACAGCGCTAAATTTAACACCAATAACAAGATCACAGGTGCCCAAAATACTCACTTCCACATACATTGAGGTTTAATTTAACTACTCTGAGCTATTTTTACTTAACCATTCTAATATACTTATGTCTGGGCTGTGGTAAACTTTACGGTGTGACGCAGTCTGCCACAAAGGAGCAGCCAAAGCCAATTAGTGAGCTTCTAGGTTAGAGAGGAGCTATACAAGTCTGGACAGTTAGCCGCTAAGACTTCATTGCCAATGATGATCACATGAATAAAGTTCGTCAGATAACAATGCAACTGGCATGTATATGAATGAGATACTTGACTGAGAGCCAGTGCATAGTTTTGACACAGGTGGGGGGGTCATCATTCATTGGTTTAATGGATTAGCCCTTTATTCCAGCTAATAAGTTGGCCAACACAGATGAAAACACAGCAACTGGTATCTGGTTGTATCACAGGGAAATATTTTATATAATGTACATCAGGTCAGTCCTCTCCAACAACAGTCACAAGGAAGTGAAATGTCTGCCACCTCAAAACCTTGGATTTGGAGTCACATGTCAGTGTAAAAATAGAACATTTGGCTATTTCGGTTACATGTCTGGTTCATTTGCTTCACACAACAGAGAAAAAGGAACTAGAAAAAAACTTTTGCTATTAAGTCGAAGAGAAGTACAGGCACTGAATGGAAAATGCAAAAGTGGAAGTATGCAAAAGGAGACGTGCAAAAAGGAAAAACTATCTGACAGGCTACAGGAAGAAAAAGTTAAAGAGACTACAGATCACTCATCCAGGACATGTTGAATGTCTTCAGATCATGTCTTGGAATCTATCTGTAAAGAACCAGCAGTATCAATATCAACCCCTTATCTGGACCAGCTCCTCTCTCCACTCTGTCTTTGTGTTGAGAGTATTGTGAGGCCTCGGCTGAACCCACCTCTGTGCGCTCTCAGTGTATGCTCAGTTGAGATGGGGGGGGGGCAGAGGGTTGAGAAAGAGGCCAATGGACTTGGACCACAGCCAGAGCCAGAGCGGGTTTTGCTCTGGCTAAAGTTACGCACTTCTCACTGTGACTGGCACATCTAACACAGTCTGGCTGGGAGCAGAGGCCAATAGTGGTACATTTATCCCAGGCACTGCTGAGTCACGTTAGCCAAAGTCTGATCCGACTCCATGTGGGTGTAAGTTCAGCCGCACACACATATACAGTATATGTGCCTCTGCACCCACAACACATATGCTGATTGGTATAAATCTGAGAATCTGATTATTTTAACCTATTTCCATAAACCTTTTTTTTTTCCCTTCAAGTCACTTTAAGATATAAAAAATCATTTTATGCTACACTGTTTTAGATTCCTTAATATGTTATTTTAGGTTTTCATTGAAGCCATAAAATGTTAACACTAAGTAAAATATTCAAATCCATTTTTTAAATATATGCACCATTCTCTGGAAATTCTGTGTCTCAGGATTCATTTCACGAACACTTTCCCAAAGTTCAGCCTGACATACGTGAGTATGGTTTTGTGAGTTATTACATGATTTTGTAATTAGTAAGCAGAGCTTGATTTACTCAGAAAATCTTGCTGAGGTCAAGATCTCTTTTGAATTTGAACTATATATGTACACACACACAAACACACACACACACACAATAATTAAAACAATCACAACGATTACCAAAACTTTTTCCATCAGAGGAATGAACGTCTTTAACTTCAGTGGGCCCGGCAGCACGTCACTGAGATGTAAGTGGTTAAAGAAAAAATGAATACATATTCAGAGATGGCCTAGCTTCAGTGTCTTAGTTTCAATTTCATTATGTCTCTCTTGTTTTCTCTGTTACTTTCTCCCTCCTACTCATTCCCTCTCATTTAGTCCCTGCCTCGTCTCTCCATCTCTAACTCATAAAAATGTTTCCCTTTATCCCTGTCCTTTTCCCACTGTCGGTCTACAGATAGGCTGGTGTAAGGTAGATGTGGTCGGGCTTTGGAGAAAGCAGATTAGCTCTCATTGTCACTAGCAGAAAATGAGCCAAAGGGCCTGCTATAAATAGGCAGTTATACTCCACCCCACTACTCAGAGCTCGGCAAGAGATCAGGCTCGGGAGCCCAACTCGGGAGGCTGGGGGTCAGTATGTTACTATGGCGACATGGCCACAGCACTGCGTGTATGTGTGCGTGTGTGTGTACGTGCACATGTTCATGTGATGTGTGTGTTTTTTGTGTGTGTGTGTGTGTGTGTGTATATGTGTGTGTATTTATGTGTGTGTGCCGGGTGTAAGTGAATGTGTGACTGTGTGTGTGACTGTGTGTGTGTGTGGGTGTGTGTGTGTGTGCGTGTGTATGTGTGTTTGTATTTATGTGTGTTCTGTGTGTAAGTGACTATGTGACTGTGTGTGTGACTGTGTGTGTGAGTGTGTGTGTGTGACTGTGGGTTTTAGTGTGTGTGTGTGTGAGTGTGTGTGTGTGTGTGTGTGTGTGTGTGTGTGTGTGTGTGTGTGTGACTGTGCGTGTGACTGTGTGCATGTGTGTGTGTATGTGTGTGTATTTATGTATGTGCTGGGCGTAAGTGAATGTGTGACTGTGTGTGTGAGTGTGTGCCTCCCCCTCCCTGTTAGCTGGGTCCTGTGTCTCTCCAGCAGTAGAAGCAGCAGCGGTCCCTCTCCCAGCCGCTGTGGAGAGAGAGCATGTTGGGTAACAGCAGTCTGGAGTTCCCCTGGCCTCGCTCCAGACCTCCTCTCCCTTCCCTCCTGCTTCTCTCCCACAGTCCTCCCCTCCCTCTCTCCTCTCACCCACTCGCTTCCCCTTCTTCCCGCTGGCTCTTTCACTTAGGAGTGATATCGGTTTGTGTGTGCGTGTGTGTACATGCATGTGTGTGGACATGCTTGGCAGATCCCAACAGCCAATACAGTACAACTGCTGGTTTATTTGTCCTGTTCCCAGCGGTCATCTCCTGTTGATGTTTTAGGTGATTTCAACGCCACAGTTCCTCTAAATTCCTCTAAGTACTTTATATCTTTCCATTAACCCCTGTGGGTTCAATCTCCCTATTAAACCACTAGGTTGAACTGATCTAGAGTCAGTGTCTGCTGTCTCAGCATCTTGACACATCTGCTCTGACTCATTTTCTCTGGTTCCCCATTCTGAATGTGAGAAATGAAGAAAGCTTTCAAAAAAATTTGTGTCTATTTGTGGCTCTGGCCAAGCCCAGTCAGTATACCATCATCAACACCCTCTTCATCATAGCAACAAATGTTTGCTAAAGTGCGATGAAACACTGCAGTTCAAATTCTGTATCTCCTGGGAAGACTGTTAGGTTGGGCACACACTTTTAAAAATCTGTCCAAAAAGATTTACAGTAACATACATTATATCAGGTACTGAGAGGGAAGTTACCTATTTCTTGTTGAGATGATTCAAAAGTTCAACAACAGGTATTTAAGAATTGCACTTATGGTCAGATATGAATTTGGTTTGGGTTTTATATTTATTTTAACGTAAAAATGCTGAGTAGCATAATGAATCCATTAACTGCCGGATCCCAGAATACAGAAAAATACAGGAAAGACAGGGACTGAATGACGAAAGATACTGAGAAAAGGTAGATGTAACGCTAAGAATGTCAACAAGGCAGCACAGTTACTGACAGGGCCTGTTTTAGCATGTTTACCTGCACCCACTCCATTCAGTGTTTAGCCTCTCTGCCAAAGGAACAAGCTACTGCACGCTTTTGCCACAAAAGCACACAACAGTAATTCACCCTGTCTTGGACTGAAAGCTGACAAAGCGTAGCATCACAGTTTCCGAAAACTCTCTTTCCACTTTTGCATCACCTTGCAGGCGAAAAAAACAAAAACAGAAATCTCTGCATATCTGTGTGAAATGACAAGTTACACCCCGGATCTCTGAAAGTAAAATAAGTTTTACAGGTTAGATACTGTACAGTGCATTAAAGGACAGAGGATATGGTATTACAAACATACATTTCCCCTAGGAATGATTTCTCAACCTTTTAAAAACAGTTGTGTTGATGTAAAGTGATCAATATTTCTTCTTATTAAGAAATATTCCAGATAAAATGAAAAGAAAAGGATGTTAATACACAAGAAACAAGAAGCAAATATAGGAACTAACTGTGCAAATGCCACAGGCTCATCTTGTAAGTGTTTATGTCAGCAATGTCGAGCACTAGAAATTTTAATGGGCGCATGACTAGAAACTTTCCAAAAAAACCTCGATCTTTATATATGGTGATTCAAGATGGTCATCTGCAAGATGAGATGATGTCTATGTGTTTGTAGCTGGTCTGATTAAGTAGATAAATTATTTAAATGAGATCAGTTTATTTGTCTGGCTGGCTTTAAACAAGACCACAGAACCTGGGATGTCTGAGCCACAGCCACAGCCACTGAATGAAAATGAAACACAGACAGCTTCATCTTTCCACCCATCACCGCTCTGTCTGTCTGTCTGTCTTTTTTCTTCCTTTCACTCTATCTTTTTCTCCAACTCGGCCCAGTGATATCACGGAGCAACGGATGTGATGTCACTTCCTGTTTGGTTTTCAGTCTTGCTGCCAGCGACTACAGAAAGTAACAGCTTGCTGACAGCTGTGAGTGGGGCTGGAAACATGCAAATAAACAGGGTCAAAGGTTACAGCTTGCTGATAGTAAGCATTTGTAAGCTCTCATAGTTGCTTTTTAAAGCCACTTTAGAGTCACTGACCATTTTCTCTTTATTATTTGGTATGCAGCTCACCTCGAGCTTGTTGTTTGTGAGTGTTTGTGAGCTCTTACACTGGTGTCTTCAAATCAACTTCTTCATCATTCAACAATACAGGTGCATAAATCACTGTTGGTGAAATTTTTATATAGCATAAAAAGTACGACCACATAGCTGGAGGACAATAGTCTTTCTTATTTACTATATATACTGTATATATCCCCCATTATCTATTCTGCTCAAAAAGAGCAGCAGTAAAAAAAAAAACTCCAACTCCTTCTCTTCATCATCTGTCACTGGTTGAGAGTCTCCTAGTGACAGACAGGCAGGCACTGTGACACCCAGCCCTGGTAATAGAAGGCAATTATAAGCCCTGGCGAGAGCTGTGGCAATAGGGAAAACTTTTATACAGCCCCCCTCCTGGGGTGCTGACATGAAGACACACCGAAATTAATTGCTACAAAACATCAGATGAGCTCGACACACACATGCGCATAGTCAAACTCCTGGAAAGGAGAAAAATGAAACAATACACATCATGCAACGTTGCATTGATGCTCATGAGGAGGAAGAAGAAGAAAGAAAAGGCAGCAAAGAGAAGCTGTGAGAAAAAAAAAACAAGTAGATCCCTTCCAACAAATCATGTTTTCATCTAAATAAAGAAGCCAAAGACAATAGACTTGGGTACCTTGGAGACCAGGAGGACTATTTCTCCATGGCAACCACTGTGGTGTGTGACAATGCCGCAGTGCGAGGGTTTGAACTGCTAAAGCTGTCTGGGAATGCAGAGATAGATGGAGGAGAGAGAGAGAGAGAGAGAGAGAGAGAGAGAAAGAGAGAGAGAGAGAGTCAGAGAGTGAGACCCATGGAGGGCTGTCTGTGTGCTCATAATGAGAACATACACTGTCACAATCCCACTGTGAGAAAAATGGAAGTTCATGACTTTCCAACTCATGTTATTTTCTTTCTTTGACTCTTTAAGTCAATACAGAGTGAAATCCTTTTCCTGACTAAATTATGACACTAAGCCTATTTATGTTGCCAACAGTGCATATCCAAATATTCTCATATGTAAACATTTCTCTGGTGTTGCTATGGAGTTGTTCTGTTGTTTGGCAGTTAGAAAAAGCAGCACCATGTGGACTTGGTAGGAGATTTATTTTAATTGTGAAGTGTATTATGGCCAACAGAATGTCAGGCTATATGCTGGGTGTGTGCTGTCAGCACACTTGTGGCTACATGTATTTGCGTCGGCCCTTGAACATGAACATGTGGGTGTAAGTGGGTGTTCCATACGCAAAATGCATAGTGTGTTTGGATAGCGAGACAACCACAAATAATGGAATAAGCTATTGTGCGCCTTTGTAGCAACTTGTGTGTGTGTTCCTGTTGAAAGGTGGGTTATAATAGACAATATTAGAGCTTCCCTTCCTGTTGGATCACTCCTCCTTGTACAAGTGTTGTAATCCCGGATTTTACTGAGATTATTGTTCCCTAATCTTGACTCTAGCGGATGAAAAGAGGAAGAAAAAAAAATCTGGACTTCAGACTAAGGCTACTGAATGTCTTTCACAAACTGTGCACTACTAATAGACTCAACACCATCCTCACCCATTTCTCTGTGTCAGCATCATCCGACAACCATCAACACACAATCTCCTTTGTGTGTCTTTATGTTTATTTGCAGTGCACTTTATAGAAATTCATTACACTGTCTGCCGCCAGCGTAGGCAGAAAAATATTCCCTTGGCTCAGGTGAACTCTCACCCTCCTTTAATGTAAACACTACCCACCAGTCACGTTTCTCCCATTAAGGTAAATGCCTGCATTATGTATGAATCTAGACTCCTTAATCTAGTTGCGACATTAACCTGCACACCCAGTTGTTTTCAAGTCCTCACGTGAAGAGAGAGAAAGAGAGAAAACTCTGACCTTGTTCATTTGTTATAGGTAATTTAAATTTAAAGCATTAGAGCAAATTAAGTTACTCATAATTACTTATCACTTAAGATGCTTTATCCTCTGCCTGCTGCAGAGTTTGAGGGTATAAAATCTCCTGGTGAATCTTCAGTCCAAATGACCCAAAGTGACATTTGGCCCTCGAGCCTCAACTCCTGAAAAATGCTTTGTCCCATAAGCCAATTGCTTCTGACAGTTATTCATTTATTCATTCCCCCTTCCTTCCATTCCTTGTTTTTTTTCCTCCGTGTAAGCATAAAGCAGGTGTTGCAGTTAGTGTTGTTTGTCGTCTTGTCTCTCTGCCTCATCAGCCATCACGCCTGTTGACTTCCAGCACTCAGAGTTAAATGATTATAGTGTGATTGTAAAGGATTGCGGGGCTTTCTGACAGAGACCTGTCTCCTCAGCCCTGTAGGCTATCTGACACTGGCAGTCTCCAGCTGGGGTTGAGGGAAAGGGTTGGAGGGTGGGGGAAAAGGGGGAGAGGAGGGAGAGGGGCTTACCTGAATCAACCTGTCATGCCTGCCCTCAGGCCCACCTGTCAACAACCCAGCGACAGTCGCTCTCTCTTTCACTCTCTCCAAGTCGCTCTTCAGCTCTACTTTTCCATCACTTCTTCTGCCTCTGTATCACTCCTCACCCATTTATCACACTGACTCTCACCCCTTCACTTTACTTCTGTTCCACCACTACAAAACAAATAACTCTCACCTGAGCAGATGTGCCTCTGACCGACTGTCATTTTTACTTCGCAGCAAGTTAATGGGAACAGCTTTGGCCATTGGACCCAAGGAGATTATTTGTCTTGGCAACTTCTGATCTGACTCAAAACTCAAATAAACTCTGGAGAACAACTTAAAAGTTTTTCTTTGTGTGTGTGTGACTGTGACTGTGTGTGTGTGTGTGTGTATGTGTGTGTGCGTGTGTGTGTGTGTGTGTGTGTGTGTGTGTGTGTGTGTGTGTGTGTATACCTTGCCTGTTTGTATAACACCAGGTTTAGCAGGTCATCATTTGAAAGACAGGGTGATTTCAGGGTAAGTTTACCAAATTTTCAGTAGTTCAGGAATTGTGTTTATAGCTCTTGATTCAGAGAGGAAAAGTTAAAAAGCAAACTATCTCCTATTTCTCACTATTCTCTCAATAAACTTCAAGGGCCAAGGAGTGAGCAAGGGTGATGGCGTGACTGTCTGATGCAATAATAAGTCTACAGTGCGTAAAGCTGCTCTTCCACATAAACAGATGTGGACTGGCAGAGGTCCACCTGACTGTGGACTAAAGCAAAGTTTCATTTAGTGACAAAAATCCTAAGACAGTAGTAGGATCAAAACAACTTCTGCGAGTCTGGATGTTTTCTGTCTGCCCCGACTATGTATGTACGTGAGTCACACCCCGAACACGTTCCCTAAAGACAACAAACCAGTCGCTGCTCAGTCTGGAGGCTGAGGCCACATCTTTCTGTCTCCGTCACTCCTTGTCTCTTCCTGTCTTGCTCTCTGCCCATATGAATACGTCAGCAGTGTAAAGAGCAGTTGGTTTTAGTCAGCTCAGTCAATCACCCAGTAAGGAGCTTTGTCCCAGTGCACAACATCCAGGCAGTTTTCAAGTGAACTTAAGATGAATCTGTTCTGGTCTCTGTGCCTGATTTTCTTCTCCACAAACTGACTGACAGCTGATGAGGCTGGTTAACTGTTACATGTGTTAAAATTATAAAAGCAGAAAAGAAGAGCTCACTAGAAGATGTTTTGGTAGATGCTACATTTAGGAAAAGCCTGTATCTTAAGGCTTTATCTCAGGTACAGTTGTGCAAAGACTGTGACAAGGGCCAGATCTTATCTGTCATCATTCAATAATACCACAATGGATGTCTTATTTAACTAGGCAGTAAAATGCAATACCATTTGTAAATAGGATATTTTTATTTTGAGCAGTGGCCTCAGTGGTCATTGATCTTTCGTTTGATCTACTAAGCTACTGTACTAGATTCTCAAGCACCAGACAATTCACTGAGCACCGAAGATGCCATACACAGAGCCAACCTATTAAACATCAGTTCTGTCAACAGGCTGTGGTCTTGCCACCCACAGATTATGGTATACACAGCTCAGACAAACAGAGAAAAGTGTTTTGTGACAACCTTTAAATGTTACCCGTTGCTGTGCTGTTTGGTGTGGGGAAGCCCCTGTTTTTCAGAGCACTACTGGTGACTCATCGAGAGCTGAAAGGTCAGGGGTCAGATCTTTTGTCACAAGCATCAAACAAACAGGCCGGGGGCTCAGTGAGTCACACATCCTCTGGGACCCGGTGAGATTGCTTTGGGTAGGGGTTTGTGCTGTGTTCCGTAATTGTCCCTGTGTCACCTACCACCTTCCGGAGGCAACAGGCAGATGAGCAGACATGGAGGCCATTCGATGCCCGGGCCCTGTTTCTGTGTGATACGCTAACACCAATCCTGCTCTGCAGCCTCGGGGGGGGGGGGGGGTGTAATACAACAGGGAGGGATGCCTGCAGGGACTGTGAAGTGCGAGCAGATTGTTTTCCAAACATCACCAAAGCTTGAAGCTTCAGTAGGTCAGTTCCCACAGTAAAATAAAAAAAAAAACTTGTGATCTTACCCATGATCATACACCACTAATGAAGGCCAGCATTCTACATTGGCATTCCTGGACTCCACTGGACAGAACAAATCGTTTCTGACCACTTTGGAGCATCAGTAGGCGTTGTGCTGTAAAGCTGTAAAGTACTGTGTTAGATTTCAGTAAGCGGACTTTTATGGTGACCTGAGCACTGAGCTCAGGTGTCAAGTATTTAAACAGACATACAGCACAGCTCTGGATATCTTGTGCGTGCTAATTAATCAAGAGATATTTTCTGTGGCTCCTTTAAAACTGCCAGTTTCCTGAACAATTTCGATATTATTCGTCTCATGCCAGTTTGTCTTTTCCCAGGCCCGTCTCGCTCTGTGTAAAAGGTCAGGCCACACACTTCTGCTGGCGTCACCATAAAAGCTGGGAGAAAAATGACATTTATCAAACACCCTCCTATCATGTTCTCTGCTTGTCTCCCCACCACTCTATGTCTATGGGCTAATATTCAGCCTGTCACTCTGTCTGAGACGATCAGGCCTCCGCTCCTCTCCCGTTTAATTATCGTGTCTCCTTGTGTGTTACACAGGCACCAACACATCCAGGCCAGGTTTCATATTTTTTATTATTATCTTGAAATCGACCACTCTCTCCCCATCCCACTTGGCAAAATAAAACAATGATAGCTGCGTTCTGTGCTCCAAAATAGCCAGGTCCTCTCTTTCGCTCTCTCTCTCTCTCTCTGTCATTACATTATCCCTCCCTCCCCGACTGTTCTGCCACATTATGTAACATCCAGGCTTTGGTAACTGTCATCGTCCACCCTCTAATCTTGGCCCGCTCATCACTGGAGCACACCAGGTTTGGCACACCTGTATGCTAATGGGGATGGATTGCAACACTGACTGTGGTGTTGGCGCCCAAGGAGGTGAGGCGGTGTAACGGAAGAAAAGCAGTGCATGTCTTTCTATCTGTCCTGTCTTGCTGACTGACTGCCTAGCACTGCTTGCTAAAAAAAATGCTAGCACAAAGCTTGGTATCTGCTCCAATGTACAGTATGTGGGTGTGAAGATCCTCTCTTGGTCTTTCTACTTTTTATTTTTCTATCACCCTCCACCCTTCCCTCTCACCTTCTCCATCTCTTTTCTCAACCTGCCTCCATCTCCTCACTATCTATACATCTGTTTGCTCTCTCTCCCCTTTCCCTTTATTTATGTTCCAACTCCTCTCTTCCACTGCTACCCTGTTTTTGGCTTCACTATCTAGTTTCTTGACTTTCCTCAGTGGCAGATTGAGCATGATTAAATATTAACCGGTGCTCGTGCGGGGTGTGTATTGGTGTGTGTATGTGTATGAACATGGGCGTGGTGGCTGTGTAGGTAATGGGAGAACCTTTTTTTCTCTCTGGCTGGCAGCACATTGGAGTTTCATCAGGCAAGGACTCCTCAGGCTGGTTTGTGTGGGCAGCAATGGGGAACACACTGAGTAGGATGAACTGGCTGACCCAAACATGCGCACACACAAACATGCAACAGCGTACACACATCCTGAGCATCTACATCCACACACACCCACCGACTAATTCTCCTTCCCCTGCCCTTACAGCATCTGGCTTCCACCCCCTTCATGCATCAGAGTGAAGGGAGGCCCAAACAGCCACTGTGAACTGTTTATCATCTTTATTACTTTATTACTTTTCTGAGAGTTTTCCCTAACCTGATTTTATTACTTTGTCATCAGATGATGAGTTCTCTCATCAGCTCTTTCTTCTTTATGCTGCCGCTAATTTATCAGCCATGATAACTGATGCATGACAGCGGTGGCAGATGCAGAAAAGTTTGGATTTGGTATCATCACCTTTCCCCAAATTTAAAGCCACTTTATGTCTCCCGTTTTTTTTTTTTTCTCTCTTGCTAAAGAAAACAAAATATAAGCTCGAGTTTAAAAAGAGTGTTTGTGCAATGGAAGCACCGTTTTCCTCCTAAAATACAACACCGGTGTTCTGCGCCACATACCTTCATAAGTGATTAGATTGGATCATTTATATGTATCTGACTGCATGAATAAACAGCATTACACATTCTCCAGCTGCGCCCTCTACTTCAGGCTTATTTGGATTTTGTGAAGGAGCCTCTGCTCCAGATCATCCATAATATATGACAGAATTTTGCTATCAGTCTAATAAAGGGTAAACAGAGAGATTTGCCAGAGGCTGAATGGGAAATGCCTAGGAGAGAATGCAATCCAGTAAAGACCAAAAACCTACTGTGTGTACCTGAGTTATGCCCTATACTGTGCTGTGTTGCAGTGATCTATCTATCTATCTATCTATCTATCTATCTATCTATCTATCTATCTATCTATCTATCTATCTATCTATCTATCTATCTATCTATCTATCTATCTATCTATCTATCTATCTATCTATCTAACTAACTATCTTGTGCATTTAGTCATGTTATCATTTTCTTTTATTATATTATATCATCGTGGCACCAGCACCTGTAGATGAAGGACAGCTTTTAGTCCGAGAGCTCTGGTATGCAGTCAGTAGAATCTGAGTCTTAATCCAATGAATCCAATGATATTTGAAGAGCGGGGAGTCTCACCTGCAGCACCCCTCTTTTTTCTCTCTTTCTCTTCTTCTCCTTCTCTCTCTCTCTCTCTCTCTCTCTCGGGCCACCTCAAAGTCTCCGGCCCACGTTTGTTGCCCAATGAGCTTGCTCGCTTATAGATCCAGTCAGCACCAAAGGGAGACACATTGATTTCCCGTCAGCGTCCGCCGAGCAGTGCCGGCGCGCCAGCCGAAGCCGGAGCAGCCGGAGAAGAAACACCGCATCCCGCGGGCATCCTGGCGGCTGCGCGCAGCGTCGGTGATGCGGCCCATTAGGCCGCTGAGTGGCAGAGAGATTCCCCCGAATATCGAGCCGGGGACACCCCTCAATTAGACGGATCGCCCCGCACCTCGTCAGCATCCGCGGCTATCTGCTCTCATTAATCAACGACGGAGCCGAGAGAGATGGAAAGTTAATTCAGAGGAAGTTTGCAACCGGCCCCTCCAGAGTTCGCACAGTCTTGTATTTTGAGCGCATAGCCCCGGATAGACCCTCGCGTGTGTCAAATGTCAAAATCAATGCAACACATCGGCTAATTATTCTAAGTCAATAAATGGGCCCATACGACTTCATGGCATTGTTACCTTCCGTAGCACCGCAGGGAACTTAATCCCAGGTTTAAAAAAATAATATATGATCGCTTTTAAACCGAGTTAAATATAATCTCCCGCTTGTTTTGGCTGAAAATGAATGTGCATAAATAAATGAATATGAATATACACCAAGCTGTTGCATCTGTGCTTAAAACGTTTCGTGTTCTGCTTGAGGGCACAGATCAGACAGTCCCGGTCTAAATATCCCAACATAAAGAAAATAAGTTCAACGCGGTTCGTCCCCTTGCACAAACTCTTGAGGTCTCGACACTACGGCCGAGGCTCGTATGTTAAAACAGAGAGGCAGGATTCTGCTGCTGACATTAGTTATTGTGAGCGCTGGACATGATTTACACTCCAGCCTCTCATTCACTGCCAAGCGGCGATCAAGCGCTGCCTCAGGAAGTTCCAAATAAGGACAGGGAAACGTTAACCCACCGGAATAGGTCCTTATGTAGTCACGACCTTATAAGGCACGGCGGAGACGAGCTTTCCGGCAGCGGCGCAGCCTGCTGCACAGATGGGAAATCCAAATCAAATCTATGGGGCGAAGGGGGGAGAGCGAGAATTATGCTGCTGTCTCACGAAGCTGTTCTGCTATGAAGATACATTGATTCGGGATAGAGCAAGAGCGGCATTGTCTTCGCAATTTACTGCGAGAGCTTAATATAAAGTCTCTCCACTCTGCTTCCCCCCCCCCAGGCCAGCGTCATGTGTCCTCCACTGCAGTGCCTAAATATGGGCTTCCTCCGCTCCATATATGGACATCTACGTCACAGCAAGAGGGTATAAAAGGAACGGGGAAACCTCTCAGCTCAGAGAGAGCCCAGAGAGCCCACAAGAGCTACTGTTAGAGCAGAGATAGATAGAGAAACACATAGAAATCCCTAACTCAGAAATATCCCACCACGAGTAAAAAGTCAATTCAAATCAACATCCATCCAAGAAGGTCAAAACCTGATTGGATAGTCATTTAATACAGAGAGAAAAAAAAAATCAAAATTAATCTGCTGATTAATTTTGTTGAAACTTAGGGAATGAGTATAAAGGACACTTTTGATTTTTTCTGAAAAGACAAGTGGATCTTTACTCATCTCTGAGAGAAAAAGGAAAACAACAGCACAACTGGAGAACCCGAGTTAAGGAGCAAGACAGAAAGCGTCTTCCTCGGCATCAGCAGAAGTGTGCTGCACTCCCCGAGCTGGGCTAAGTGACTTCCTCCACCTGCGAGGCACCGCTCTGCCAGCCTGCACCCAGCCTCCCTGCGCTCTTCGCCAGCTAACAGCGCAGCCTCAGCCCTGTAGCTCCAGCACAAGCAGAGGATGGCTGCAGCAAAGACCGAGATGATCCTCCCAGCCCTGCAGATCTCAGAGCCTTTGAGCTTCCCTCACTCCCCCATGGATAACTACCCCAAGCTGGAGGAGGTGATGATGCTCAGCTCTGCAGGGACCCCCTTCCTCACCGCCTCCGCACCCGAAGGTGCAGGCTTTGGCTCCGGGGAGCCAGGAGAGCAGTACGACCACCTTCCTGGAGGTAAGAGATGGAGATTTGCCTCTTTTGCTTCTGGTTGTCTATGCTGCATGTAAAGCTAAACCAAAGATTAGATCAAATCTGCTGAGCTACACTAAACCAAGAAAAGACTAATATGAAACGAACAGCTATATAAATTGAATTATTATTTATGTTTTGCTGTTTGTTATTTGTCAGCATTATTAACTAATCATAAAACTACAGCTGACATGTTGATACTTTTTTTTGTTACAAGTGTATATTAGTTTATTTTTACTTGGCATGTGTTGGGAAATTTTATACTCAAAGTAAAATTGCAGGTCAGAGGTACATTTGAATTTTAGCTGAACGGACACAATTCACTAATACCATGAAATACTACAAAACAAAAACAAAATGTAAAAAACATCTGACTTCATTTTTTTATTGATACTTTTACATCCCCCGTTGATCTCAGAGGACTTAAGCACTGCTCAGTCACCGCATGCCTCTAGACACTCCTACAGCTCAATTCAAATTGCATTCCTAAAACCAGCTGAACTGCAGTTTCAGTAATCAATTGCCTCGGGCTCTGTGATGGGCTTCAAGAATGCGTGCGTGTGCGTATGTGTGTGTGTGTGTGCAAGACAGGAAGACAGAGAGAATGAAAGAAAGATCGAGAGAGTGTGAGCAGAGGAAAAATGCGAGTCCATAAAGCTTGCACAGCAGCTTTTGTTTAGGTTTGGAAGAGACAGTTTTAGAGGTGAGGGGGAAAGAGTTTCGCTGGAAAGGTTTCTCTGCGTGGGCACCTGATTGATCTGTCACCGAAGAGAGGGGGAACACACTGTCCACTCTGGCAGGATTCCCCCTCTCCCTCTCTCTGGAAATTGACAGTTCGATTGATGTTTCTCCTTTCTCTGTGCTCCCTGTAGATACATTACCTGATATCCCCTTCAACTGTGAGAAGCCAGTCGCCGAGCAGACCTACCCCACCCAGAGGCTGCCCCCCATCTCTTACACTGGCCGTTTCACCCTGGAGCCCGCCACCACTTGCAGCAACAGCCTCTGGGCAGAGCCAATCTTGGGCCTGTTCACTGGTCTGATGAGCAATGTCGCCCCAAGCTCCAGCTCTTCCTCTGTTGCCTCACAGACCACCTCGTCCTCCTCTTCATCCGTCCAGTCCTCCTCCACTTCCTCCTCTTCTACCTCTTCTTCATCTCAGAGCTCCAGCCTCAGTTCCTCCATCCACCACAGCGAGCCCAACCCCATCTACTCAGCCGCCCCGACCTACTCAAGCCCCAACTCTGACATCTTCCCTGACCAGGGCCAGGCTTTTCCAAGCTCGGCCGGAACAGTGCAGTACCCTCCTCCTGCCTACACCAACAGCAAGACCTGCAGCTCTAGCTTCCCCGTGCCCATGATTCCTGACTACCTCTTCCCTCAGCAGCAGGGAGAGATCAGCCTGGTGCCCCCTGACCAAAAGCCCTTCCAGAGTCAGTCGAACCAGCCCTCCCTCACTCCTCTGTCCACCATCAAGGCCTTTGCCACCCAGACTGGTTCCCAGGACTTAAAAAGTGTCTACCAGTCACAGCTGATAAAGCCCAGTCGCATGCGCAAGTACCCCACCCGGCCAAGCAAGACACCCCCTCACGAGAGGCCCTATGCCTGCCCTGTGGAGACCTGCGATCGTCGCTTCTCACGCTCTGATGAGCTGACACGTCATATCCGCATCCACACGGGCCAGAAACCTTTCCAGTGCCGCATCTGCATGCGAAATTTTAGCCGCAGCGACCACTTGACAACGCACATTCGTACTCACACCGGTGAGAAGCCTTTCGCCTGTGAGATCTGCGGACGCAAGTTTGCCCGCAGTGACGAGAGGAAGAGGCACACAAAGATCCACCTACGGCAGAAGGACAAGAAAGCGGAGAAGGCAGGAGCAGTGGTGGTAACAGCAGCACCAGTATCAGCTCCTTCACCTGCCTCCAGCTACCCCTCTCCCATCACCTCCTACCCTTCTCCAGTGTCTTCCTACCCTTCTCCAGTCACCTCCTGCTACTCCTCTCCTGTGCACACTTCCTATCCATCTCCTTCCGTGGCCACCACCTACCCATCGGTATCCATGTCCAGCACCTTTCAGTCACAGGTCGCATCCTCCTTCCCCTCCTCAGTCGCCTCCAACATCTACAGCTCCCCCGTCCCCACCCCACTATCAGACATGCAGACCACTCTCTCCCCAAGGACAATCGAGATCTGCTAAGAAACAGCAAAGAGAGAAACTTTTTTTAGTCTCTTCGCACCTCTCCTTCCTTAAGGTTCTTTGAGGGAAAAAGACATCAGCATCAAAAGACTTTGTTTTCCCCTCCAAAAAGCACTTTTCTGTCTGCTCCCTGTGCAGTGTTAGGTGAATCTTGAGATTTACCTGAAAGAGAGAAAAGACATATGTCAAGGACCGGGCAAAGACAATGGAAGATGAAAAGGGATTTTTTCTGTCTCTGTAAAACAAATGCAGCACTTCAAATGCATAAGGGACTCAATAGATAGAGAGTAGAATCCGGCACTGACGGGTCTCTACTGCTAGCTACACAAAAACCAAGAGACAAACAGGTTGCCAGCAGTTTAGGTGCTAAGGCACTCATACCGTACAAAAGAAATTGAATAATATACATAAGCTACCGTATATGTATATTGTACATGTGCCATGTTTCGTTATTATCATTCTTTGGTACCATTGATGTGAAAAATTATTTGCATATTTGCATTGTATTATTTGAAGTGAGCAGGGCCATATTTTCTACATACTTTCTCTATTATGTAGTGATGATGCTGTGATATGTTTTGACATTGTTTGAAAAAAAGCACTTAAGTATTCAAGCATGAGTAAGAGTGATGTTAGTTTCTGTTTGTAAATATCATCCACTGGTACTATCTCTTTCTCTCTTTCTCACATGTGACATATCGCTCGGTTATATGGAAAAATAGAGAAAAGAAAAAAAAACATTTAAAAAAGAAAAACTAAACAAGACAAACGCTCCCGTTATTTGGTGCCTTTTGTGAAGCCTTGCTGATGTTGTGACTCGGCTGCGCGCGAGAGAGGATGCACTGCATCTCGCCTTAAGGGCTGAGGGAATATTTTTGTTACAGAATGTAAGTCATACTCAGAGGGAGGAAAGGGATGAGCAATGAGGGCACCGCTTCATTTCATTAGAATGTAAGCAAAAAAGGAGAAAAATTATAAAGTATATTTTTGTAAAACTTAAATGTAAATATCCACATCTTCAAGAGCTGGAATGTTGAAGTTACCTACTGAGTAGGCATGGGATTCTTTTGTATGTTATATACATGCAGTTCATTATTTTGTGGTTATCTTTATTTTGTATTTGTGTTTGTTAAAACAAGTGACTGTTTCTGGCTTCTAAACACATTGAATGCGCTTAACTGCCAATGGGATATTTGGTGTACAAGATATCCTCCCAGAAATGAAATATAAATAAAAGTATAAATATATATGTATATTTGTTTTCATACTTTATTGTTCGACTTCTGTGTTTTCAAATATTTCCATTGGTACTTCACACTATTTCATACAGAGACATCTTCATAACATTACATCCCACCCTTCTTTTTGTCATGTACATCCCTCATATTCCATGACCCTATACATTAATTGTATGCAGATTATTAGTGGATTTAAGTCACATCACAGACAGCCACCGTTTAATTTGAGGAAAATCTGCAGTGTATAATCTTATAAAAACTCTGCATTTCAATCACTGTTCTCAAACTGAACCCGGTATTAATGATAACACTAACGCATGACTCCCATGCCTATAAACACTGAAGATGAGGAATTCTTATCTAGATCCAACATGCTCTTGAAGATATTAAGCTTATCTAAATTTCTATTTCATTATAGATTTTGTGATATACACTGGGCCTAACTGTTGATTACACAGACTTCCAGCAATTTGATCTTTAGGCAATATGGCAAAAATGTGAGCTGTTAGAGAAATTATTCCTGTAGAGGGATATTTTAAAACGGCTTTGCGCTTAGATATGCACAGGGTGCAGGTGAAATCCATCACACAATAATTACCTTCTTTTCCACAAATGCAGTCGGCGAGATGCTGTCACCACGTACTGAATGAGCTGCAACACACAATTGGGCAATATCCGTGTAGGTTAGGCTGAATTGTTGCATGGGTGCAGCTGAACAGACTGGCCCTGAAGGTTTAACTGCTGTTTTTTTTGGTTTTTCAAGTAGAATATAATAACAGCTTCGTCGCACCATCATTATTCATCCACTACTGTTCCCTAGGCAAGGAATTCTTGCTACATGTTTGAGTATGAAAATAAAACAGCTTGGTTTTTTTAGCCTATGTAGACAAGAACCCTCCTAAGTTTTTCCTCTCGAAGCTTTAGAGTAATTTTGTGTTGTGAAATGCACCAACCAAAATACTCGCAAATGCAAACACAGCTAAAATAGAAAGCAGGAAAACAAGTAGAAGAGAATGATGGAGGGAATGGGAAGATAATTAAGATAATTGGTCTCCTGATCCCAAATTGACTTTCTAAATTGGGTCTGATGAGTTGTGTGTTTGTATCCGTGTGTGTGTGTGTGTGTGTGTGTGTGTGTGTGTGTGTGTTTGCTTATGTATGCAGACATCTGTGTACAACATACACAGAGACTGTCAATAGACTGACTAATGCAGTTGTTTCCTGCTGTGTGTCTGAATGATGCTGTGGTGATGTGTAAATGTGTGAAATTTGCTATGTTAGCAGCTGTTTTTCTTCCCTGTTTCTCATTGGTTAAAGCTCAGTGTCCCCATGAGACAGACCTACCTGGACACCACCCTCTCATCTGCTGTCACAATGTGTCGTGTGTGTGTGTGTGTGTGTGTGTGTGTGTGTGTGTGCGTGCGTGTGTGCGTGCGTGCGTGTGTGCGCGCGTGTGTGTGTCTGCATCTGCTTGAGTACATCTAAACACTCCCAGGTGATATAGCAAATGGCAGCAAAAAATAGCAGAAGGAAAAATTTTCGTGGAAGAAATCTAACATCATTTAATAAATAATTTATAAAATAAATAATCAAATAAATAATCTTATATACAAGAGTATACACTATAGCAAATCACATAAAAATAAATGAGCACTGTGGTTGATCTCGATGCTGAGAAATCCCCGTCATTTTCAAATAATATTGTTCTCCACCCAGAAGAACATCCAGCTTTTCAGGGCAAATTTCAAACCTCCTTGTGTGGTTTAAAATCCTGAAATCTGTCATTCCCTCTCATTGTTTACAGCATTATTTTGGTCTCTGGCTGCAAATCAAGAGTCATTCAGTAGCTTTTGCATCAGGACTTTCTCATACTACCATGCTTTTACTCAATGTGAAAACCACAGTCTGTGCTTCTCTCAGCCCTTTCTCATGTTAAGAGACAGTATTTCAACCAGTGTTGGTTACATGTGGGAGACTGTGGCTCAAGCTTGTCACAGTCCATAACCAAAATGCTACAACGACAGAGAGCTAATATCTCTCAGAGTATGAGGGCATTGTGTTGCTCATCACATCCTCTGATTCAAGGCTCGTCCTCACATATTAAAACACTGGGCCCACTCTGTTTAGGGAACTGTGAGAGGAGCGCAATAGGACTTGGGAGTGTAGTTGCGTCTTGGCTTCACTATGTTGCAAAGCACAACGGAGCCACCTCACGCCCCCAGTGGGCTTCCACTTCAAGAGCCCTGCCTTTGTTCAAAAATGTATTTGTTCTCCTATTCTTTTTGGGAACTGTGTAAAACAAAAAAGGACAAATGGCGAAAATAACCATTCTTTCGCTCTCAGCCCTCCAACTCCCATCCCACTACCACCTCTCTCCCTCTCTCTCCCTCTCTGTCTCTATCTCTCTCTCCCACTCTGGTCGTGCATATTTTGCCAGAGATGCTAATGATCTCCCCCCTCTGTATTCTGATGCAAGGTCTGTCTACACTTTTCCCTTTCATCCACATACAAATGTGCTCTTATTGCCTCTTCGCCCTCGGGCCTTTTAAGATGCCTTTTTGAAATATGCCGTTTGATAAGCACATCATTGGCCAAGTCCCCGCAGTGATTAGAGTTCTCTTTAATGTGAGCAAGTTAGAGAGAGAATGAGGAGCTTCGGGGCCGGTAGCTATCCGTTCTCCTCTGCCCTCACCCCTTGACATCTCCCAGGCCGCTGGGGAGAGCCTGGTGTCGGGTAGGACGACCCAGAACCCATCTTAGTGTGTAGACACCGCTGGCCATTCTCCATCCTTCATCTCCACATGGAGATTAGGCACAGGACGAAAGACACAGGAGACTTGCCTTCAGAGAGACACAGTACTGTATGCTGGAAGGCTAGACTCCTGTACTTTATCACAGGAATGTGACAGGAGGACTGCTCTCTAATGTCTTTTAAATATGCTCCATTGATCTCATGTTCAGAGACTCACTCTGCCTCGCTGGGATGGTTTTTTTTATCTTGCCAATAGGGAATGCTGAGACAGTCGTCAGGTGCTTTCTCCTGTTCTGCCTCTTGCACTCTACACCTGTTGAGCCTTTTGGGATAAGTGGGTTATATTTAAACTGCTTGATTTCTTGCCTCCTCACAGGTACATTTCAGGTAGATTGCAACATTTACACAGACACGGTGCTCAGGAAACGTGCTTTGCATATCGCAGGTTGATAGTCAGTCAGGGACTGTAAGTACACAAAACCTGAACTAAATGTAGCCGGTCAATCTATATTCTTTGTGTTGTAAATGAAATACAACTCCGATAAATCTGAAACAACAGGTCTGCACATAAAGGCACATAAGCACCTAATAGATAATCAAGATATCACACATTTGTTCTCCTTTTCTGGTTTAAAAAATCATTCGCATGTGTGTTAGCTGAATACTTGTTCAAAACACACGGGATGCAAGAGCACCACAAGTCACAAGCATCTTTGAAATTATTTGTGGCACACAAAAGAGATTTTTGACGTATCACTTCCACAATAATCTACAGGTGTCCTGGCAACTTTAGCTCTTCTTAATAAGCCAGGCTTGTTTGAAGTACATGGCTTTGAACAGACAACAAAACAGTGCATGCTTAAGTACCTCCAAATATGACACCTCTTCAACTCAGCATCAAGTACACTACAGCTTTACAAAAGGCACCTGGGTGGCTCTGAAATGCAAACAGGCCCTCATAAGTCTTTATGTGTCAAGGCTAGTAAGTGGGCTTGAGTTGTTTTCTTTTTCTGTCTGTGATTCTGACTATCATATGCAATCCCTGAGCAGGGTCTCTGAAGCTGGGTAAATAAATGCAGTCAAGCCTCTCAGAGACTTGTCTGTTTGTATCAGAGGGATACATCCTCTGGAGCAGATGGCTTCCTCCTGTACATTACAGACTAGTGATGCCGCTGTAAAATACCTCAAATCCTGAATAACAATATTTGACAACAAGAACAAAACGGAAGTCTTCAAATCGGAGACTATTGTGAATTAGTGTACTGGCTCACCATAGTTTATGAAATCAGAGTGGTGGTAGATTAGTAGAGGGCTGCGTTGCCCTAAATTTGTGGCTAAACTATCACCAATTGCTTGTCCTGTTTTTTCCTCATAAATTGCCCTGTTTCTGTGACCCATTTTATTCCACAATAAAACAGTGGGGATGCATTTCAGGGTCACTAGTTTTGCTTGAACTGCAGTTCAAGAGTTCAGAGCAACCACCCAGTTGTCACAACAGCTCAAATTGAAGATGAGAGCTACAGTCCTGTGAGTGTGCTTTAGTATATGTGTTTTTGGGTCTGCTGGCATTTTGGCTTAATATAACTGGAATCAAATCTACATGCAGTTTGGTTTTTATTTACATTTCCCTGGCCATTGAGGCATTTGCTTATATTCATGAAGCATCAAGAATAATAGAGTTCATATAAAACCAACTAACCACTTCCCACCACCACCACATTCTCCAGATGTGCCCTGCTATAACTTCACCACCTGTCATTCAAAAGGCGGAGACCAGGTGACTGATCCTACACCACAGCCACCTGTTCTGTTCCGAGAAGCACCGCACGCACACACAAACACATACACTGTCCCGTAAGTGCACCGATTTTTCACAGTACATCAGCACTGACTGTGACTTAATCTGATCTAGTGCATTTTGTCCATGCTCTCCTCAAAATAATCCCTAACCCACTTATTAGGTAATACCTGGGGAATGAGTCGATAAATAATGTAATCTGCTGGAGAAATGAAGCTTCGGTCACACAAGCAAATATAGAAAAAAAAACAAAAAACAATATCGCTGGTTCATGGCCAAAAATAATAGAATCGGTACTAACAACAGCATACAGACTCATCCTTTGTCTGTGTTTTTTGTAGTTTTGATTCACTGACAATGGTACCGTGGTACTGTGGCTACTGTGTTTTCCTAATGCTGAACCAGGTATTACAAAAACAGCACTTATCATCTGGCTGCTGCTAAGCCTCATTTAAAAGCTGAGACATAATCACATACAAAAAAAGGAACTTCCTGTGTGGGTAGAATAAATGTAGAATTAGGTAACAGGTGTGTGTGTGTGAGCATATTCATGCATGTGCATGCTTATCCATGTTAATGTGCCTATATGCTATTGCTGTACGGTGTTATCAGTCTCAGGGGTGACAGCGTGATCACAAGGGAGTGGGAGGATGTGAAGTGGGGAGGAGGAGGGATAAGGTGAATGTGTATCATCATCTGGCCAGGTTTCTTTTCCGACCCCCTCAATACAGCTGTCCGCCACATTTGATGAAAGCCTTGTGTTGCTATATTTGTCCCACAGTGATGAGGTGGAACTAATGGCTGCTTTCACACCAGCTGATGTCATCTGTGTGCTGCGCCTGGAAAGCAGGAGGGTGGGAGAGGCCTGGACTCCTGCTGGGAGCTTCTGTTGTCCATTAGAACGTGCACACATACATGAACGCATCCATATGTATAAACGGTTACAGTAACAGTCAATATGAAGATGTCACCAGTAGCTGGTTAGCATAGCTTTGCACAAAGTCAGGAAGTGGGAAAGAGCTGGCCTCGGTCTTTCTGAAGGCAACAAAATCCAACGCTTCATATTTACTGTACCTACATGAGAGTGATATCATCTAACTCTCAGGAAAAAAAACAAGTAACTATGTTTGTCCAAGTGTCAAACTAGTTCCTTTAGAGAAAATAAATTTCCTGCTGATTTATAAAGACATAAATCTAAACAATTCTTCTTCTTCTTCTCTTGGTCTGTCTGGCTTTCTCTCCTCCTATGCCTCCCTAACAGCTAGTTAACGGTAAGCAGTGTGTGCTGTGGCGAGCCAAGCACAGCCACATCTCGGTCACATTCAGACTGTAAGGTCCTCATTTAGGGACTTCAGCTGCATCCAGTAGCATGTCAGCATCTGTCAGCTCTGTCCAGTGTGTATGTAGGTTTTCACGCCTCCTACTCTGAAACGGTTGACAAGTTATTTCTGCCAAAGTGAGGTCATGAGCATTGACCACAGCTATAACCCCACCTGAACCCAGGAAAATGTTGGTGTAACAAGGTGAGACAAGCAAAGTTTTGTATATAGCAGTCACAAACATCCAGCCTGGTGTAAACTGTACATTACAGTGACCTGGCCATCCTGTTTCCATTAGGATACATCTGTGATCAGATCATGAACTCAGTACACTTTCAACGCTTCAATCGTTTGGCTATAAATACCTCAGATGCCCCCTCAGTGAAATTACCCCTTCAGCGTCCCTTTCTCTTCCTACCCTCCATCATTTTCATCCTCTAATGTACATGAAGCTGCCAGTAATGGTGCTAGATTACATAGAGTGCACATAGCTTGCATGTGTGTGTGTGTGTGTGTGTGTGTGTGTGTGTGTGTGTGTGTGTGTGTGTGTGTGTGTGTGTGTGTGTGTGTGTGTGTGCGTGTGTGTGTGTGTGTGTGTGTGTGTGTGTGTGTGTGTGTGTGTGTGTGTGTGTGTGTGTGTGTGTGTGTGAGAGAGAGAGAAAGAGAGAGAAAGAGCAGGTGCGGGACCTAACTTGTCACTTAACAGATTTATGTTTGATTGGAGCACTTGCTGTTTACCAGGAAACATCTGTCTGTCTATCTTTCTGTCTGTTTGGCTGTTTGAATGGGAGCAGTTGAAGTTTATTGTCAACACAAAAGCACAGATGGCCGATCAATAAGCAATGAAGCATGAGCCCACAACAAGGTTTCAGCCATTGACTGAAAAGTGTCTCTGAGTGAAAACCTTCAGAAAAAGCAAAGTTGGGAGGAGAGCAAACGGGTCACCAGCATCACTAAAGACAGACTAAGCAAGAAAGGCTCAAGCACAACAAGCAGATGTCTTTTTGGACTTTTCTGCAAATTAAATGGAAACAGGATGCACTTTGAAGTAAGCACTCAAAATGTAATATGGTAGAAAGTGCTTTAAAGGAAAAAATGTATATAATTTTTCATCACCACAATGCTTTCTGCATTTTATACATCTGACCAGCAAGTGTGTGTTTTCCATTGCCTAATGAATCATCAATGACTTCTTAGCAATGCAGCTATTCTCAATGAAGCCTAACCAGTAGTATAGGACATGATGATCTGAATTTATTCAACCAAAGCATTTTGGCATAGCTAAAGTAAAACAAAGTATGGTGGCAATTCAGTGTTGAGCTGATGATGGTGCTAATTCCAGTGGATCACCATGCTGAATCTCTAACTACTCATGATCTGTACAGTAGAGACATCACTATACCAATAGAGCAACATGTACCATGTTACACTACAGACAGCACAGTGGGATACTGTATGTCATTATTGCAGAGAATGAATGCTGGCCTGTGAAATGTCTGCTACAGCAATAAGCCACTAGCTGTAGGCTGCACAAAGAGCACAGCAAAAACAGGGAAAGGGAGGGAGTGCTGGAGCTGAAACCAGAGAATGGGCCCAGCCCAGCCCAACTGGCGGCCCACCACCACCACCACCACCACCCCTGCAGCCTCCCTCAAGCCTTCATGTGATCCCTTCTCCAGAAGCCAACCAGTAGAGGAAATGTCAGTCTTCTAGCCAGCCGGGAAACCTCCATGCCCAAACATGGAGCTTCCTGCCCTGACACAGCTCTTCCTGTAGGCTATGTAAGGACTTTCCTGCCCTCTCTCCCTGTCTCTCTCTTCCCCCTTGTTTTTTCTCTGTGTGTCTGTATGTCTGTCTCTCTCCCTCTCCTGCTCCCACTCTTTTGGAAGGCTGCCCTTCGGCAAGCTGCCTCACTGCAATCCTTTCTTTCCTTGCCCTGTTGCTTGGTGTGTTTGTGTGTGGGTGTGTATCTGTGTTTACATTATTTTATGCTGGTCCATCGACTTACAATGTAATCTGGCATGTTGTAACACAGTCAAATTATTTAATAAGGGTGTATGTGATGCATAAAGTTTCCATTTCTGTCTCTGTGTTCTGTGTATCTACAGTACAGAGAATAACTCATGAGGGACTGTTGTGTTGTTGGAGCAATTAAGTTCATCCTGCTATTTCCGCTCAAATGTTGGCCTGTTTTACAGACTAGTAAATGTATTATAATACCACAAGTCAGGGTGGAACATGTTTGGAAACTGTCTATAACAAAACCATAATGTCAGAAGGCACTTGGTTTGGCTGAGCTGCTTCCCACCTGTAGAGCTGTCTGGCAGGACTTGTTTTGAGTCACACCTCTTAGGTTCATGTGAGGGTTACACTGCACCTTGAGTCACTTTAAAAAAAAAAAAAAAAAGCCATATTTAATTAAATATATCAGTTGGTTAGGCAGGAACACATTTGGGGAAATTAGCTCAAGAATGGCATGAGGTCAGTTGGTTCTGTATCTCACATTTCATAACTAGTTATGACACCCAGGTGTTCATGTTATTGATAATTGGCCAGGTCCACTGCATTCTTTCTTTATTTAGAGCTGATATCCCTCCCAGGCTTGCACCCACGGCCTCTTCCCAAGCTAGTGGCTCTCGAGATGGCAGTGTTGGTCTGCTTGTCCAGACTAAAATATCTAAACAACTATTAGATGGACATAGATTTCTTTCTATATCCAATTGTAAATATCTCATTTACCTAGTTGTAGATAATAAGTGAACAGTGGAGCACCAACCTGTAGTCCTGTACAGAAATTGTTTTATGGTTACAGAGCAGGAAACCTCATTTAGTATGTACGAGGGGACACTCACACAGTTACACCATTGTATGTGTGTGCATTTAAAAGTGTACACACATGTGGCCTTTCACACAGATACGAATCCCTGTCTGCCACCACAGCAATATGTGGCACAGTATTTATCTTACAGCTGAAGTTAGCCCCAAGTGGTACATTTCATCTGTTACACTTTCAATTGTATTCAGACGTGGGAGTGGGAGCGCAGAGTTGCCTCGCTATGTCTGTATCTCTCACAAAGCACAGCGGCATTCGACTGTAACCTTATCTGATTTATGGCAAAGGGGGGCGAATGAGAGGCTATGTAGCTCGGAGCAGGTTGGCAGCATACATCAGCTGAGGCTTTTGTACTGAACAGTGGATTTTTTTCTTCTGAAATACATTACTGTAAAGAGTACCGAATCAGTGTTTGAACAATAATATAAAAGCAGAATATACAGATAGATAGATAGATAGATAGATAGATAGATAGATAGATAGATAGATAGATAGATAGATAGATAGATAGATAGATAGATAGATAGATAGATAGATCTGTTAAGAGCCATTGGTAATGATTAATGAATCATCCATATTTATGTTATTAAACTGGGAAATTTTGATTTGGAATTTGGCTGTTTTATACTATGTTCCCCATTTATTGAAATATATAAATTAATTTAATAAGCACTTGGGGTAGGAGTCTACACAGTAACATGGAAAAAAAAAGTTAAGTTTTGCTCTAACAGGAAATCGGCATAATTATTTTTATAACATATTCATCGTTTGTATAAACAGGATTACATTAGATGTCAGTCTTTCCAAGGTTTTTCTTATCGTTTCGAAATGTTTTCCTTTTAGTCCTATTTTCATAATCAAATCAGGAATTGTGCTCAACAAAATTCCCCTATTTTATTGGAAGGTGTAAACCAGATCATACATTTTCTGTTAAACTCATACCTCCAGGAATTGGATTTCTTCTCTTCTTTATGCCTTTACTTCTAATGTAAACACTTGTCATCACACCGACACATGGGCCACTGATTTTGCCAACTTATCTGATGAGATATGGGAGGGGGACTGTCTAGAATACAGACGAGTGATGTAAATTCAAGATAAGTGCGAATGAAGGAAACAGAGGAGTCTGTGATGAGACCGGGAAGTATTTTATTTGGCAATGATTTGATTGTAAAACAGGGGAAGGCAATCCATCCATTTCTCTTTTCCCAGTTCACTGTGTTGCTTGTTCATTCACAATACGGTCTGGCGGCATCTTAATAATCAGGCTGTTTACAGTTAAGTGCTCATGTACTAACAGTGGGCCTGCTTTCAGGACTGAGATCTTGATCACAGCTGCTACGCGACTTCTTCCTTTATTCCTTTCCTTGCCAAGTGATGCCTTATGAAAGCATTTTACTAAAAGTGCTGAAAACAGCCTCTACCTTAACTGGATAGTCTGTGAAAACATGCCTGACATAATAAAAACAAGCAAACTTAGTATGTTTCAGTCTACAAGGGCGAGGAATGAAACCCATAAAAGGGGACTTTACATGGCCTTTGAGTATACACAGCAAGACTCACCGCAAACAATCACAAAGCTCCACTGACCTCGAAACATTTATAAGCAGGAGAGGAGGATGTAAACAGACCGTGGATTTCAACCCCCTTAAAACCACAGTGACAGCACTTTGTGAGAATAAACACATTAACTGAATTCCAAAGGGAAAGAACTTCTTTTGATCCATGCAAATTAATTTAGAAAAAAAAAAAGAAAAAAAGGTTGTAAGTATTCATTTTACAAAATGCAGCTATCTGAGGCATCAAAGCTGTCAAGATTTTGTTCTGAGGGTGCTGTGGCGAGACAGGACGTTACTCTACATGCAGTTACAAACCCTCGGAAGGCATCACGATCGTCAGACTCTTTCTCTCACACGTACGCATTGTCCACATGTACTCGCACACACTCTGACGCACACATAGAGTAACATGAGTTCTCTCATATGGCTGCCTGTCTTGCAGCAATTACATGATGTGCGGTAATTGCCAGTCTCTGAAGCGGGCTCTTCAGACACACTTCAAAGAGAGCGGAGCGCGTCCACGGACGCAATTAACAAGATCAACGGAGCCCAGATGAGCTGGCGGGCCCCGCGCTCCTCTCCCCATTGTTCTCATTTTCACTCTCATTAGTGAGTACGCGGTGGTGGTGGGGGGGGGTCGGTGCGGGTGGGATGGGTTGGACACCTGCGGAAAGAGCGGATTGCACGGTGCCCACGACGCAGGCGGAGAGAGAGTGTGGCACGGGGGAGCCAGCGCCGGCGCAGCGCAGGGACGCTGGTGGTAATGATGGTTGTCTAAGCTACTGGAGGAAAGGGCACAAGCAGCCAGTTGTGGGTGTCGGGGCATGAGGGAGCGGAGCCGACTCCTGAGAGACAGAGGTGTGTGTCCATTTGTGTGCGTGATTGTGTGTGTGAGAGAGAGAGAGTGTGTTTTTGAGGGAAGGAGGGATAGTGTGAGAATATGTGTGTGAGTGCCTGTGTATTTGTATGTGTTTGAGAGTGTGAGAAGGTGTGTTCTTGTATGTGTGTGTGTGTGTGTGTGTGTGTGAGTGAATGTGACTGATGCACCTGGGAAAGGATATCACCACAGCAACTGGATTGAGGCTGTCACTGCACGGGAGAAGCTGCAGCTTCACTTTTCATGCACGCACACACGTGGACGCACAGTCTGAACATACACTCCGGCTAAGTCAGCCCCCTCTGATCCATGAACAGCTCTAGTGACACCTAGAGGACACCAGGTGGAAACAGACAGACATGCAGGCAAACAGATGGAGAGACGGCCCTGGATACCGTTGATCCACTGTCCGACACAAATGGCATTTCTCAAACGAAACCCGTGAGGAATTTCATATTTTTCCACATTTCCCCTGTGAAATTTATCATTGCCCCTGTTTGAGATAACTGGAGTTGATGCTGAGTGTTGGAGACAGTTAAAGTATGTGATGATACATCACTGTTCATCAAAAGCCCTGCAAAATTTCCATCCCTCAGTCATCTGTCTTTATGGCCGACCAGCCTCTCTCCACCAGCCCCCTAAAGACCTGAATATTGCATCTCTGTGGCACCAATTCAATTTCTGCAAGCAATAAACCAAATGAGTATATATATGGTACACTACAATACATTCACCACCACCAAAGGGGAAAGCATTTAACTTTAGTTGTTGTATTTTTTCAAAGTTGGTTTTCCTGCTGTCTAGACCACTTAGTCTTGGTTTTTATTCGAATGCAGCCTGGTAGCTAGTAAAAGTCAATTGGTTAGAGCTTTTAAGAGAGCCTTTCATTTGTTTCTCCTGAATGTTTAATGCTTCAAGGCCCAGTGGTGCATAGGAAGACTTCAAAATGTAGGGGGGATGAATACTGAAGTGTGGCACATGCAGCAGCCACAGCAGCCAGTCAACTTTTATCATGTAGAGGTGCATTAAAATACATTACTGCTGCTCTGCTCCGCAATACCTCTGAGATAAATGGACCAGAGAGTTAAGGGGAAAATAATCACACTAACCTGACGCTTTTCAGCAATTTCCATCCTTGCCCACTGTGGGGGAAATCATCCAGCTCTCAAACATTCAGCTTGCAAGAATCTTAAAGGAAAATGTGTGACTAGGAATGTGTATCTTTTTTCCCACAATAGCTAAACTGGACAGGGTTTTGTATTCACATTGTACTGTGCAGCAAAATGACATTAAAAGATTTAACCCTGACCATCTATCCAGTCTTACCCTGCCCAGACCACACACTTCCCGTGCCAAACCACAAGAGGACGAGGAGGGTGGGGGAACAGAGACCACTGGATGGCTGCAATAACACCAGCTTTTAGGAGGCTTTAGCTGACACCAAAGGAGACTGGTTTTCTTGTACATGCTATTGTTATTGTCATTTTGCTTTCATAAGCTGGAATGGAAAAAACTGCTTGTTTGGAAACAAGGTATTAGAACTGTTGGATGTGTTTCTTCTCTTGGCAGTTGGCCTGTTGATTGTAATAGACTGAGCTAGCTATAGTTGGCTGCCTGGCTGTGTACAGCAAGGCAAGTGCTTTGGAACAAATTGTACCATACAGCAGAGAGAATATAGAATTTTCAGTGTTACTCTGGCTGCTTAAAGCAGCTCCGCTCCATGTGTAAGGAAGAAAATCTTGGCTGATGCAAATTCACGTTTCTACCCATGTTCCCACAGACACACTCGCACACATGCAGGTGCACATTCACACACACACAAACACACACCATTAAACCACTCTTGGCTGGTACAGATACGCGACATACAGCACAGTTTGGTAAATGTCTGTCTCCACAGCTTAGCAAGAAAGAGAACACTGTGTGAATGTGTGTTTACATCCCGACTCTAATGCTGTGAACTCCGTTTCACAGCGGCCAGATGGAACATGTGAACATGAACACCACAGAGATGAAAATACATACTAAAAAGGACTAAGAACAGAGAGTATTACTACTCTAATCAGGTCTGACAGAATGTCGTTTTTTTTTGCGCAGGGGAAAATTGTAGTTCAGTCACAAAGTTTTGGAAACTCAACAGTCATTGAGCAGCTGGACTAACATGTCCACACAAGACATAAAAACTCAGTTTCTCTAACCAACAGATCCAACCAACTAAATCAATAAGCTAGTTCTCTAATCAATCGTGAAGACAGGCATTAATAATGGAGATAGGAGTATGCAACACACAAATATGATGTTGTTCTTTTAGGCTCTTTTAGGCACATCTGTATAGAAAAAATTAGAAGCCAAAAAAATGTTTGTTTAAATACTTAAATTACGTAATTGACTGTCAGCACTCACAATGTTTTAAGTCCAGACAGATGTAGAAAAACAAACCTTTTGACCTGTATCCCATCTGAAAGTGTTTCTCAATTTGTGTGTGTGTGTGTGTGTTGGGGGGGGGGGGTCGCACAGCCATACATGTGTGTTTTTGTATGTGGATGGGAGTGGTCATGACTGCTACGGGGACCAGCAGACAGACAGACAGAGAACGCGCCTCGGTTTTAACGGGGCCTATGTAATTATGGTCAACCACACTCCCCACCACCACCTTTATTTATAGGGTTACAAACACACTGGGGCTTCAGAGTGCTTTTCCTTGTGCATTCCAGCTCACTGGGACTTTTTGGGTGGGGGGTGTAAACAAATGATATTTTAAGTAGTGTGTAAGGGGGTTGGGATTGTGTGCTTGTTTATGTGTTTGTGTGTTTGCAGATTTCACGACAGATCAAATTTGTGAGATAGAAACAAAATTCTGAATTTATTTGGGATATCTCAGATTCTCCAGTACGTAAAGGAAATTTGTGCTCTCACATAATGTTAACACCAAACAGTCCTTTCAGTGGCTGCTCCTAGTGTCTCTCCTTGGTCCTGGGCTTATGGGATAACTTTGATTGAGAGGGAGAGTAATTCACGCTAACTAAACCAGACAGAACTCATCAAAGAATCATGCCGTTGAGGTTTGGTCAAAATCAATGGGGAGGGACGGCCTCTGGCCACAAACCTCTGAGGACAGCGGGCCCATACGCCCCGAAGCCTTTAGGCATAAGCCACTGTGGCCCAAGCCAGCCGTCACCTTGGGGATGCGACAGAGCAGAAGTGAACAGACATGCAAACTGACATGAAGAGAAAGGGGAAACGCATGGATGTGAACTGGTAGCTGGCTATCTTTTCATTGATTCACTCAGAACATTTCCATCTCTCTCTCTCGCTCTCTCTTTCTCTCTCTCTTTCACTCTGTACCAGTCAAGCACATCTGCTGCACAACTGAAGGAAATGTAAAATGGTCAGGATATCCTGTTGTAATGAAACTCCAGGTTGAATGAAAGAGAGCAGGGTGGGTGTAGGAAGGGAGCTCGTGTGTAATGCCTGTTGGTGGACACATGACACAGAGTGGTGATGAGGCTGAGGGCCACATTGGAACACATGAGCTGGCCCTGCAGACTCTGTGCATGTGTGTGTGTGTGTGTGTGTGTATGTGTGTGTGTGTGTGCGTGTCTGTATGCATGTGTGTGTTTGCGTGTGTGTGTCTATGATGTGGTGGGGGTGGGGTGGGCAGGGGGCTCATATTGAGTGCAGGTGCGTTGTGAAAGACTGAGATGGGGGCGGGGTTTTAAGACATGACCAGGGAAAATTAGGGGCTTTGATGAAAACCAAGGACATCTGTGATTATGGTTTATGTGTGTGTTCATGCATGCCTGACATAGACTTGGCTGCAACAACTTTTATCTATCTATCTATCCATCTATCTATCTATCTACCTATCTATCTATCTATCTATCCATCTATCTATCTATCTATCTATCTATCTATCTATCTATCTATCTATCTATCTATCTATCTATCTATCTATCTATCTATCTATCTATCTATCTATCTGTCTATCTATGATTGATTGACTTGTCTGTGAGCACTAAGGTTTTTCATAATCAGTCAAAGCAAAAATTCTTCAACCAAAATTGAGTTCATATTCTGAGGTGAGTGAAAGAGATGGAGATAGGTTATCATGAATAAATCAATTAGTATCAGTTTGCTGTCCTCATTGAGACCAAAACCTCTGTGCTCAAGCTGGTGGTATCTCACCTCAGCTAATGAGCTGGATAATTGATGGAACTTTAAATGTTTTCATAATTATATCTTAATTTCAAACTCCTACGCTCACACATGCAGTCGACCCTCTCAGGACTGGTGCTTTTTCATTCTTGCAATGGTACAATTTACTCAATAATGCAATGACAGAGCAACTGACCCAGCTGTAACAAATTGCTTCTCTGGATCCAGACTTTGTGCGTCTTGCATGTCTCTGGAATGTAAGGCTGCAACAGAACGCTTATTCGGCTTTGTGAGGCAAATGCATAAAAATCTTACACGCAGTCTATATAGAGCCCAGATGGCTGACAAATAAGGAATCATACGTGCCACAGATAAACAGAGGAGAGAAAGACAGGGGGAAGCTGCTCACAATAACAAGCGGTGTGTCGTAAGCCTTTTCTCAGCAGTTGTGTTTATCCTCACTCAGTCCTTCAGGGGTAAATTGGGGAGAGGAAGAGAGACAGAAAGTTAGACAGAGCATAGAGAGACCAAAACTAGCAAATAACTGTCAGGAGGCAGCCTGTCTCCTTCAATGTTAGGTGTTTGTGCTGACAAACACACAAAGGCAAGTACCCGGCAGCATACTGATACATCAGCGCATGCACGTACGATACTTTTTACTTTGTCTCTGTCTCTTTCCAGACATGCAAACTGAAGCTGAGCTTTTATACAGTACATGAGCATGAGGATTCGCCTTGTTGTAGTCGTTTGGCAAAGAGCAGTTAACGATGCACCTTCAAACTTAAGCATCAGTGACAATATCTCACTCCCATCCATCACTCTCTGCTGGCTCGAAGAACTGGGAACAGATTCGCACCCTTCCTTAGCCTACTCTTAACCAGCAGGAGGATGAGAAAATACCCAGACAAGGGTCAGCGGTTGGGTCAAGCTTCGTGCCGACAACTTGGTCTTATCTGTGTGCGAGTCAAGTGACACTGGGGTGGGGTGTGTGTGTGTGTGTGTGTTTGGGGGAGGGGTTATTCCTCGTTTCCACAGAGAGACATGGAGCTCAGGGTCAATATTGACTGTCAACCATCCGTGAGCTTGGCTGGACACCGCTTGACTTTTCAGACTTCGTTTTAGTTTAACAGGGAGTAGGGAAAGTCAGGGAAAGGGACTTTAGCATGGAATAAAACCAGGCTTAACAGCTAATGTAAACACACACTCGCACATACACATGAACCAGTCTCATTCTGCTATCTGAGGAAGACAGGCAGGTATGAGGAGGCTTTACGGTGAACTGAGTGGGAGTTGCAGCGGTTTGGTCACCCTGCAACAGAAAAAGGTGACAAAGAGAGGGAGAGAAACTGAGAAGGGAAAAGGAAAGGGTAGTGGAAGAGGAGGGTAGGAGGGGGTGCAGTGAAATGTAAAATGGGATTATAACAGCATCACTGAGGCCTCTAATATTTGTTTTAACTGCACACAGTCAGACCATCTCAGCTGCCTGTACGTCTTTTGGAGCACCGTTCAAGCTTGACCTGGCAAACCCCTCATCCACCTTTCCTGCACATACACACAGTGTTACAATCTCTACCGAGCTTAATACTCACACCACTGTGTTTTATTCAGAGCTGACACCTCGGAGATATGGCCCATAATGCTCTCCTCTCACTGGCAGACAGACAGACGGAGCAGTGTTGGGCCAACAATAATACTACATGAAAACACATCAGACACCACCACAAACAAACACCACTCAAGGGGAACTATGCTATGGCTATACTGGGACTTAATAGTCCACATTAAGGCTTTCCTTTAAACATGAACATTGTCTAAGCAGACCCAGGGATTATAAATAAAAACGGACATGCCGACTGAATATCCGTCGCCCTGATCTGTTGGCTTTTTATAACAGTTGTTGAAGTCTTGGCCAACAAGGGCAAATCAGACTAAACAAGAGGTCTGCCTGAAGCCCCGTGGGAAGCTGCTCAAACTACATGACAGGAGACAGATGAAGAACATAATTTTGAAAAATGTTGGCAGATTTTGGCGCTTGAGAGCATTTTAGAGTTGTCAGGTGGGCCAGAATATCCAGTGTCAAGCCAGTTCCCACTGCACGATAAAGCTTACAGGGATAGAAAACACTCGTGTCAGTTTTCTCACGTCCATGTCCATGTTGTTCATTTCTTCATACCTTTTATTAAAGTTGTACATGAAGAAAGACGGAAAAAGATAGAAAGATGAGAACAGGCAAAGGAAGGCAGGAGAGTGCATGGAGGAAGGAGATAGAGGAGTTGCGATCATCTTGGAGAGTCTGCTCCTTTGTTCTGTTGCATTAATCTGCTTTTTTCCCGTTCCCCTGCTCGTTCTTTTGATCCGCTGTTGGATCATCCCCTTGATGATTCACTAACAGCAAAAGAAATTAAATACATCGGATTGACGACCCGCCCCCTCCCCCCATCCCCTCTTCTCCCCGTTTCTCCCTTCTCTTCGCCACCACTACCTCCCTCCTCATCCCCTTCCTCCCCCCTTCTCCCCGAGGCCTCCATTTCTTCAATAGATAAGTAGCGGATCCATTCTTTATCGCTTCACTCTCCATCCCTATCCTTTTCCTGTCTTTCCCTTCTTCCCTCTTTTCTGTTTTTTTCTCTGCGCTGTGTTTAATCCCAGCCTCGCGGTGGATGCATGTCAGAGATGTAATTCCATTGTTTAACATGCTCTTCTGAGCCCCCACCCCACCCCAAACTCAGTCACTCCTGGGGCCACATGCATATTCATCAGCTATCAAAAACAAAAGGCAGATCACACTGTTTGTCATGTACTGCAACCAGTGCTATTCAATTCTCTCCCTTCTTTGCTGCCTCTGATGGATTAGTGCATGTTAAACATATCTCAGACACACAAATCCGAAGTACTAAAATATAGACATTCAATCAGAGAAAGAGTGTCTATAGTTTTCTAAACACGCAGGCAAAAGCTACTTATACTTTCTCTCATATGAAGATACTGGGAAGTCTGGGGAGAGTGTGGAACACAGTGATAGTTAGGGGCAGTAAACAACAAAAGTAGAAGAAGATTTAAGAGCAGTGTTGGAAAAAGGGGTCAGTTATGCAAAGGGACGGGCATGACTCTGTGAGACTGTAGGCCATTCATCAGGCAATCCTGCACAGTCTGAGCCTGAGCGAGAGTCGATCCCTAGGTCCTGCTACTGTCTTCTGGGTGATGTCAAGGATGCACCGGCACAAGGCTCCGGGATCCAGGCTCCAGGCTCCAGGGCCAGACAGATGTAAACACAGCCTGACCGCACAAGGAGGCTAAGTGCCAGCCTGCCCTCACCTCAAACATAAACAGCTAAGGAGGCAACACTGTGGGGCCGGGGGACAGACAGCGCTGAACTTGGCTGGAGGGAAGGAGGGAGGGGAAGGGGGGGTGGAGCAGGGAAGAGGAAAGAAAGAGCAAGAGAGCATGAGGCAATGATTTTATGCTTGTTAGAGTAGTTCACATTTCTGAAAAAAAACTGGCATCAAGGCTCACTTGCCTTAACACTGTATATATTCCATTGTTCCTATTATTTGCAGTTCCTAATTGCGGTTCATGCCACCAGCGGTGTGTGCATTCGGGTGGATCTGCTTAGATATTTTCTCCAACGCCCTGTCGTGACAGATGCGCTGGGCTCCTCAGTGCCTGTTTGATTTATACGTCAGGACAAATATGGGTCAAAATGAAACATCCAGCACGGTGGCTTCTTCTTGCTTGTTCTTCTTTCTTCTTTTTCATTCCCTTTGCACTTTATTCTTTTCAAAGCTCGGCTCAGCGGGACTGTGTGTCTCTGTTGCACCACAGCCAGGTTGTGTGTGTGTGTTTGCGTGTCTAAGTGTGTGTGTATGTGTACTTTTGTGTGATGAGACGTGACAAGCGCCTTCATCCTCCCCTCAGACGCCGCATTCCACAACGCTCCGCCACTCGCTCCGTGTGGCGCGCTTTTCATCTTTCCTCTATTCGTTCCTTCCTTCTTCTTCTTCTTCTTCTTCCTCTTCTCCTCTTCTCCCCTCTCCTTGCTCTTCTTCTCCTCGCTCTCACAGGTGGAAGAAAGGCGCATGGAGAAATGAAAGGGACAAGATTCTAATTAGAGAAGGAGGCTGAGACAAAAGCAGGGGGATAACGAAGGGAAGCAACGATAACACATGTAAAACACAAAGCCTTAATCTTAGAGAGCATTTGGAAGGATCTCTTATTTCTTTCCCTTTACAATGAAGAAAAGCGGGGGGTTGTGTGTATGGGAACACGAGGGGATAGGATGTGATTATGAGCACGGAGCTGACAGACAGAGAGACTGGCATGTGTGTGTCTACAGATTTATGTGTGTATCCCCACAGGGCCCCCAGCTCCCTCTGTTCATAGGGACCAACTTAAAAATCACAGCCAAGTAAAAACATGCAGGCAGTTGTACTTTCAGCATTGTTTACTCATTTAGAGAAAAGTACAACAAAGTACCAATTTATTTAATTAACTGCCTTTTAATTCAACACCTGTAAAGAAGTTTCATGCATAAATTAAGATTCTCTGCTTTAACTATGTTCTGGCTGTCAAAAAAGAGAAACAAAGACAGCAACATCAAGTCCATAATCCTGAATATATTTTCACTGCTGCCTCTCTGCTTGGTCAAAAGGAACAGCCGCCTACTTCTTCAACCTTTTTCATCCCTCCCTCCAGTATTTCTTGCTTTGCATGTGGATTCTGTCCATTTACTTATTTCTGTCGCCCCTGAGCTTCTCTGACATGCCACTGCACTTCCAGGGTGTTTGGGTAATATGATAGGGCTTGGGGACTTTGGTTTCCCTGCCACTGCTGTGAAACTCCATTCAGATGATGAAACTGTGGTGCAGCTGTGTCTGCGGCTCACGGTGGGATTCTTGTGTCTTTGTGGCTCTGTGCGAGGCTGAGGCAAATTCTCACTGATGAAAGAGCCTGCAAATGTGTCTCTTTAGCCATTAGCTCATGCATCTACTAATTGAGAAGCCATTGTTACTGTCACCTGCCTATACGTGTGTATGCGTGTGTGTATTTGGCTTAATTCAGGCTAATAAGTCCATACAATTTGCTCATTATCTCCCTTAACTGCCTCACACACACCATTGTTGTCAGAGAAGCCGTGTGTGTGTATAGAAGGTTAGGTCCATATGTATTTGGACAGTGTAATTTTGCCTCCATACATAACCACAACAGATTTGAAACAATTTCATCAAAATGTGACTGAAGTGTAGATTTTCATCTTTTAATTCAAGGGGTTTAACAAAAATATTGCCGAAGCCTTTGGGAATTACAGCCTTTTTATAGATAGTCCCTTGTATTCAGAGGCTCAAAAGTAATTGGACAATTGACTGACCTTCTAAGGTTTGAATTCAGATTTGGTAGCTGTTCATGGGAACTCTCGATATGCCTTCCAAAGAGGCGTAGATGAAATTGCAATCGAGGGAGGCCATCATTAGGCTGAAAAACAAAACAAACCTGTCAGTCAGAAGTCAGAAAGTTTAGGAGAGGCAGAATCAACAATCTGGTACATTAAAAAAAAAATATGAATGAACTGTGTGAGACACAAAAATACGTGAAGTCCACAGAAGAAAACGAAAGTGGATGATGCAGAATTCTTTCCTTGGTGAAGAAAAAACCCTTCACAACATCTAGTTAGGTCAGGAAAAGCAGGTAGGAGGTGGATGTATCATGGTCCATGTCTACAATCAAGAGACGCCTTCATGAATGTAAATACAGAGGGTTTACCACAAAGTACAAACTACTGGTAACACTCAAGAACAGAGAGGCCAGTTTAGGCTTTGCTAGAAAACTTCTAAAAAATCCGTCCAGTTCTGGAACAAGGTTCTTTGGACAGATGAGACCAAGATGAACTTTTACCAGAATGATGGGAAGAGAAGAATATGGAGAAGGAGAGAAACAGCTCATGATCCAAAGCCACCACATCATCTGTCAGACATGGTGGAGCCAGTGTTATGGTATAGACATGTATGGCTGCCAATGTAACTGGGTCACTGGTGTTTATTGATGATGTGACTGTTGATAGAAGCAGCAGGATGAATTCTGAAGTGTATAGAGCTTTACTGTCTGCTCAGATTCAGCCAAATGTTGCTGATAGGACGATGCTTCAGTACAGATGGATAGTGACCTAAACCACACCGCAAAAGACACCCAAGAGCTTCTCAATGCAAAGGAATGGAATATTCTTCAATGTCCAAGTCAGTCATCTGACCTCAACCCAAGTGAGCATGTTTTTAAGTTATTTAAGGCAGAACTGAGGGCAGAACCCACAAACAAGCAGCTGCTGAAGGTGGTTGTAGTAAAGACCTGGCAAAGCATCTCAAGGGAAGAAGCTCAGCATTTGTTGACGTCCATGGGTTCCAGACCTCAGGCAGTCATTGACTGAAAAGGATTTTCCTCCAAGTATTAAAAATATCCTAATGGTGCCTTTTCCAATTAGATTTGAGCATCGTAAAATGAGGGACTATGAATAAAAATGGCTGTAATTCTTAAACGGTTAATGTGATAATTTTCTTAAACTCTTTGAATTAAAGCTGAAAGTCTACACTTCAATCACATCTTCACTGGTTCAATTCAAATCCGTTGTGGTGGTGTACAGAGGAAAAATTACAAAAATTCTTTCACGGTCCACATATTTATGGATCTAACTGTATGTGACCATTTTAATTCATGTTTGTAGGCATTGGAGTGAGGAAGCAGGATAGTGTTATTTTGTTTTTTTTGTTTTTTTCATTGCACAAATTTTGCCATGAAGTTTGGATCCTGTGAGTCAGAGGAATACTGGAAATAACAGCGAAAGATAACCTGGCAAAGCACATTTCCACAGAGTCTTCCCTGAGGTGATGCAAGACTTTAGACAAATGTCTTGTTTGTTCACCACTGAATGGCCATCTTTCAAGGGCTGGCATGCCAGCACAAACACACACACATATATACACACACAGATATGCACACAGAAGCAGATCGTTTTTCTCCCTCACGAAGTAGGTAGCAAGAATATTACAAATCAAAATGATAACACATTGCCTTAGGCCAGAGGTTGGACGGGAAGAGGGGAGGCAACTGTGTATAAATAGATAGACAGATAGACAGATAGATAGATAGATAGATAGATAGATAGATAGATAGATAGATAGATAGATAGATAGATAGATAGATAGATAGATAGATAGATAGATAGATAGACAGATAGATAGATAGACAGATAGATAGATAGATAGATAGATAGATAGATAGGAGCTTGTATTTTGATCTCTATGTGTATGCGTGTGTGGAAAAGTGACGGAAAAGAGCCTTATCCTCCATTAATAACAGCCACTAATCCCCTGATGTGATTACCTCTCCCTTCCTCCCTCCCTACTTTCCCCTCTTCCTCCATCCTTCCACACTCTTGCTCCCATTCAACAGCGCCAGCCACTTGTCTTCCATGGCAGAGCTCAACTGGTCCAATCCCCTGAACAGATCCAAAACTTCCACTGTGTATAGCTGCCAGGACGATGGAGGTCTTCCAATTTGACGCCTCTCCTTACTAGAATTCGCCTCTGGGCAGATGTATAAAAAAAACCCCAAAAGTCAGTGGTGTTAGCGCAGAGAAGGAAGCAAATTTAAACAGATTAAGACCCATGCCTCTGTTCAAAGCTCTGACACTTAATGCTGCCTGAATGAGACAAGTCACGTGTGATATGAATCGTACAAGATATGGTTTTGGATGTTCAGTTCAAACATTTATGGAAATATCTGCGAGCATTAAGGATTATGGGTGTGCAAAGAGAGGCAACAAGCATGTCAGTAAAGCTATTTCTGTGCTCAGTGACTAGCTGCCAAATGCATTTTTTTCAGCATTTGATAAACTTGCTACATCAACATAAAGTCTTGTGTGTTTCTATGGAAACTTAGACCTCTGAGAAGGTTGAAATTTGCCACTTAGCTCAAGATCTGCTCAATAATAACATTCGATGATAAATCTTTACAATGCATTGAGTTTACGTATGCATCATACTGTTAAACTTTATGCATCCACGGACTGTCGAACGTCCGTTTTAACACAAAAAAAACTTTAAGTTCAAAAGATAAAAGCATGCATTTACATTTATGTCATGATTTTTAAATCTGTCTTAGTCACTAGCAGAACCCAAGTTGTTCACAGATTTTACAAATTTCCAGCTCCAGTCTTGTCAGGAATGGGCAGAACTAAAAATTTGTAAATGAATCTTAAATCTTCTACAGATGCACCAAAGCATAAGTCAGAGTAATAACAGAAACTGCCGGAGAAATACTCTCAAACTGTACACACACTGAAGGCAAACATGCAGCAGAAGCATGCAGATACACATCAGCTCGTATGCACAAACATACACCCAAGCTGATGCAGGTCCCTTGGGGGGTGCAGTGCAACGTTGGGCTTGGTGATGTCTCCATGGTAACGGTTATGGCTGACCTTCAAACATGGTTGCTGCCTTCCATCTGGCTCAGGTTGGCTAATCAGATCACATCAACACACACATAAATGCACTGTCAGATCTCATTATGGATGAGGAGAATTTTTGGGTCATTTTTAAATCACTAGTTCCTCATTATTCTCAACTCAGGTTTGTTTTGTCCATCTTACACACAAGTTATGGTCCTGATTTTAGGATTACTACTTTGCCTTTTCATTAGCACACTGAAAGGTTATAAGTCTAATAAGATGAAAAGTTCCATTGGAGCTGTTTCAGTTTGTAGGGGGTTTTTTATTAAAAACTTGAATGAATTAGTGCTTCTTTCATCAACAAACAGGCCTTTCCCCAGTGCTCTGCATACTATCAAAAACTGCTTCCGTGCCCGTTCTCTTTTTGTTCCATCTCACCTCCCTGCTCCTTTCATTTCTGTTCTGCTCAATACTCTCATCTGCTCTGCTGTTCGCAAGTTCATAAGGCGGTCCAGAAGGGCCAACATCTGGAAGCTCCTTAGGCTCAGGACCATGCATCCGTTCTGGGGCAATGAGGCCTGGAGACCAGCCCCTCCTGTGGAGCTCGGTCTTTGGTGTGTGTGGTACTGTTCAATCTCCACTTCCTGAGCTCTTGTACCTTGATGTGGCCAGAAGCATAGTGCATGATTTATTACATTACTAAATCTGTCCCCACTGCTAATATTGCCATTATTATGACCACACACTCTTTCCTCCCTCCTATATCTCCCACCTGCAGTCTCACTCTGAAGCCTTTTACCAGATACAGCTGACATGGCTCTGCGTGGCTTACATAATGAGTGTCGTGTTGATCTCAGTAGAGGATGTTTAAAGAAGGTGGGGGAGCCATGCTGTGATTGAGGCGACACAATTGTTGGGGCTATGACACATATTGTAAATCGCCTGAAGGTCAGCGAGATCAGCTGTTGTTATTTGTATCCAGACTCCTTGTCCTTGTTGTATTGACTACTGGTTTGTTGTCTTGTGTGGTTTACTGTTGGCAGACATGGTCCAAGGGGAACCAGTAAGACTGGGGTTGGAGATAAATTGGTTTCTGGCTGGGAGGCCAATCAAAGTAACCTCATCAAAGTCATCCAAGTAGTGCTTCCCACAACCTCCCTTGCCTCTTTTTTCTGTTTATGTAAGTTCCAACACAGTGTAATCAGTAGCACTTGAACAGAGAGGAAGATGAATGGAAGGAGAAGAGGATGGAGAGGTGTAGAGATGGAGGAAAGCACCAGGACAGGAAGCTTCTAGTGTTTGTGTAAGCAAAGCCAGAGTGAGGAGGCAGAGGAAGGAGGCAGAAGGAGCGGAAGCGAGGGGTCGAAAGATGAAGGGAAGTCCAGAGAGGAGGGATGTGGTGGAGCTGTGTTTACAAGTCACAGTAACACAACTTAGTGTGGCTTTGTCCATCAGCAGCACTGAGTTTGTGTTGGATCCCCGCTACAAAACACTAATCAAGCAATATTTACATCAGTCTAGACAATTATTCAATCTCCAAGGAAGTGTAACACTTCAGTATGTGAATGAAGAAACAGGAAAAAAAAATTCATCCATCAGTGGCCTTATTTAGAAAAGGGACATAAACAAGGGGGAAGGGAAGTGGGAGCCCCGTTTTAAACACCAATTCATATATATCATTTTCATATACATCCATTCATCCATACACACGGACAAACACTGATCCCTACTGTGCCATGTGGTCCCCGCTGAGGCACAGGCTTCAGTATCCCCCCTTGATCCCCCATTAGTGGGATACTCCCTCACAGGCAGCTGCCTCAAGGCTCCCCAGAGGTATCAGATCTCCTCCTCTTCCTCATCTTCCTAATTAGGACAGTTAAGAGATTTACAGGACAGATGGATGGAAATCCACTTGGCTACAGTGCCTGCCCCTGAGAACAGCTCTATCATGGTAAGTGTGAGCTGGAAATCACTACATCATTTCACTGGTGGAATTCTGGTGCTCTCTAGTGGTTATAGATTGATACCAGTCAGGGTTTGGGAGAGATGAGAAAATTAAATGTCACAAAAGTCTCTGTTTCTTCATTTTTGTCAATGACATTTCAAGAAAATAGTGTAGATTTTTCAACTGATAAGTGGAAGTTAGATAAAATGTATCTAATCAAATAATTAAAGGGTTAACAAAACCAGCTTCTCAGTTTTAAAATGAAACAGACCTGTTGAGTGTTGTCTATTACGTTGTACAGTAATAAGTCAAACATTTTTCAGTGAAGATATATATTATATAAATATTCTTAAATTTAAGCAACATGTTTTATAAAAACAAGGATTAGTATAGAGGGATTTTTCTAAAATCAATTGTTTTATTGATTCAACCAAAATTCAGGCTCAATACTGCATTAATAAACACATTTTATCATTTTCTTAACAGTTAGAACCACATTTGTGGTTCTAACTGTTAATTATTTCAGCTGAAACTGTTAATTATTTCAGCTATTTTTTTTTTAACAGCCAATCAAAGCAAATCTCTTATGTCAACTTTCTCAATTATGGTTGAACTAACATGGCACAAAAGATTTTACCCTTTAAAATAATGTAATGTAAATTTAATGGGAAACAGTCTTTTTTCAGACATTAAGAAAACACCTTCTGATTCATTATTAGGACGGCAATGTATTGTAGGAGGTAGTCCTGTATGTTGCTGTCAGAATGGTGAGAAAAAGGAAAGTAACAAAGGAAGACAGACTGGTTGGTCAGGGTTTCATCCTACGACAAGATAACGACCTTAAACATTAGAAGTCAAAAATGTGTATGAAATTTAGGATTTATGAGTCAGTGATTCTCTTTTTTAAAAAAAATCTTTATTAGTTATTTGTTTTATGCTTTAATTTCAGAGTACACTTAGACATTACACTATTTAAATTTCAGTAGCGACTGAAAAAATGGGGTCTATAGAAACCAGGTAGTGTATAATGAATGAAACCTACACAAAAGTGCTATAACAAAAAGATACTGGAAGCACAGACAGATCTCGGCTACACTCAACGAGCAGGGAAGACATGATTTAATTGGAAGTTAATTTTTGGAACCAAGACGACCATTGTGTCATGATTACAGCTTGTAAGTTTTTTACAAAGTATAGATAAACAGGTGAAGTTCTACCAAATCTGATAATGACATAACAAAAATAACCTTTTGCAAATGTCTTAAAAATCCAAACTACTGCTTATTTGTGAGCTTTGTAATAACACCATAGGCTAAAGTTTGGAGTAACTCTGAGTTTTACAGCTCCCTCAGTGGCTCAGAGCCTCTGTAGTGTAGAGCTTCATCGGCCACCCACCTGCAAGCAAAACAACACAAGGCATTTACAGTAAATGTCTTAAGTGGCTGAATTCTCCATATACACACATAGGACACAGCACGGCCACTCACATGCTCAGGCTGCCTTGTTTCCGTTTCAATCCTGTGAAAAGAAAACGTGAGGATCAAATTAAACGAGGAGATTTTGGTGGGTTCCTGCAAGAATTAACACTCCCGCACATACTCACGGTGAAGTTGCCACGCAGCTACTATGGCAACAACCAACACCACCGCAACCACGGGCACCACGATAGCGGCTTGGTGAACACCGTGACTCTCCGCAACAGCACCCTGGTAGAGAAAGGGTTCAAAGGGTGTGGCAACGTGTGAACAGTGTAACATTACGCAGCGACCGAGTTCAACGTTAATATCAAGCCCACGCTTTGAAACTCACAGCAGCTTGAGTGTCAGTCGACGCGGTGGTAGCGAAGCTGCCCCCGTCCCCCTGATGGCCTGTCGGGCACAAGGGAAAGTAGCGGAGAGAGCAAAGTTTGAAAGACATGGTAAAACAGGAAATCCACACGGACACGTTATCGGGCCATGTGAAGCGGTTGTGATTGGGGTTTTTTTTTGTTTGTTTGTTTTTCCAGCGCAGTGCATTTATATTTTTTAGGATGTCTTACTGATTGTGGAGAAAGGCCATGTCGGCCTTCTGGTGATACTATGGTAAATAGTTGAGCAATGTCCAATGTACCACAGTAAAAAAAAAAAAAAAACAATGGGAAAAAACAGGAATCAAAAAAGAAAACAAAACGAAACGAAACAAAACAAAAGGTTAAAGGGTTCCAGAGATCAAGAAACACAACACCTGTTTCTCCAGTAGTGATGGTGATGATATTGCTTGGTTTACTGATGCCCAGACTGTTCCTGGCAAACATACGCATGTTGTAAGTGGAGGGATTTATCTCTATTATTGTGGCCTCTGTCTGGTTGGGGCTGAAGTCTATGACCGTCTTTGTGTAATCCCATGAGACTGTGCGGATAAAGAAGAGATTTAACATTGTATTAACAAATGCCAAAAAATATCAACAATGTAAGTTTAGCATCCACATTTAAATTACAGTGAGGTACTTTACCAACAATTTTGTTATTCCTTTGAATCTTTCTCTCACCGTTGATTGCTTTATACTCCAAGTAATAGCCTGTAATAGGGCTGTCACCTTCAAACCCAGGAATCCAAAAAAGGGAAATTGTCTTGTCTGTGACCTCCTTTAACTCAACTATGGGGGGATCAGGGGGCACTATGAGACACACAGTGAAGACACATTTAGCAAAGAAAAGCATACTCTTTTTTTAAAAAACATCTGTTTAATTTAGTGAATTTGTACCCATTTGTTCTACAGGCAGACAGATGTGATGATACAGAAAAATCCCAGAGCTGTGAATAATAGCTCTAGAGGGACACTAATGCTTTCTGTGTACTATAAACTGGATTTTGATTCAATATGTCAAATAAAAAATGTGAGCAAATAATGTGAGCAAATCATCAGTTCAGTGTCCTTGGAACAACTTTTAACACCCTCTTGATATCATCCTGTCAGGTAAATATCACTGGATCAAAAGAGTTTCATTAGTTCATGAGTAGCTAATATCATAATATGTATCACACAAAGTACCTGAAGTGATACTTGTTGTGCTTTGTGCCCAGACTGTGGCTGCAGTTACAGGCTCAGTTGCAGAACTTGTGGCAGCTTGGGATGGAGTGAAAAAGGCATTTTTCAGTCATCATTAATATATAGATATATAAACATGCTGCTATCATAAAGAAACTTATTCTCAAGATAATTAATAAGGAATATGTTCCAATATGTCCATCTCGATAACAAATACAGACCTGGAGTAAAATTTGTGATGTCTTGTATCCATGTTGTGGCAGCAGTGGAAGTAGACTTGATAGTTGTAACTACTGAGGTTGTGTGAACTTGAAACAGAACAAGATTGATTTCCAGTCTTGTTAAATAAGTTGATATTAAATTGGAAACACGATAATAATTAAAATGAAATTTTAGTCATATCTTCATGTTCTCCCATATTTCCCAGTTTACCCTCATCCAGAGTGGAGCAGAGAGATGCTGACGAGGCAGGTCCAATTCCTGCATTTGTTTTGGCCTGTATAATCACACCATACTTGGCAGAAGGCTTCAGGTTGCTCAGGATGATGCTCTCCAGTTCCCGTGTGGCTGTCATGCTTTGGTGCTGCCACCTTTTAAACTGTCTGCCTACGGGGTCATACTCTCTGTAGCTGATGCTGTAACCCCGCAGAACGCCATTTCTGAGATCAGCTCTCGGAGGCTAGTCCAGAAAAAGCAAACACAAAGTGGTAAAGTGTTCAGCACCGTTTTCACTCCTTAGTTATATACTTAGTATCTATTATGTCCTGCCAGAAAACACAAGTAGAAATGAAGCTATGCTGCTTTCCTTTCATCTATGAAATCACACTTTTGAGAGTATTGTTGAATGTGTGTGCAAATAAAATTTCCAAATCGTGACTTTACCCTCCACGTCACTTTGATACTGTGAGAGCTGAGAGCCTCTAACTGCATATCCAGGGGTGGACCCTCTGGTGCTGCAGGGAAAACACATTTTAAGGGGGTAATCCACCAAAACAAACAAACAAACAAACAAACAAACAAACAAACAAACAAACAAATCACAGCTCTGTTGTAATTGTAATTATCTCTAAAATAAATACTGACTAACTCTACCTGCTTCTTTTGTTGTCACTGTCAGGACATTGCTTGCCTCGCTCATCCCCACACTGTTAATGGCAAACATACGGAGGTTGTAGGCCTTGGCTGGACGCAAATCCACCAGAGTCACCTGAGTTACTTCAGGATTTGAGACTTCTGTCCTTACTGAAGTGTCCCAGAATGCTGTGCAAAAGGATTGTATAGATAAGATCCATTATGCATACTCCAAAGTCTGCTCCTGAAGGTATAATTAGCTGCCTAATGTCCAGATTCTATTAAGACTGTTGAGATAGTTTTCTTGAGCTCACCCTGTTTGTTTTTGAGATCAATAATGTAGGATGTGATGGGCCTGCCGCCATCAAAAACAGGAGTCCAGCGTACAGTGACAGTTCTCTCCTTCACCTCGATTGTCTCCACGTTCAGGGGATTAGGGCGCGCTAAAGAGAGAGAAAAAAACATATAGCGTGCTATGTACTACTTAAATAATTCAGTGATTAATCAATCAACCGACAAAACAGATGTTTTTCCAAAAATGTGCTTGGTCGAGCTTCTCCAGGGTGATAATTCTAAGATGTCGCCTTTGTACTTTTTATTTCCTTCCGAACAGAAATTATAATTTATCCCTGAGGGGCTCACCTGCCACTACGGTCAGGGTCAGCTGGTGTTTGTGATCATTGAACCAGCCCGGTATTTCTACACGACAGCCGTACATCCCAGAGTCGCTCTCCTCGACCTGCCTGATGGTCAGCGACACATCCCCCTTGCCAAGATCACCCATGAGCCAGTAGCGCTCAGACAGCCTTCTGTTCACTGACGTCCCGTCTGATTTGATCACCTCATTGGCACAGCCTCTGCTGGGGATGGCTCCTCGGCCCCAGCATGAAGAAAGCCTGCCGTAGTACTGAGCATCATAGTTGCATATCAAAGTAACATCTGTTCCCACTCTGGCAATGATGTCCTCTGTAGACACACAACCTGAAAATACATAAATTATAACTTCATTGTTAGAATCACTAAATCATCATTAAATGAAAAGGCAAATCGTTCACATGTCTGTCTTACTTTGGAGTAGATAAAGAAGAAGACTGTAGCACAAAGGAATGTGTCCGCTGCCCAAAGCAATCATTTTACAAATGTGAAGCATCGGTACACCTGCCAAATGACACTAAACAAAACCTCAGTGTGGTTTCAGCTTTGAAATGTTTCCAAATCACATGACGTTGTCCTTGAAATGCTCACACAAACAATTTCTGCTGGCAGAAGAGGAATGTTGAAAAAAAGTTGTTTCCTTTTTCTGCGGTTTTGGTTCCTTAACCTACTAGTACACTGTTTTTGGATCTTTACACAGAGGTTATCAACACAATTTCTTCACTCCTATTCTTTTCTCACTAGCCAAGTAACAGTAGTTGGGATAAAATAGACATTTATGACCTTTACCCATTCAAACTCTTCTCTAACCCACTGTAGGAGCCTAATAGAGCAGCTTTGCATTCACAGAGAATGTGCTGTTGCTTGTGTTGGTGTTTATGTGTGTGTGTATTTTTTTGTCTGTGTGTTTGTGTGTGTGTGTGTGTGTGTGTGTGTGTGTGTGTGTGTGTGTGTGTGTGTGTGTGTGTGTGTGTGTGTGTGTGCTTGTATATGTGTACGTGTTTTTGTACACGCACACACTAACTTAACCTTTTATCATCAGCATGTGAGCAAGGCCATAAGAGGTTTTAGATAAAACAAGCACCATTATTTCCAAAGGCTTGTACGGAATACAACCTAATATACAATGCAAAAATGAAAATACAGTGTCCAGTTTACTCAGGGGGCCATGAACTTTTAGTATGTGTCTTAGACTGCTGAGTAAACATTTGAGATGGCTGGATGTTTAGTAACTCATCACAGAACTTCCTCTTTCATCAACCCCATAAAACCATGTGGTACAACAAACTACGATAATTATATCAAAAATATAAAGATTTTTTGATTGTTTTTTCCACATCAAATACAAATGCACTGTGCTATATACTTGTCTGTCATGTCATTCATACAGGGAAGCTCCAGGAGAGCAACACCCCAATAAACAGACACAAAATTGTTTAGCAAATAAATTTGAAAGTTACATATAGCAGCAAGAAGATGTCACTTTTCCAAAGATTGTCTCACTTCAGTCATGAAATTTTAAATTCCTGAGAACACTACCAGTTTCATCTAGAGCATAAACAGGAACTGGAAAACAAATAGAGAACTTGTTGAGACAAAAAGGAATTAATGGGAATGAGTGAAATTTGGTAAAAAGGGTTTTTACAGAGAATGTCTAAAAAAATTCAATAACGTCAACTTTTTTCTATTTGTTTGGGAAGCTGGGATCAGAGTAGCCAATTTGGAACATAGAAATTTGTTAAAAGAGGAATTTACATGAGATTTTTTTAAGATTGAACATTGTGTGTATGAAAAAAGAAATTCATGAGTTTTACTAAAGAAAAACTGGCAACCAACTGTTGGCATTAATGTCTGCATATTGTTTTCCAGTATATTGATAAGGATGTATTAAATAAAGTATGAACCATCCTGAAGATTTTTTCAGGCTATAAGATTATATTTTCAAGAAAAAAAAACAATTATATGTATATAATTATATATATATGGTGTTTATTAAATTGTGTTAATTGATCAGCAGGATATTTGTGTATCTTCTCTGCTTCACATGACACACATTTGCCCTATTTACTGCAATCTGAGAATAGTATGAGCAAGTAAGCTGTTGCTTAGAATAAATTAAATTAAATTAAATTAAATTTGGTTCATTGTCATGACTGACACTCTTTTTTCACAGGTCCTTAGAGAAATCGTTCAGACTCTGGTGGCTTTGTAATGCCGACTGTCACTGAAGCTTTTGGACACTGTCACAGATGTCCCCAGTATGTTCAGATGAATCCTTTGCATAATCTTCAGCCTGGTTTGAAAAAAATCAAATTAATTTAAGGTGGTGCATACAATTAATTAAAATAAATTGAATTTTAATTGGCTCATTTTTCAAATACTGACTGGAATGGGAGGGAACAAAAGGTTAACATAGTTCATGACAGACACTTCATTTGCACAATTCCTTAAAGAAATCTCTCAGACTCTGTTGGTTTTGTAAAACTGACAGTCACTCAAGCTTTTGGACACTGTCATGGAATGTTCTCAGTATGTTCAGAAAAAACCTTGGCAGCAATCTCCCCCCTGGTTTAAGAAATGCAAATATTAAGTGAGATTCTGAGCCTAAAGACGCAAACGTACCACCAGACAGAACACTGACATTGGATGAGTCTGAAAAATTCGGGGTTGCATTCAGTGACAACGTTTTATATTGTTCAATGCCAACTGTTTTACATTTATGTACTTCCTGTATAGGTACTAAGCATTGGCATTGGATGTGCCTTATGCCCAATGTGAACTATATTCCTGGGATAGAAGAAAGAAGGCAGGCACATTCTCAGTGACTTCAACTGCTCAGTAGACTCCCACTTTGAATGTGTTAGATTAATCTGAATGGCACATGAGTCACACACTATAATCCATTCCACACTTACGAAAAAGTAAAGACGAGGATTATGATTATGACGGAGAAGAAAATAGCTCCCATCCTGCCAATGTTCCCCACTCCCAGGAAGGCTTTGAATTTTTCCCTGCAATGAAAATGAACATCGTGGTGAGGGACTGGGTTAATTATAATTGGCATAGTTTTAAACCAACAGTACATTGAAATAAGTTAAGAAAACTGAACTATAATTTTCAGTCTTTATCTTTCTCTTACATATAAACATAATGACTTTATAAATCGGTCACATACTTTACAATATGATTTTATTTTTTTTATATTACACTTTAACTTTAGGCACAAAAATAAGGTATCAATTAAGCACCCCAAGACAACAATATCATCTTTAAAATAAAGTAAAATTGTCAGCGCAAACTTTGTATTATGAATAATTAAACAATATACATGATGACATTTCATTTTGGAAATAAATATACACTGTACCATGGATGCAACACTTCCAGTGCTGCATAACTCTGGGTCAATTCAATTCAAGCGCAGGTCTAGACCATACTCTTTATAGTTATAATTACAGCAACCCAATAGACCCCCCTGAGCAAACACTTGGCTACAGTGGCAAGGAAAGAGAGAAAGGTGGAGGGGAGCAAGGGGGGAGGAAAGAAAACATAGCACAATGGAGGTTCCACATAAAGATGTATGATAATGATAAGACAAATAATAAATATAATCATACTCAATGTTAGACTGATAATAATAATTAAAGCAGAGGGTGTTGAGAAGGATCATGGGGGAATATGTGTAGTAATACAGAAAGCAACAGGAGAGAGAGAGACAAGAAAGCACAAAACTACGGAAGAAAGAAGTCAAGTTGGTAACAGGCAGTGATGGGATATTAATGCATATGGATGGAGTGGGAGAGGAGCTTGGTGCATCAATAGAAGTTCCCAGACAGTCTAGGCCTATAAAATCACAACCATAGAATTGGAGGCAGAGCCTTAATTATCACAACCTCATTACTAAGTGAAAATTAAATTGCTATCATAATTTGACCAACTAAGAAACACATGCAGGGGAATCAAACTTAATAGTTGCCACTGCTGAAATTGAAAAATTAACAAAACACGTTTGCTAGTCCATTTATTCATTTTAAATAAATTAATCATCAAGAGTGGAGCATTAATCTGTTGAGGTAAATCCCCATCCTACATTAGTTCTGGCCTGCACATGCACACTGTGGATGGCACAAGACTTCAGGTTGCTCAGGATGACGCTCTCCAGTTCCTGTCTGGCTCTCGCACTTTGGTGCTGCCTCCTTTTAAACTGTCTGCCTGCGGGGTCATACACTCTGTAGCTAATGAGGTAACTCTGCCAAACCTTGTTTCTCAGATCGACCCTAACCTATATATTTTTTTTTTTTCAAATATTAAAAAAAAGCAATACCAAGTTGTTAAATGTGTCTATAGCGAACCTTTCAAAATAAATACTGTCCCCTCCAAGTCATTCTGACACTATGAAAGGTGAGAGCCTCCAGCTGCATATCCAGGGGTGGGTTCTCTGGTGCAGCAACAACTTTTAAGTGATCAGTCATAGATAAATACAGTCAAAACCTACCTGCTTCTTTCAATGTGACAGTTAGACCATTGCTGGCTTTACAGGCCTAGAATGTTAAAAGCAAACATGTGGAGGTTGTAGGCCTAGGCCAGACGCAAATCCACTAAAGTCACCTGATTCAGGTCAGCATGCGAGACTTCAGCTTTTACTGCAGTGTCCAAGGATGCTGTGCAACAGAAAACAATAGGGTTGGTGCAACAACATCCATACTGCTTTTTCTTACCTAACCATCAGTACTTACATATGAGACGAGTAGATTTCCATAGCCAAACCAGGTCAAACAATTATTTCTAATGTACTTGTTAATATGACATGGAAAAAGTCACAGCCGCAGTGACTTGTGGTTCTCTATCCCTGTATTGGGGGTCAGGATACAAGACAAAACTGAACAGTCTTCTAAATGTTCAATTAAAAATATTTTGGCAGCGGTAAACATTAAAAATACAGTAATTTTTTAGTGTCCTTGTCTGATAACAAATAACTCTTTTACTAAAAATGCATTTCCAGACACTGATGAAAATAGAAAGTCTGTTTTATTCAAGGGCTCAAGGACTTCTGTATATGTCTTAGACTGCTGAGTAAACATTTGAACCTGCTGGATGTTCAGTAACCCAGTACTTCCTCTTTGATGACTCCAAAAACCTGTGCTTGGTCAAACCAACTACTACAATAAACTAAATACATGTATAAATATATGTAATTGTTTTTATTTTCTATACCATTATTATTCATATTTTTCATAAGTCAAGTATTTGCTGAAAAATGTCAATGATTTATTAGCATTTATAGACCATTGTACCCTTTAAATTTAGTTTGACGCCAAATCCAAAATTTATATTGATTTATATTGAGGTAGACACAGATGAATTCATTTAATTTGGTTGATAAAAGTTAATGTTATGTAGTGAACAGTACAGAGCAGCAACAGTTTAAAACATGTGGTTGTTGACATGTCTCAACTGATTTTCTCTCATCAGTCCTGAAATTTAAAGTTGCTAATTGAGTAAAGCTGTCTTCACATATGTTCTTAAATTTTCAGATCTACACTTATTATGGAAAAACCCCTCGACTAAAACAGGCATAAGATCAATGTTATGAGTCCACATAACAAGCAGAAGTGGAACAGAAAAGAGAACTGGCTCAGTGGTTAATGGTTAAATTGAAATCTGTCATCAGAGCAAACAAAAAATGACAAAAATGTTATTAATATTGAAATTTGTACGAAATGTATTTTCTTCTAACTAACTCTTTGTTAAGCATAGTTTTTTTTAGTATAAAGATCAAATGTTCATCTATCTTGCTTCAAAACATAGTAGGTATGCACATTTCTCCCATTCTCTCATAACCATCCCCACTGAACAGATTTTTTTTTTTCACATTAATAAGCATTCAGTGACGTGACCCCCCCCCAAAAAAAAAATATATTTTGATGCTAATGTATTTAGTCCAGCAGGTGGCATTGTGTCCACAAGTATAAACCCTCAACAAGCTTCTCAGGGCTGTGAAATCCCATTTGCCATGATACACAGAAAATGAAAGCAAATTAATAATCCTGCAGGATATTTTTGATACTTCTCATGCATATTTACCCTTTTCACTGCAATTTTAGAATAGTGGGGCCCTATAAACTGCTTCACTGAGGTAATAGGCAATCTTAATTCTCTTACTGATTAACAGATTAAAGTTCAAAAGGTTTCCCTCTAAAGCTGAAGAGATGGGAAGCATCAGCATATAGCACACCAGACACTTCTTCAGCCAGACGTTCCTCGTAGAAATCTGTGAACTCCTTTGTTCATGTAATCCTGACCATCACTCAGGCACTGGGAATCTTTCTTAAATGTTCTCAGTGGCTGACGTGTCGAGATGTTCAGGTGACCCCTTGGTTCAAACCTTCTTCCCAGTTGGGAGAAATACAAACATGAAATTACAATTTCAGTCGCTCTTAGTGACTTCAACTGCTCAGTAGACACCCACTTTGAATGTGTTAGATTAATCTGAATGGCACATGAGTCACACACTATAATCCATTCCACACTTATGAAAAGTAAAGACGAGGATTATGATTATGACGGAGATGAAAATAGCTCCCATCCTGTCAATGTTCCCCACTCCCAGGAAGGCTTTGAATTTTTCCCTGCAATGAATGTGAACATCGTGGTGAGGGACTGGGTTAATTATAATTGGCACACACTCTTAAATGTGAGCTGGAAATATACAGTACATTGAAATATACACTGTATGTTGAAAACTGTATTATAGTGTTGTACTCCCTAGTTCTCATTCCACACTTTGCCTACCCTCACACATGCAAAATCAATTTGAATTCTTAAGTTTTTCAATAAAGATAAAATGGGAAAGTCACAAACTTGTAATTTCAATAACCTCTCTAGTTACGATTCAAATTTTGCAACAACATTCTTTAGACCTAATACTCCCAAAGAATGCCAAATTTACGAAACATTGGCTATTAATACAAAACTTGAGTGTCCCATGCCTTGAAAAAGTATAATTGTCTGTATCTGCTGTGAATATCTTTTAAAATATGTGATATTTCGTCATGTTTTACATAATGTTACCTCAGGTGTTACACTTCAACTTATGTCTGGTGCTGGGTAATCAACTTCCTTTGGAGCAGATGTTGTCCACATTTCCATTAAGAGTTGAAACCATCAGTCACTACCACGTATAAAGTAAAGTTTATGCCTAAAATAAAATGCAGTAAACTATATTGTCTTTGTACAATTCCAAAGAGGCAATCCCAACTGCAAAGTAACTTTTAAACATACTTATTTATTTATTCACACCAGATTGCTCACCATGTCTCCAATCAGTAGCTAGTGCCCAGTCCTGGGTAGCAGGTTGTTCCACAGGAACTAGAAAAAAAACACAATACCTTAAAGCTCAACTGAAAAACAACACAGACATCATGATCACCCTTTACAGTTTGCACGGACAGTACCTTCCTCCATGACCAAGTAATTGGTCACTTTATAGTCATTGAACCAACTGGGGATCTCAACCCTGCAGCCATACGCACCACCGTCGCTCCATTGAGCCTTCAGGAGGGTCAGACACATATCTCCATCTGTCGCCCTGCCCAGCAGCTGGTACCTGAAGGACTGCCTGACTGTACAGCCTCGTCCTGGGAGAAAAGGATGGCGTCTGAGCATTTGAACCTGGCGGCCTACCCACATCCCCAGCAGAAACTCAGCATGCCGTGAGTTTGGGTGAAACACCTACAGGGCAAGGTGACACTGTGCACATCGAGGCCAATAACATCACTGAGGGTATCTGAGAACACTGTGGAAGACAACAATTAATCAGAGTGGATGATTCAATGAATATTAGAATTGTAATTTTGAAATGTTAAGCCCTCAACAGCACCCACACATGCATGCATGCATGCACACACACACATGCATGCATACACACACACACACACACACACACACACACACGCACCTTGCCACCCACAACCATACTACAAATACCAGAAAACAAAAAGCACAAAATATTGACTTAGCTTGGGTCAGGATGGAGATGGAAAAAAAAAACAAAGACCACGCATGTGTGTAGGCTATTGTATAACAAAGTGAGGATGAAATGAATTTACCCCCCACACACACAAACGCCGGGAGGATCGTATCATGCACTGAAGTTTCAACTACCTTTTTTCAAAAATCAGGAAGGAAATGATTGCTAGTCTTGTCTGCATTTTGACATGAGTTGCTATGGTGTGCAATGAGCTCACTGGGAGAATGATCTGCCTTATATGCTAATATAAACCACATCTGATCTAATCATTTTCATTAGCTCTCACCTGTCACTGTGCAACATAGAAGTTCACCATGGAATTCCACATGTGTTCAATAAGGCAAGTTTAAGAGTCCAGTAAAAGATGACACACACTTAAATAGAACATATCATAACTGGGTTCTCAAGAGGCCTATTTTTACATATGTTTATAGCCTCTGTGGTTTCTGCCTGAAAAAAAAACAAAATCAATTATGTCGCCCTGGGCATTTAAATTCTTTTGCACTGTTCACACACTGAAACATTTTCGGATCAGAGTTCCCAGTTTTCCATTTGGATCATTAAAGTTTGATTTTATCTTCAGCAGGAATAATGGTAATGTGGTGTGGCAGTGATAATAGCGGGAGCGCATTGGAGAATGTTGCTGTAATTTGACTATGATGAGTTGTTCTTCAGACTTTCTCTCAGATAGTTTAGCAGGGGATACATTTTTAAATCCTCAACCTTCCCTTGGATGCTTTCATACATGTATTGCAATCACAGTGCAGTAGTTTTATCTCCTATCAACTCTTATTTTCCCTTTATTTTCCCAGAACAAAATGTTTCATCATCCTACTGAACCCTGTCAACCTCACATTCCACACTCCCTTTTTACATTTTAATCCAGTGTTTACTTGTATTTGCTGTCCTTTATGAGTGAAAACATTACCTTGTACAATTCAATTCAATTTTCATTTCACTTTTATTTATATAGTGCCATTTCATAACAGTGGTTATATTGGGGCACTTTTCATATAGAGCATGTCTAGACCTTACTCTTGTAGTTATTATTTACAGAGATGTAACAATTCCCCCATGAGCAAGCACTTGCTGACAGCAGCAACAAAACACTCGCTTTCAACAGGAAAAATGTTAAACAAACACATTAAACAACAGCTCATGGTGGGCAGCTGTCATCAGACAGAAAGAGTGAGGGAGAGAGAGAGAAAGAGAAAGAGGGAGAGACTGATAGAGAAAGAAGGAGGGTTAGGACAGGAGGGAGGAGAGAAAGCACAGAACAATACAAGTACAACGTAAAGATGTATAATAATAATTAGACTAATAATAAAACTAATAGTTATAATAATAGGGCTAAGAATAACACTGATAATAAGATGAAATAAAATAGTAATAGTAGTAATCATAATAATTGAAGCAGTGTGTGTTGACCAGGATCATGGGGCAGTGGGTGGGTCGCAGCAGTGGATCCAGACTCATCAGAGGCAGAAAAATCTGCAGAAACCAACAGGAGAAGAGAGACAAGAATGGGGTATGAATTCGCACAGATGGAGAGGAAGAGGACAAAAGGAGCTTGGTGCATCATCATGGGAAGTCCCCCTGTAATCTAGGCATATAGCAGGATAACTAGGGGATGGTTCAAGCTGAGCCTGAGCCAGCCCTAACCATAAGCTATATCAAAAAGGAAGGATTTAAGCCTACTCTTACACATGGAGAGGGCAGCTGCCTCCCGGACCCAAACTGGAAGATGGCTCCACAGCAGAGGAGCCTGATAACTGAAAGCTCTGCCTCCCATTCTACTTGTGGAGAGTCTAGGAACCACAAGCAGTCCTGGGTTCTGGGAGCAAAGTGTTCCACTGGAGTACTGAGGTACTATGAGCTCTCTAAGATAAGATGGTGCCTGACCAAGAGGGGCTTTTAAGTTGAGGAGGAGGTTTTTTAAAGTGTATTCTAGATTTTACAGGGAGCCAATGCAGAGAAAATTAAGAGAGGAGAGAGATAATATCTGTATCTAGTTCTGCTTAGTACTCAGGCTACAGCATTCTGGATCAGCCAGAGAGTATATAAAGTTTTAATAGGACATCCTGATAAAAAAAGGAGTTGCAATAATAGAGCCTAGAAGTAACGAAAGCATGACAAGGTTTTTTGCATAATTTTGAGAAAGGATGTACCTGAGTTTTGCAGTGTTGCAGAGTTGAAAAAGGCAGTACATGAAGTTTGTTTTATGGGAGTTAAAGGACATATCCTGATCAAAAACAACTCCAAGATTCCTAACAGTGGTGCTAGAGGGCAGAGCAATGTCATCTAGACTAAGTATTTAATTAGATAATGTGTTTCTGAGGAAAAGTTTAGCTAACTGAATGGTTTCATCTGGCTTAATTAATAAGAACAATTGGGTATCATCCGCATAATGGAAGTTTATGGAGAGTTTCCTAATAATATTGCCAAAGGGAAGCATATATAGGGTGAATAGAACTGGTCCAAGTACTGAACTTTGTGGAAATCTGTGACTAACCTTTGAGTATATTGAGGATTTATCGTTAAAATGCACAAACTGAAATCAATCTGATAGATAGCACTTAAACCAGTAATGAGTGATTCCTTTAATGCCAATAAAAATGCTCCAGTCTCTGCATTAGGTTGTGATGGTCAGTAGCATCAAATGCAGCATTAAGATCTAACAAAACAAGTTGGGAGACAAGTTCATTTGTAACCTTCACCAGTGCTGTATCTGTGCTATGATGCCTCTAAATCCTGACTGAAAATCCTCAAATAAACTATAATTATCTAAAAAGTCACACAACTGGTTGGCGACAGCTTTCTCAAGGAGCTTAGAGAGAAGAGGAAGGTTAGATATGCGTCTGTAGTTGGCTAAAACATCTGGATCAAGATTAGGTTTTTTAAGAAGAGGTTTAATTACAGCTACTTTAAAGGATTTTATTACATAGCCTGTTAATAAAGATGATTTAAATATATCTAATAGAGATGCTATATACGGGTAAGACTTCTTTAAGAAGCCTGGTAGGGACAGGGTCTAAGAGACAGGTCAGTGGTTTAGATGAAGGGATCATAGAATTCGGTTTGCGAAGGTCGATAGGAGAAACTGTAGAAGTACATACCTGGTTTTATGGCTGTCTCAAAGGTTCCTGTGTTTGAGGACAAATCAGTGTCAGCTGAGGGCAGAAGGAGGTGAATTTCGTCTCCAATCGTTTTTTCTAATAGTTTGAAATTTATCATTAAAAAAGCTTGTGGAATTGCCACTTCAGAGAGCTACAGGAATACATTGATTGATTGACTCTCAGTCAGTCTTGCTACAGTGCTGAAAAGAAACTTAGGGTTGTTTTTATTTTCCTGAATCAACGATGAGTGATAGGCTAATGTGGAATTACAGAGGCCTTCCTCTAAGTTTTAAGACTTTCATGCCAGGTTAGGCGGGATTCTTCCAGTTTAGTAGAACGCCATGTCCTTTCAAGTTTTTTATGTTTCTTGCTTTAATATAGGGGTTTAAGGGTTAAACAATGGAAGAGATTGCTCTTTTCAAAATGGCTCATACACTTCAAATGATCCACTGTATTAGCTTAGATCACTATGATACTGTGAACTTTTATGTGCTGGTCTCGTGCTTTTAGGGAGGCAAAACATTCAGTGTCCATCTTCTACAAAGGGAGAGTTTTTACATCTTTACCCTTTACACTATGAAGCCCGGAGAAATGAATCATGAATATAAAATACACCAAACCATTACAAATGCAATGTTTATGAGTGGAGTTTCTCGGGTTAAATATTTGTCAATGGTTTTCATCATATTTCATGTAAACTTAAACTATTGATCACATTTTTAATATATTTGAGAATTTATTGCATTTACTGTACTTGTCTCTGTATTTTTTAATATATAGAAGTATTTATAATTGACCTTTCAAGATATACTTACTAAAACTTTTTTAGGGACGTTGACACGCTGTTTTCTTCCAAAATGTCCTGCTATCCCTGACCCTGATGTATATTAGTTTCACGTACTTATACTATGTGTTTTGCATGGCATATCATGACAACAATACATGTCATCACTCCCTGTAACATCATACACAGTTAAGTCAAACTCACCATGTGTTGCACAATTATTTGCGCTGAAGATAAATCAAATAAGGCACAGTCCTTTAAAACAGCTCAGTAAGGACTGTCTGTCTGTAAAAGTAAAAGGGGAATTCTACCGATTTCACACATCAGAGTATGTTTTTTTATGTGTTGGGGTGTATTACTGCTTATGTGATAAAAGTTGTGATTCCGGAGGGAGCTGGCTCAGGTGATGTCAGTTAAAGTAATTTTTTTTAAAGCGCTGGGATGTAGAGATAGAAAGAAGTGAGTTTGCCAAACTTGTGCAGACTCCTCCTCATCTCTGCCTTAGGCTGGCATCTTGAAACTACGTTATCTGTGGCAAGCATAATGCACCTGAATGTCTGAACGAACTGACGGCGGGTGAGTGGTGAAATTGGTAATGTAGGCACCTGGTCTTGACGAGGAAGAAGATTGCATGGAATGACAACAACAATATCTCTGCTTCATTGATTTTCAAAGCTTTTTTTTCACTGTCCATTGGGAGTCTGAGCACATTATAGTGGTGCATTGTTAAATGGATGGTGGTTTTGTTTTGTAAGCTAGTAGATATAAATTTGATTGCAGCAGTCATAACTATTTTCTGTAATTTGTTCTGAACTGTTATTTGGCAATGTTTATTTTTTGGCCAATATCAGTGGTTCACATTAAGGGTATGATTGAGTTTGCTCAAATGCATAACATTTATGTTTTAAGGTTGTTGTAATATGACCACTACAAATGGAAAGGAAAAGTCAGTGTGTGTATATGGGGACAGCAGCCTAAGGAAAATATTTGTCTTTGCAGGACTTTGTCTACTCTATGCTCACTTCAGATGGGCTTCAGATCAACACTATCAGCCACTAATAATCTTCTATACTGCTCCAGAGATCACTCCTCTCACATTGCTTTCCTGTGTTTTGTCATTTCTATCAGCCATGAATCAATTCTAAGATTCTCCTGACTAACAATTAACATGATGTCTTTTGAAATGTGGTGAGCAAGTATTTACTAAGAGAGGGTGTAATCTGTTTATCTTAGGGTTTCCCAGTTGTACTCGATCGCTTGTTGCTTTGCTTTTTTCTGTTTAGGTGCAAATTGGAGCCATTGTCAATCTGTTTTACAGGTAAAGGTTTAAAAATGGTATTCAGAGCAGAAAAAAACAGTCTGGTCCAAGGCCAAACTGCCAGCACTTGGAAATCTATGGTTGGATGCCTTTTGCTGATGTCTGATATGACCAGGAGCAAACAGAAAATGATAAGTGAGACAGCAGAGGTCAGTCTCTGTCATTTTTAGAAGATGTTGTGACAGAGGTTTTTTGTTGCTGCCTAGAGAGCTTCACTTCATGAAGCCTGAGCTAAAGCACAGAGAGCCTGATCTTGAGTTTATCCCCTTGAAATGTAAAATAGGTGAAGAATGATGGGTACACGAATACTACATAAATTGGCTTTCATTCTTTGTCAATCTGAGGTTTCCTAAGGTGATCAATCACAAAAGGCAGACAAGCGAAAATATTGATTTGCAGTATTGCTGACATTAGCGGATCCATTGTTACCTTCGGAGCAAACATGCTGAGCCGTAAACAGCTCCTTGGTCCCTCCGATGACCTCAACTCACTAAATGTGTTTACCTGATTAGAACCATCTGCTGGAGGGAATACAGGACAACAGCCGTCTTGATGCTTGTGTCAATACACTCCCACTGAAGCAAATTGAACACTTGTTTACCACTCCGCATATCAGGGTAACATGAAAACTTCTGCTCCCACTAAAGTGGTTTCATGTAATCCTTTAGGTATGCATGTGTCTATATGATGTCTGCACCACTGCATACATGTGTATGCCCTTATATAAGAAGGTCATGGTTAAATGAAAATTACTACTGGAAAAGAACACACTGTATATAAGACCTAAGTTAAATATTTGGACTTTAAACAATGGGAAGAAACAGGTTGAACTGCAAAATCCTTGCAAAAGACTTGCAAAAGTTATGTCCCAGTGTGAAAATGATTTATTTCTTTAATCAGCAGTTGATGTCATGATAGAGACTTTGTGGGTACAATGCTGAACAAATATTTTGGTTCGACAGTTTTTACATGCCCACTGCTGACCTCTGATAACAACTTGTTTTTGCCTCCTCCTTGTCAACGCTCACAGTTACATAAGTTAAAAAGACCACAAAGACCACGGCTGAGCTCCTAGAGTAAATATTACCGCAATAACTTTTGCAGTTATCTTTGTGACATTGAGCCGAGGTCCTGTTGATGAAATTACATATCTTCCATCTTAAGATGGATTTGCCGTTGTGCTTGAAGTGTTTAAAGCCTATATTCGGAACCTTCACAGAGCAGCAAAGTCCACATAGGGTGGAGGTCAGGATGATTAAATGGATGGATAGATGGATGGTTCAGTGAGACATCAGATGCTAACATAGGAGACTACTGTTTGTTCCCTACTTCCAACCAGCACTCTATTTTTTTTTTTTTACAATGACCATTACTGTCTCTTAACTTTAACCATGCGTTGATTATTGTAACCAAGATGACAGTGTTTCCCTAATCCTAACAATGTTGTCATTTTAATCCAAGCCATTATCTTTACTTAAACCCTAACCCAAATTGTTTTTGTGCCTAAAGCTGACCGAACCTTAAACACAGCGTTGTTACAAGATAAAATAGATTTATTTTTCAGCAGTGATATTTAATGGCTTTGTAAGGTGCTGACAAATGATGTTCAACAGTAGTGTTGAACAACGTATCTTGCCTTTCATTTGGTTAACTTGTTTGCATGGCTGACATGTATCTACTCCAAAATGTAACTATACATTGGGGAAATACTACACAGGCGAGGCATCAAGAACTTTGATATGTTAGCATTGGAAACTTCTGTTTTTTCGACACAAAGCATCCAATTTTTGCTTGAATAACAATGTGAATTAAATAATGTAAACATAGTTATTTTGTGGGTATAATAAAGGCACATTAAGGCTTATCAATTTGTGAATTCTAAATCAAAATCTGCATAAGTATGTACAGTGGGGCGCCTGCCCATTAACCCCTTGCATCAAGTATAAATCCAGCTTTAGACCGTTAGCAATCTTTCTATAAATCCATAAAATCACTGGCTTTTTAATTGATTAACTTTATGGAAAGAGTAAATTTTATTGGTTTTTTTTACTTTCTCAACCATGAATGAGCCTCAGGCATGAAATCTTCTTCACTAACAAGATACAATTGCAGAATTTTTATGGACCTTATGTGGGCGAACCAAGTGTGAATAAATAGTGTATGAATGGAATATAGAGTAGGCTTCTTTGTCTATTCGTCAGTGTCTTTCTTTCCATCTATTTATTTCTTATTATCAGTGAGAGTATGTCTGTGTGTGCGAGCAATTCGTGCCTGATTGATTTATAGCTGCCGCTCCTGTTGCCTGTGGATCCCCAGCCCTTTCTCCACTTCTTACTTCCCACCCCCGTCCCTCCTGGGAGTGTGTCTCAATGTCCCCCTCCTCTCTCCTATTAATATCCCACTAGGGAGGCCAGAACTCATAGGGAGTTTGGGAGCGGAAACGCCTCCAAGCACTCCTGGAAAACATAGAGCTGGATAAGGGCAATTTGAAGAAAAAGGGAAAGAGATTAAGGCGAGTGAGAAGAGAACTTCAATCTGAATGTGTGAAAGAGGATTAGAAGGCGTGAGTAAGGACAGGAAACAGGATGGGAGTGAAAGAAAGTGAAGGGGAAGTGGGAATGAGTAGCAAGTATGGAGAAGTTTGCAGAGCACAGAATGAAGAGATCTGTACCAGATAGAAATTAGCCTTAGACTCAACACTACTTTTGCCTGAATAATTTTTTTAGTTAAAGAAGTAGTATTGACGGTGTCTTCTTTTAAAGGATGTAGACTTGAAATTTTACTTTGAACATTCCCAGTGTTTGTACTCTTCTCTTTTTACTCCCACTCCCAGTGTGTTGGGACGCTGCCACGAGTTCCGTCGCTATCATTGCAGCATTGTTATGGGAGATATAATTGCAAGAGGGCTTTCCCTCAATTTTTTTTTTACTGAATCAATGATTCACCACTTGTCAATCTTCAAGGTCATCTATCTCTGCAGCATACTTAATAGTAGATTTTGGTATAAAAACGGGCATGGGAACGGTAGGATGTTGAGACTGTGCCTTCATGCCTACACGAAGTGAGGACAAGAGGCACTGCAGGATATGAAGATACTTAAACAACAGCATTCTCATGAGTTCAGTCTTCTTTAGCACAATCGAAGGGGAAAAAAATGTGCAAACATAAACATGCCCTTAAAGGAAAGATGATTAGGGATGTACAGAAGAGATGAAGCTCTCCTGACCCACAGCTGATCCAGTTCCAACTCTTTCCATCCGCTGGGAAGCAAAGTCCTCTTTTCATTTCTCACATGGCCCAGCCACCCCTGCCACTAGCACAGGATTCTGAGAAAACCATGTGAGGACAGGAGCAGGGACCAGTATGGGAAAGATTCTCCTGAGCACAAGTCCTCCTGCAAAAGTCATCTATAATGCTTAGGCATTTTAGTTTTTTCAGGTTTGGGATAGTTGTGCCTAAAACCCCTATCTGCATCAGATATATTGCTCTGTGCCTCAAAACACAAGTCCAACCATCCAAATCAACTGAAAGCTCAAAACAGGGATACACACTCACATAATCAGGTGCAAAGAAGTTAAGCGAGTGCAGATAAGTAGTTTAAGTCTTCTTGTTGGCTAAACCCCTGAAGCTTTTATCAGTGTTTTTTTTCCTGTCGTTACATCCGCACAGACAGAGTCTGACTCAGCCACAATACTGTGCATCAGCCCAAGGCCACAAGTCCTCAGCTCTAAACACGGCAAGAGTCAAGGTTCATGAGAACATTTGTGTTCTTTCAGTGTGCAAGAGTTCACACACAGACACACACAAATGCATACATTCATGTGGTTTTTTTGCACACTGTGGATATTTTTAAAGGTTATTTAACAAGGAGCACAACAAATATAAACATATATTAACTTCAATGTCTGAAACATAGTGCCCTTATAAGCCTAAAAAGCCTAAAAAAAGATCATTTTCATTACCAGTCACTGGCCAAGTGGCTCAAAGTACATCTCAGATAAGCAAGAAAAACAAATTTACATATATACAAGTATAATTATGTATATAAAACAATAGGAATGAACAGTGCATATTAGATATGAGTCTAACCTGACCTGTTCAAATTCATATTTCTCCCTGGTGTCTTATGATATGATTCAATTAAGAGTTCAACTGCAGCTTAAAAACATCAGTAGGCGACTCATTTCTATGCTTGCTATCTTATCTAATTGTGCTCAAGATGAAAAGAAAGGAAAAGTGTGATGAACCTTTGTAATCAATCTGCATTTATTTATTGTTTCACCGTTATTTAGTTTTGGCTAAGCCAAAATTCAGACATAATCAAAAGTAAAATTCACAAGAATGAGAGTTGCTGAGTAAAGACTTCTAGCAGAGCATCTCTTTAGATTATGAAGTAATACCCTATATAAACACTCATGTAAACATAATTGAAAACCAGAGGATCCCTTTGACATGTTTCTGTTTCTGTATTACACTTGTTATTATCACCAATTCTCCATTTTCTTTAATGTGTGTGTCTGTCCAGCAAAATAATTCTGTCAACCAGTTGTTGAAAAGCTTTACTGAATAATCACTTCTTGCCGAAATGTAACAATTGTAACATTTTTTTAAGTAGAAATTCATAAAACAGCATAGTAGACCAACAGCAAGTGTGTTATATGATAACACTGTAACAATAGCTAACAGAACCAGTAGTGGCCAGCCAGCATTAAACATGCAAGTAAATAGCTTGTTAGTGTTCAATACATCTGCAAAAAATCTTTACCACAGAATCAAACTGAAATAATTATACTGATGGTGACCAGGGATGTATTAAACAGGACTGATTAATAAAGATTCACTGACTCAAAATCTTTGACTGAATGAAATTAGTCAATTCAAATCAGCAAACTGGCACAGTGCTAGCTAAACCACTGACCACTCCAACAAGAGCTCCAACTAAAATGAACACTTATGGGCTGCTTGCCCCAACCTCAGAGATGACACACTGGAACATACCAGTGGTAGGCACACTGGACCTCCATTGGCGTGGTAATAATAATAATCGAAGCAGATGCCAGATGAGGCAACTGTGCACTTTTGCGACCATTGGAGATTGGGCAAACGAGTAACATGTTGCTTTGAGTATATAGTGTGTGGAGTGAGTGGAGTGCATTGGGTACGTTGGGTACAGTGTGTGCGTTGGGTGCATTGGGTGCGTTGGGTGCGTTGGGTGCGTTGGGTGCGTTGGGTGTGTTGGGCGCGTTTGGTGCGTGCAGTGGACATGACTTATTGAACATTTTGCATTATCTCCTGTGTCCAGAATGTGTCGCTAATTAACGCGCACCAAACATGCACTATGATGTTTTATATCAAGAGTAGACAAGATCATGAAACTTTTATGTAAATAAAATGATGATCATCATAAAAGGCTTATTTCCTGATGCCAGTAGATGGCAATGAGACTATAACTGAATATTGGCCTATAGATGTCTTGAGACCGGAACTCTTGTAAAACATTTGAAGTCCGTTGATGTGGATTCGAGCTTCAAAAGTTTCTGTTTTGATGTCAAAACCTCAAAATTTGCTACGCTGCCATGGAAACACTGTTTAATGAAAAGTCACAGTCTTCACAATAAAGCATCATCAACATCTTAAGGCTTTTCTGACCACATCTGAGTTGGATCCGGTCAACCTGCTAAGAGGGGCACATCAAAGTATAAAAATAGAATTTCCTGATTCAGTAGCTGGCAATAAAAGCATAACTTAATATTGGCCCCTTGATGTCAGGCCAGGACTCTTATCAAACATGTGAAGTTATGGGCCGACAGGACAATGTATGTTTGAGTTACAACTTCCTCCACGGTGAAACAGTGAATAACACCATGTTGCCATTGACACGCCATTCAGTGAAAACTAAAAAGCTTGGAAATTTAAAGTCATGGACAACTTTCAGTTGCACTGACCAAATTAAGAGTTGAACTTTCTCTTGAAGGAAGTTTGTTAAAACACAACACCTGGAAATGACAACAACTGTGCCATAATAGCACAGCATATTACGAAATGGCTAATTTTCGGTTGGGTACAGGTTACGGCTCCAAAAGGCTTTTTGTAAATCTTGGGATGTTACATATGACTCCTGAATTTTGTGCATGAAGGTGAAACGTAACGCAAGAGTTACCTCATCGAAATTTTTTAGGGGGCCAGTGATTTTGTCATAGCCATCCATATCACCTACAAAACATATAAATCATAACCATGTCTGACACATTTGCCATCTTTTTATGGTAAGTTTTCATGCATGTTAGCCCCTCAAAAAGGTGATACGTTTGCGCAAGAACAATGACAAGAAAAACAATAAACATCGGGTCAAGGTCGCGGAACAGTCATGGATAAAATAAGCAGTGCTTACTATCGGCTTCACACAGGAAACAAACGGCTGTCTCCTGTGTAAAGATCCTTTGTTTAGTTGACCTGTCCATCCAGCCCAACCTTCTCCTGACATGGACTTGGTCGCTCCCTATCTATAAACTTCCTCCTTTCCTCCCGTCATAAAAGCTACAGCCCCTAGAGGTCGCCTAACCTCTGATGTAGAAATGTCATTCAAGCACTAATGTCATCCAGGCTAGACTACTGTGACTCCCTCTACCTAGGCATCTCTCAGGCTACTATTTCCCTTTTACAACCATTTCAAAACGCTGCAGCCCTGTTACTAACAAGGTCCAGGAGTTGAGCACACATCACCCCTGTCCTTGCATTCTTACACTGGCTCCCTTTCCATTTCAGGATAAACTTCCCTCCTCTTTTTTGTATGATAAATCCCTCTAACTGTCTACAAATCTTTTCAGACTCCTACATAAATCTCAGAACTTCTTACCCCTTACATCATGACCAGACCCCTCAGATCCTCCCACCATAGCAAGTGGCTGTGCCCCATTCGTGGGAAAAAAAGGCCGGGGGACAGGACTTTTTTTATAGTGGTTCCTCAGCAATGGAATGGTCTGCTTGAGGCAAATAGACAGACTGAGTCTGTTGATGTTTTTAATACGCACCTTCAAACCCATTTTTATTCTCTGGCTTTCCACCATGTTTAAACTTTTTTTTATTCTTATCTGAGATCTGGGGTTTTACACTGTGTTTAAACTTGTTTCTACTTTAATCTTGTGTTATTTCAACGACATCTGTTGTGCATATATATCTATTCATGCTTGAATTTGTATACATATAATGCATGTATGTCTTTGTGAATTACTTTGATGCAAACCTTTTTGCATTTCAAAGTGCTCTATAAATGAAATAAACTTGTAACTTGAAACCAACAATAAAACATAATTATGGGTTGCAATAAGATGCTCGCACAGATCACCCATGAGATCACTTTTAACAGGAGGATCGTCTCAGATAAAGACAGAAGGCCAGTTGATTTATTACAACTCCTTTCAAGTCGGACACATGGACAGAAAGCTCCTGCAAATACCTGACTGGAGCATAAATCAGCAGGGTAAACTAACCCAAAACTACTGCAGGAGGCTTTAGTCACAGGACACAATTTACCGCCACATGTTGTCAAAGGTTAAATCCAAGCTTGTTTGAAAAGGTATTTAAACGTATAGTGATGTTTTTTCTTTTTTTTTTGAGTAAATATTAGGATGTATGACATCTCACAGTGATTTAAAATGCCTCTCAAACATTGCCACTGTTTAATGTTATGTCAATTCTCACATCACGGTTGGTGTTGCTGCTGCCTCGGAGTCAAAGTCAAAGAAGGAATCTGTACTTACAACAATTTACCTACTCAAGGCATTTAAGGAATTTTATACACACATCAGGTGCACATATATTTCTTCTTCCTTAAGTCGGCCTTCCTACAGAGTACATCTTCCATCTTCAGCCAGTGATCCCTGTTTATTGTACTGATATGGGAAACCTAAACAAAGACAGGAAGGAAACACACTGTCCTCATGGGTTGACACAATGGTGAGTTGGAGAGAGGGCACTGGAGTCTGGGGGAAAAAACTCACCTGAGAGGGCAGATGTGACATTCCAGGGATCAACGCACTTTCTGTCACATTAATATGGATGTAAAGCCATTTATTTCATATCTGTAAAGTAGATTTTAGGTGTCTTTTACAATCCAGTCCTTATTTTCTTATAGCATTTTACTCAACAATTAAGGGACAAAGCTTTTCACTGTGGAAACAATTAGGGAAAGAGTAACAAGTGGTCAGATCATCAGCAAGTTTTAAATGTCCCAGTTTAATATAATTATATAAGCCACAAAACTGCAAATGAAAATAGACATGAAAAATGTCATGTCTAAAATTAAAAAATTATTCACTGCATCATAAAACTGTATGTGGCTACAGCTAGTAAAAATCAGAGATTGATCTAAATTGTTGATACAAAGATCTAATGTACATTTGCAATGGACAGCATGAGAAATATTTTCAACTGTCAACCACAGTTCACAAAACAATATTGTCTATAAGTCAATTTAGCTTCAGCTGGAGGTTTTAATCATCATCAACAAATTTTTGTTTGCTCAGTTGTAATAGAAGTGTGAAATTGCTAAGTTCAAATTCCCATTTTGGTTACATGGATATTAAAGTGTCAATCTTAAGATTTCAGTCCTGGTTGATGTAGTTACTGGTGGTAACAGGAAATATGGTTTAATACTACAGGGTAAAGAATCATGGGGACAACAAAAAAATGTAACGTTGCTGTAATAAAGAATTTAGGAAATAACTGGCCTTTTTCCTCTGTGAGCAGCTGTGACCCGATTTTACACCGCACATGGCATGAGTCTGCGTACATCAGGGCACAGTGAAAGAAGTTGGTCACCTGGCTGAGAAGTTGGAGATGTGCTGCCTGTTGCCTGCAGCTCTTCATCTAACAGATTAATGTGGCTGCTCCTTCTTGTTCAATTTACACTTGCAATATTTCAAACTGAGCCAGTGTCCAAAAATGCCCAGAATGACCATTCTCTTGTTTTGTAGACGCACTTTTGGATGAACGATAGTGGTAAGTGCTACGCTCACACATTGCAATTCCTGTGACTTCATAATAAAAGTTAAAATGTGTTTTACCATTTAGATGCTTTAAATGTGAAGTTGCAGCAGAAGGAAATGTCCTGCTTGCAATAGCAGTAACTTAATACACCATTTGTCGCCACAATTACCCAGCTCATAATACAGCAAAGATATAAATATTTGAATACTTTCGTCAGTGGGCCATAGGCTCAATCACCAATGTGTTAAATCATCTGGCCATAGGAAGTGACTTAACAGACAGTTACTTAAATGAAAATCTTTGAGATTACTACTTTAATATTGACGAAAAGTCCTTAAAGGGCTGGAGATTAGAATACAAACAATTCTTTGACAACTGCAAAAACTCCATCTGCTCATGAAGATCATTATGTGATGCTTCTAAATGGCCTTTGAGGTCTTTTAGATAAAGAAATGTTTGCTCTGATGGATTATGTGTCTGTAGTTGTATTGGCCCCCGTCTCTACCATGAATTTTGGGAATAAAATATAATGAAAAGAAACAAACTGCAATGGCATTTATGAAACAGAAATTTTTAGAAAATTTCTTTGATGGTAATGTGTTTGTTATTTACATTAAAAATAGCATGCAACTGTTATTAAAATTTTGCAGAGATGTCTCTGTATCTCTTTACGACACTCAAAATTGTTTTAAAATTATATTAATTGATATAAAGTGATTTAAAGTTGTCTTTAAGTCAAGAATAAAGGCCCCTTTGAAAGGCTACAAACCATCTGTGCATGATGGGTTTCTTTCCTTCTCTCTCTCTCTCCCTGTCTTGCTCACTGATTCACGGGTTTCTAGTAAAGTCAATCAACCTGGACTCAGACATGAATGACCAATCAGTGAGATTACTCCCCAGTTATGCAATTGACCTTTCATATCCGCTGCATTGTGCTGCACCCTGTACACAGGGTTAAAACATGGAGGCACCTCTTTATAATCACACTGCAATCTCCTTGGAGACACTGTAGCTGCAACTATGCAGCTCACTTGGCCAGGGGATGATGGTGGGACAGCCTGAGTTTCTCACAGACAGCTGTGGCATTTCAATTAGGCAAAGAAAAATACTTCCACTTTACACACTGGCAACTTAAAGGAAAAAAAATAACTGGGCTTTCTTTTCAAGACAGGAAACTGAGATGGGTTTTTTTTTCCCATCATATGATCCAAACCAGAAAAAATATCACTCCACAGTACTATTTAAATGACGTATGTCTGTCATCTGTAGCATCCAGATTTACTCCACACTCTGTTTATGGCTTCAGATATTAAAAAGTCATGACAAAAAAGAGATTTGGACAAATTGCTTGCTGTTCCTTTGAAAACAATTTAATTTGTCTTAGAAGCACGGATATTCATGGAGATATACACAGCCTGTGCCCACGATATCTTATATCTGTCAAAACCACAATTTGCTATATTTTTTTTTCACCTCCTTCCTCCTAATAAACACTGTTGCCAATAAGAGCAATAAGGGAGCAACTGTGAATGAGGGATGATATTGCAAGAGCTTCTATTGTATTGCTGTTTATTCTGGCTGAGATATTTTATTTCTAAAGAGCAGTGTTTTTACTCAGAGGCTGCAGTAAATCTTGTCTGTGACTCTTTCATCAATGTGGCCTATAAACATGGGTCTTATGTTTACATGGTGTGTTTCTGCTTAGAACATTTTTGACTATAAATTCAGTTTTGGAGGCAAAGCTCATGGAATGTTCTTATGAATAAAAGATTGTTCAAAATACCCCTTTACACCACAGCTATCGTGTTATTGACATATTTATTACCAGAAGACTTGATAAAGCGAGGAAAACAGGTGATGTTTTTTTCATTTTACCTCCCTGTTATCTTTTTTTCATAAACATTAGTTATATTTAACATCAATAAATCATGCAGGGAAATGAGGTGTTGGAAAAGCATAATATTTACTTTGAATGCAAAAGAAAAGAAAAGAAAAGTTAGGTTTAGTAGAGTTTCTGTAAGACAAAATTGCCACATTCTGATAAATGGCCATGTGATTTGTAAATTACTTGATATGCTGCAGGCAATCATTATCTGTGTAAATGCAAAATGATTCATAAACTGCATTTCTCTATGCTCATGGTTAAATTTTGAATGATAAACCATTCATTTGTTAAGGGTTCAACCTCATTAAATATTGAATTGGCATTCTTCTATAATCTTTCAATATATTCTAAATGGTTTCCCTCGCATTATTACAATCTCTTAAAATGTTAAAATGCAACAGAGATATTTAAACCCTAAAAGTTAGAAATTATGAAGCATTGACAGCATTTCCCTTAATCATTTGGTGGCACCCCATGTACACAACACATGGCTTCAGAAACCATAATGAGAAGCAAATGGAAACAGAGTCAAACTCACAGGACCTTTAATTACAACACAGAATCATCATTTGATCTCATCAAGAGATTATCAGAGCTGGAGGCACCATTACCCAGGAGGAGACTGAAGGGAACATCTATGATATTGATCATTTATGTTTGATATTTTTAAAACTTAAATAAAAACAAAAATGTCATCACTGAGTGCTCCAAAGCCTCAAAATTGGTTGCATTCCCTGAAGTACACAGTTGTGTGGAGCAAGGCTCATAAATCAGACTCCACATGAGACATGGACTGTTCTGCAGTTGAACAACTTTCATTTCATTTATGCATTTAAAACATCTTTTCATGAGTTCCACAGCACATTAAATAAAAAATGAAGGAAACAGCTCATCATGAGACCGTGAATGACACTTGCTATTATTTCTCAGATTTTGATTACTTGTTCTACAATTAAAGACAATATCTACATGCTCTTTTTCTAAGGCTAATTTGGATGTTTTTCAAATCCTCTTTCCATACAGAAGTATAAAAGTAGTTAGTAATTAAATCTTTATGCCAGGTAATAAATAGATGGAAATTGCAGTATCAGAGATAGAAAGAGGAGGCTCAGAGGCATAGTTATCCCCTCAGGAAGCACGGACAGGTTTATTTTTAAACTTCAGAATCTCCCACTCAGTACATATCATTATCAAGTATTTTAGAAAACATATTTACAGGATCCTTATCAAAAATGTTTGTTATATGTTTATGTTAAAAAACAATTACATATATTTTATATTATTATCTATACTCTGGAATATTGATAACTGTATCAGCCTCAATAATCGATTTTCAGTTCGAATCTAATACAATCCGTCATGTAGGGAGATAGAAATCCTCAGAAAACACAGCTTAACTGTTGAATTAATGAATATAATGTCAGATAAATGTCCAATCTAGGTGAGGTTACACTGGGGAATGTTTTCAGTATTTATAAATTCTTAGCTATGAGATCCCTTGTAATGACGTTATATTTGACAAATACTTCTTAGAACTAGAGAATATCCTGTGTTGTGATGGGATCACAACAGTCGTGATGCCAATTCAGTGTGTACAGTGCAGTGGAACACACAGCGTTAAAAAAAAAGAAGTGGGAAGCAGGTGAACTGTGCCAGATTTATTCAAAATGCATAATCATGTGACCACAACGCAAGATAGTCTGTAATTTTACCTTATGTCTCAGAGAATGACTGAAAGTGGGATACAGATCCATGGCTTAAAATGAATGGGGGCCGGGGTGTGATTGCCGATGGCCCCTTTCCTACCACCAACCCCCCTACTTACAGGGCCCTTTGTGTTGACAATCCCCCCTTGGAATGCCGCCTCATTTCGATCTCAGCTACACACCTGTAAAGTTGTGTGACTGCATCTTCCAAGGTTATGATGCTATCAAAGTGACAAAATCTATCCAAAAAGAGACACATTACTCAAATGTCTCTGTGGTAGTACCCACTTCAGTGGGTATCTTTCAGGACCACATTTTGTCATGATCACACACACACATGTACTTACGAGGTGAAAACAATATTCATGGTGATGAATATATTTCTGAACATGTGGTTTTAGATAAGTGTCCATGTGCCGGATCTAATTTATACTTCAGATATCTCATCAAAAATAAGCAGAGTGGTTTGGAGCCCGGTTCAACTGATGTATGTCATATCATTCTCTTTTAACTGTTTCCTTTTCTGCCTCCATATTATCAACAGTACAAAGAAGGTGAGAAAGAACAAAAATAATACTCGTAAATATCTCATTGTCTGTTTGGAGACATTGGTTCTATAGAAGAATAACTACATAGCAAAGTCACACATTTAACTGTCAGTGAGCCCACAGCCATAATGACTGATGTCTGTTGTTGTAAAAACAAATGTACATACATGGAAGTTAAGTGACTAGCAAGTGTATGCACAAGCTGGAGCTCCCCTGGTCTGAATGCTGTATTTAATCTTTTCGAAAAGTACACTCATGCACACTGCATTCTGGGAAATGACAAAATGTAAAAATGTCCAACATATTTTTCTTACTGACAAGTCTTCATTTTTAAAGCTGATAGAGTCTGACTGTGATAAGGTAATGCTGCAAATCTGCATCCCTCTTGCTGTCAAAGCAATGCACAACAGAACTGAATATGACTGATGATTTAGTGAGGCGCCCAAGCCTGGGAACAGCTCCCCTGGACACTCTGTGAGTCTGGGTGGGAGAGGCAAAGTTGGAGAAAACAACACAAATGCTTGTCTGCACTATTTCCTGTAATGACAGTAATTAAAACAGTGAGAAGACAGCGGCTCTGCTCCCAAATGGCATGCTGGCACGTTTTAATGTCTACTATGTGTGTGTAAGTGTGTGTGTGTGGGTTGGTGGGTATGGTGTGTGTGTGTCTGAGGAGTTAACCAATGTGAAGACTGAAGTAATAGCCCTGAGGTGTTAATGGCTTTGGGCTGCAGTGTGGGGACTGTCAGATGGATTGATGGCAACAGAAAAATCTCAAATACCAAATTGTTTACCTGTCAATCTTTCACACACACCAACGCAGGCCAAAAAATGGATTTAGAGATGAAAAATCTAATGAATAACATGCAGCTTCATTGCCCGCTAATGTTTTTTTTTCTGACTATTATGTGTTTTCTCCTAATTGGTTATACTAAGCACTTCATTTTGTGGCGAGTTCAAACAGCGTTCAGTTGTGTTTTTCTTATTGTTCTGCGGACATGGAGATATTTTCATTAATTAAATTTGTTTCGACTCAAAGATTAAACAATAAAAGTAAATGAATATAACCGGGTCCGTTGACTTGCTACGAGTCTGGCACACTTTCCATGAGGTGAGTGGACACTTCAGTCGAGAGAAGTGGAAGCAGCACAGCTCATCGAAAATCAGTTGCCCCCAGTGGAAATCTCTCATTTCTTGGCTTGAACACTTTATTTTGATTGCACACATTAGTTTTGTTTTGTTTTTTTAATTATGACAACAACCCCACAAAATCCTCATTTTATAAAATGCTGATTTGTTGAATTCCTGGTTCATGTGGGACAGCTATCAGACACACACTGACTCTACAGTTTTTAATGAAACCTTGATGGCATCCTCCATCAATTTTTGACACTCATCTTCACACTGTGGAGCCCATCATCACATCAGTGTGGTGCAAGCCTGTCATTTTTAGTTACACAGCAGAGCTCTTATACCCTTCATGTTTAATTGTGGAGCCACTGACAAGTACTTAATTACTTTAAAGTAATTTCAAGATTCTGGACACCCTTAGACCATTGCTGTAAACAACAGATAACAGGCCCACTGACAACAGAAGGTCATTTGTCCATTTTAATTGAATTAAGTATAGCTCAGTATCGTTAGCTTGTAAATCAGGATTACTGTCACTGTTGGGTTTATCCGGGGCCAGTCACAGAAATATGCCGTCAAACAGCAGCTTGCCGTTTTGTTTGGAGCTAGCCAAGTCCTGTGTGTTGAATGTCCTTTTAATGGCTTCTCATCATTGTAGTTTTTTGCCTGTAAGGAGTTTACATGGTATATCATATACGGTCTAAATCTCTGACATGTTTCACTGTCTGCATGCCAAGTTAAACTTGGCCTCTGGTTGTCTTGGATGACCCACTGCTCTTAGAAATCTCAGAAAACTATAAAGCTTGCATCCTTCCATCTTAAGAGCACCCTTCAGCTCACCGAATTACTGGAATTACTGTTTTAAAGGTTAATGGTCTTTCTAAAACTGATTGGGTGTGTATGGCAGTCTGTACTGGTTAGAATACTTATGATATCTTTTTTTTTTTTTTTTTTTAACAGTTAAATTTCTTTCCTGTACACAAAATTCTGCTGATTGGCTTCTTTACAAATACCATTTTTCTAAGGGTGCATTTGTTTTGCAGCAGTGTCAAATGACCTGTCACTAAAATCATAATACTCAACATATACAATCTGTCATTGGAGTCTAATCCAATGTACACCTTCCGCCTGATAATAAAACTACAATAATCAGCAAAGATTGTAAACAAAAGAGCATGGAGCACTAAAATACATCACTACAACATGACAAACTAGTATTAGTTTAACTAAAATATTTGATAGGAAATAAAATTGCCAGGCACATTTATTATATAATTGGGGATATTTTATGTTCTGTTTTATACGTTTGCAGTTGTATATTTATGGAATGTTGATTGTGTGGATTGTGGGACTCTGGGTTCTCTTCTAACTATAAGCTAATTTTCTTCCTCTGTATTTTAACACTATATATATATATATATATATATAAATATATATATATATATGCATGTATATGTGTTTTTTTTTTTTAATGACACACATTCTATAGTTGTTATAAATGTACTGTTTCAAAATTGGATTCAATAGTAAAAGAATATCAGTTAATTATATGATAAGCAGATAACTTTGACAAGACAATCCCAGCTCAAGGTACATTTATTAGCATGTTTCCAGCGCTTTCAGCCACATGACATGCTTTTCATCAGTAAATGGAGTTAGCCAGACGAGTGTACCAGGGATAAGAAGTGCTGTGGATGGCATCATGACATGTCAGTGGTCAGCAACTGACAGTGAGACATGATTGAGAGCTCTAGAATAGTAGTTGGACAATATTTGTTTGTTTTTACACACTAATTATACTTTGTTTTATACTTTTATCTCATAAATACTGTCTCAGTTTGCCACATAAATAGCATATTTACATTTTTATATTCCTGTAAAAATCTTCAAGTCCTCACAAAACTATGAACTGTATGTACCATGCCAGTGTTGTCTGTTTACATAAATGATTGCTATGGATTACAGCAGCTGTACAAAATGGTTGAGACAAACTGATTGAGACAGCTGTGGAAAAAATCCTGTTCACTGATTGCCAAAATCTAGAGGCACATTTTTTTCTAAGTATATTTGGGCAGACAAACTCCAAATATAAACCTCTCTGGGGGGTGGGTGGGAGTGGAGGGGGGGGGGCATAATACACATGCACGTACAGTCATCATCTCCTCCTTTTGTAGTGCAATATGACAACCGTAACACAAGAACATGCTGCAGCAGGATGAACTAACTTTTTATACTGTGGGATTTAATAGTTTGTTTCGAGGATCACTGCAGACATAAAACAGACATTCCAACATAGCAAATGGAAGAATAAATAGAGCACGTTCTGTGTTGTCTGTGAGGAATGTATGCTGCTGAGGCACTGATTTCCTTATCAGAGATGTTATGACACCAAAAACTTCTAAAAAGATGTTATTACACAGCAATCTTCTCTGCACTCATGGCAACCATAACATAATTGAGATTTATTTGTTCTAAAAGTATCAACATTTCACTCTCATAAGTGACAGGGAGTGATATCTATTAATTATATTGATCACCATGAAAATTATGAGGATAAATATTTGATTGGCACCGCTTCAGACGACATAATAAGGAAAAATAATATTGTATCTGTAGTAATATTTTCTGCACAATGTTACAAATAAAAGTCCTACATCAAAAGACTTACTTAAATTAAAAATACAAAGTAATCATCATACAGAATGGCCCATTTCAAAAATAATACACTAATAAACTATTACATTTTAATTAGTGATGCATTAGTGTGTAAACAACCCTTAATTGTGGGCTGGTTAATACAGGGATATTTTTCCAGATGCTGCTAGATAGTTTAATCTATTATACAATACATACATAGACAAAAGGAAATTAAAAACTTTTTTATTGTGAATCTTTTTTTTTCTCTCTGGAGAATAACACAACTTGGGCACATATACAAAAGAATCACAGGGAGCTTTTAAATATTCATTTATAAATAAATTCTGTATCAGCAGGGATATATCAGGGGTGATTAATGTCTATTTCCACATTTCACATGTCATTTTTGTTTTTATGGACATAATTTCACACCAGCTACACCCAAATATTGTTGCACAAGTATGATGCTTTATTTCTACAAATACTTGAAAAGGACACTCATCTTAAGAAGTCTGTGAGCTACATCTACTTTTAATCTTTCCCTTGATAAATGGTCACTAAGCTAGCGTGCCAGTTTACCAGTGTTTGTCTGCCATGTAGATTCCTGTATTTGTTGTCAGCAAGGTTTCACAGGGTTTAGGAACAGGCAGACTGGCATCTTGTTTAAAAAGAAGTGCAACCCTCTTTCAGCCAGCAAACTGAAATAGAGTTACTTTATTAGCCAAGTACATTTTACACACACCAAGGGACAGATTCTTTGCAACTCAGTCAAACTATTACAAGTCCGTGGTCAGGCGTTTACTGGCGCCTGAGAACCAGATTAAGGGGCCAAGGCCATGGCCAAGATTGACATTCCCTGACTCAACAGCATCTGACGCAAATTCAAGAGCTTTTGATGGCTGAAATGACAGAACTAGGTTGGCCTACCATAAAACTTAGACAGTCAGTTCTCTATTAAAATGACTAAAGAGACCCCATGTTTTCTCACCCCTAGCTCAATCAGGTAAGTGTTACAGGAGCCTCTGTTCCCTCACCAGCAGGCTCAGGAAGAGCTTCTTCCCTGACGCTGTGACCCTGCTGAACTCCACAGCAGTAAACATTATTGCAATCATTACTGCACTGTCTTTGTAATTTTATTCTTATACTACTGAACCTCTCACATTGTTCAGTTTGCCATTATTTATATTGTACTACAACCTACTGTAAATTTTTCCTGTCTATAATGTACATAAAATCCTTATATACACACTTCCATTTCCAACTCATCCCACTTCATCTGTATTCGTAACTTTGTGTTATAACATGGTGTCTGCACAATGACAATAGAGTTGAAACGAATCTAATTTTATCTATCCGGTCACAGAGATATTTCTGATTCTCAGACACCTGCCTTTATCCCAATTGAATGGAGATAAACTGAATTCTGTGTGTGGTGCTCACAGGATGAAAAATTACATTTGAAATAATCAACAACAAGTTGTGATTCCAAAGTCAGAGTTCCTGTTACTCTGGTTAAACCCCACTGTAAGCAAATACACTGGAACTAGTTTCTGTCAAAGATTTAGTCCTGTCTTTGTGTGCACCACAATTTAAATTTTAATCACCGCCATTGTAATGGGGTTAAAGCATGAAAAGCATATTAGAGACCAGTATCTTAAAACCTGGGCAAATAAAACCAACTATAAAACCTAAGTAGCAGCATTGCTAGACACAGCTAAAGATAAAGTATTTAGCAAGCCCCAAGGTTGCAAATAATTTATTACTTCTTCAAAAGAAGTAATTCAAACTGAGCTCTTAAGTATTTGGTTTGAGAGGCTGCATCATGTTTTAAAGAGATATGTTAAGACAGATATCTTAGTGGAACCATTCAGTACAAATTCTGGCTACATGCATGATTTTTTAAGGATACGTTTGTTCAATTGTATAAGAAAATTTGCTTAGAAAAGGACAGAGACATAGTGGGCTGCCAATATGCTTCAAACCAATTGAATTATGCCAAAGAGAAATTGTTTGTACCCAACTGAAAACCAAATACAGATCCTGATTTTACAGGCTGGTGTCTTAAAAATCACAGCCAATAAAGAGGCTACGTCCGCATTTACAAAAGGCTCATTATGACGTCATTATAGTAATTATGATATTTTCCCGAACCGCCATAAGCTTGATGAGATGGAGTCCATTTCTTTGCAGGATTTATGCAACAGTGATGTAAAACACTTCCCCAAAGAGTATCAACAAGTTCTATATCAAGTGGTAGCAGCTTTAAACACAAAGCTGTCAACACAAGATTAACTATTTAAGATGGTTAGCTTTATGGGAGAGAAGGGCCTAATATGAGCTCAAATATCCAACTCAACTTTATTGCACATACTTTATTGATTAGGTCCTCTGGGTAACAAATTGTGAAAGAAAAAAAATATCTGAAAAAAAAATCTTTTTAGAGATATCAAAAATAAAAGGAGTTATTTAAACAATGTTATAATTCCCTTAACATTATATTTTTTGTCTAATCAAAGCCGCTATCATTAAATCATGTCATATGTTTCATGAGGTCTTTTTCTGAACCACTTGTCTGAGGAAGCTCTGCCGTGTTCTCTATAAGCAGGCTGTTTATACAGGCCTGCATGCTTCTGTGGTTTATGGCCCACATTAATCACTCCCTATTTACTTCCAGGGCCTTCTGTGACCTTACATTGTTGGACTAAATGAGAAGAGGACAGGCAGGAAAACAAAAAAGCCTCCTGCTGTACTTTGCCCTGATTTCAAACAGTGCCGGTGCTTAAAGGGTAATTCCAGTTGGGAGTCAATGATGGTCACCTTTGAGTGCCCTAGTTCACTTCCATCCATAAAACTACAGCCGAGTGGAGTCAGTAAAGGTTATATTCCTGTTTCTCAGTGAGCCACTTTGAAATGAACAGTCACAGTTGGCCCTTTGGTATCACTTTATAATCAGCTATTCCTCGTAAAGAGTTTACTATTTCTAACTGATGGGTTTGTTAATAGTGAACAATAGTTGTTTATTTCTAGCCCACTTAAGAGTCCAAGCACATAGTTGACATGTGCTTCAATAAAACTCCACAGTTCGTGCTCTACATTTCAGCTGCTGACTGAGAACTTTCTTAATCATAACAAATATTTTGTTAAGAATAACTTTTGGGGTTGCCAGGTTGTTAAAAAATCTCTTTGTTGCTTGGCCTCCTCCGGGATGCCTTTTGCTTTGTCTTTTTATAGTAACTGCAGATGTCTATCTAATGAATTATTGAGTGAATAAAAACGCATATAAATTGTAATGCTGGAACACATATAAAGCAGAGAGGTTTTCACAACCTGGCAACCCAAAAATTGTTCTAATTAAAGAAGTAATCCAGCAATTTATTACTGCAATTCCACAAAGTTGGACCTGCAAGAGACATATTAGAGAGAGAATGGTCCTGACTATTACTTCTAAATATCTAACAGAACAAGTATGAAGTCATGGCTGAAACGCGACACATTAAGACGCTATTTAAACAGCAGTCACTTCCAAGCCATTTCTAAGCTGCTGCTCTAAACAGATGAAATCCTGATTTTAAAACCGCAACATTGTTTGATTGAATCACCATTATTTTTAAAATGATCCCTACTTCATGTCTGTGTAGCTGCTGTTTAGTCAATTGAAAGAGACAAATAGTGAGGCGTGCCTGCAGTGGGGAAGCCTGACCTCGTGCTCGCGGTGCAATACTGGCAACTCTCTTCTATGGAAAATAGCAAAGGTTTGTTCCAGTAAGTTGCTAGATTTTTTGCTAGGTGCTTCTGTGAAGAAAAGTTGCTAAAGGCATGTGAAAAGTCATTAAATCTAGTGATAAAGGTGTTAAGTTGACAACACTGCTGGTAAACACCCCCTGATGATCCAATAGAAAACTGTCAGTTAATTTTTAAAGAGCAATGGCCAATGGAGTAACATCAGCCCTCACTCACATGGTTTTCAGTCGACCAGTGGTGTAACTTTATCTCTCAGTTAGTGAGTCATGAACATTTGCCCAAATGTTGAGGTCCAGCCAAAAACTTTCAGTCTCAGGATGCCCCGGTGTCCTTGGGTTAAGCTGCACGGTCCCACATTCATGTCCACACCTTTGTTGCAAGTTGTTTCCCATCTCTTTTATGAAATTTTACCAACCTACCTCACATGAAAAAACAGAGGAAAAGGAACAGCACATGGAGGTTGTGGGTATCCAACATGGAGCCGAGCCATGGCTTTTTTGGCAAGCTCAGTGAGTTTTCACATGGGAAGCTGGTCACAGCAGCCTCTTGTTGGGACTCATGAGGAAGACAAGGAGAGACAGGAAGCCACAAATGAGAACAGAAGCTGTTTATATGGCCTTGTGCATACCAGACTGTCCATGTACATGCTTGGTTTACCCTCAGGGCAAGTGATCAGATGCCCTAGGGCCAAGGACCACTGTTGTGAATGTAAGCAAATTCCCAAATAATGTAATGTCAGTGCCTCTTTGCACACATACCCTCTGCAGGTGATATCAAACAGTTTTGCCCCAGGGCGTTTTGCAGTTTATGAAGCTGTGAAGAAAAAAGTGCTCCTGAGGCATGTGAGGTCAAACTGTCATCCGACAGGGTACAGTGTAATCTTTCCGCTCTAAAGCAACATTTTTACATGAACAGACTGATGCTGTAGAGATCTGTCAAAAGCAAACAGCATCTTTAAAGCTTGACATATAAATCCTTTTGAGATGTGACGCTATGCAGAGAGGGAGCTATAGTGCGTGTTCTCTGCAGTTCTAAGCACAAGGATGGATTTCTGAACAAACTAGAACATCAGTCTTCCCAGACTTGTCAAGCTGTTAACATTCAGTTTCATAACATGGACACAAGATGCCTGACAAGCTTAAGAATTTCCGTAGTTTGGGGCCGGATGCTTTTCAAGCATCTCTTGCTCTTGAGGGAAGCCAAGCTGATATATCCCCTGAGTTTTTCTTATCATCTTAACAGCCAGAGGTTGTTACAAAGGGTGTTGTAAAGTATATCTTACCAGCTTCAGATAAAATAGCCCAGAACCTACAAGAGAAGGTTATGATTGTCTCAAAACTGTTAAAGTTGAGAGTGGTAACATAAATGCCCTTTCTGGCCAAAGATAAGTTGGCTAACATTGGACACTGAATTCACCAAGACAAGCAGAGGAAGAAAAAACCCAAACAGCAGTCCATAGTGCAGCAGCCATCATGGGTCTGGTGAGTTCAGTCAGCCACAGTGACTGTGGTCTGGATTCAATTACTCCTGGCTCAAAGTGACACTGAAATTAAAGCTATTACCACATTTTCGTCAAGAATAGATGAAAATGTGGTAATAGCAGTAGAATTTGAATGTAGTAATTAAGTTCTCTCCCTCTGATCAATTTTAACCATTTACAGAAGGATAGATCTCAGAATGATGGATGAAATATGAGAATGAACGTACAGCCATTTTTACTTAGAATATTTGTGTTTAAATACAGTTGTAAGACTTTCCAGAAATGATTGAAAATACTCACAAATTATAAGGCATTAAGGGGCGTTCTGTTTGAGGCCCGTACCTTTTTATACACTGTACAGATGGGTGAAAAAATATATAAACAAACAGAAACAATGTGAACTTTTTTTTTAAAAAAAGAACATAACAGTGGATGTCACTGTGTTGAAGCCTATTCAGGTGCCCAAGGAAGCAAGGACGGTAGCAAGATTTCCATCCAAATATAGCATGGATTTTGACTTAATTTTGAGAAAACAGGCAAAAGAAAATTGTAAATTAATGCACTTGTCCATTCAGTGCTTTTATGTGAATATTAGAAGGTTGTTAAGATTTGGTTGAGATTAGTCTTTGGCCCTAATTTTCTATTCAGATACAACTGAAACATTGCAGAAGAATACATAGTTAAAAGGGCACTCATGGTCAAATTGTTAAAAACAGTGCATAAACCATGATGGAGGTATGGCATTTCTGGCTGTTTCGTGCTGTAATTTGCGGGAAAGGTTACAGTCTCCTTATCGCTCCACACAGATCTTTTTGTCTCTTCAGTGGATGTCTCTTCAGGCTTCGGTGGATGTATAAGTCATATGCTTTTTGTGTACATAGAGATTTATTATGTTTGTTTGATATGTTTGTTTTTCACATTCTGCTTTTGGCGATACAACCTGACACTTTTCTTCTTCAGTCAAGCTTTAAAACTTTTTCTGGTGATATTTTGAGATTTTTCTTCATTTTCACTCAGGTTTCTAGATGAACAAATTCAATGCGCATGAAAAAAGCTGGATGGAAATGCACCTGGTGTGATAGTGAGCAAGCATCCACAATACAAGGACCCTGAAACTGAGGCAGAAAAAATATTTGTGAAACATTCTGTTAAAATGGTCAATTACAGGTTCTGAAATGACAGGGGGAGCAGAAATGGTGGGGAGCCAACTATTGCCATGACACTGTCAATATGAAATTTACTTTCAGTCCTTTCAGTGTAGCATGAAAGCTTATCTATTCAAGTTGTGATTTTATTTCTGGTTTCTTTAGCTTGTATCTAAATGGAGTTGGGAGGTCAGAGGTCAGGCTCAGCTATAGAACAGTATTAAGCTTCTCAATACAGGTGTTTCAACCCTGATCCTCCTGTCTGCTGTCTTGCTAAGCAACGTATTATCAGCTCCTTAAGTGAATTTCATATATTTGTATTTGTCTGGTGGGTCAAACAGAGAAAGGGCCATTTTTGCTTCATGTGGTGTTAATCAATCAGACAGTCACGCCATTGAATTTAATCAAAATATTTCAAGACTCCAAAAGTAAAAAAAAAAGAAAGCAATATGTGATAAAAAAAAAATTTTTGCTTAAAAATTCATCACTAACATGCTGTTAATGAAAATGAATTTCCAGTTATTGAAGCTCACACAGCCAGCTCTCAAAAAACCAATGTCCCTTGAAATGAGCTGTTTCTCAATGCTATCACCCAGAGCATTGATCCGTTACCTGAGCTCAAATTGCATGGCACCTTTTCACTCTAATTAAGAAAATAGCTTCATAAGCACATAGATGGCAAATGGTGGAAACAGAGAACAGAAAAGAGAAGGTGTGGTACGAGTTACATAGACAGACGAGAATAGAGAGGGAGGTAAAAAATGATATCTTCTGAAAGCTCTGTTGTACTCCTCATTAGGTGTCAGTGAAGCAAAATATATTAATTGTTTTTTCTGCATCAATAGCTCTTTTGAAGATGCTGTCAGTCACTGTTTCCTATACAAGGAGCTTGAGGACTGAACACATGGCTCTCTTGGTACATCACTGTTGGGAAAATGAAAATGACTCTCGTGCAAAAAGGTAGGATTAGTCAAGAAATTCATAAAATCAGATTCATTTTGAATGCCAAAATCAAAACAGTAGAATATACAGTAGAGAGTAAACTGATTAATGTAAATTCTGGAATCATAACAAAACTGTTTCACATTCACTAAGGGAATGGTTTTATATTTAAGCAAATACGCTCATTTGCTTTCTTGCCAGGGTGACAAACTTGATACCATTCTATAGTAAATATGAAACTAAAGCCAGCAGCTGGTTAGCCTAGCTTAGCATAAAGAATGGAAACGGGGGGAAACAGCTAGCCTGAGCCTGTCCAAACCTGCCAGCACCTCTGAGGCTCAAAAATTAACATATTAAATCTTGTATCTTTAATCTGTACAAAACCAAAGTGTAAAAGAACAGGTTTCTGTGTAACAGGAGATTATGCTCTGCACTGTGACTTGGCCCACGGTATCAGTCTCCAGCTGGACACACATTCAGTATCCTGTATGCTCAGGCTTGAATAAATGAAACATATACTTATGCAAACATATTTCTCATTATGCAAATCTAATATCTGCCACGGCATTAACTGCAGCCATGTGTTCCCAGCAAAAGAGAATCTCAGCTCTTTCTAAATATTTCTGCACTCCAAGTGGCTGCTCTCACACAGTCTTACATCATCCAAAAACCTTACTGAGATTTGTTTTTATTGGTTTACACTGATGATAATGTCCTCAAAGGGAAAATGAACTGATTTCTAAGAGCAGATATTAATGCCAGAGCTACTCCTGAATTGGGGATAAAAAATATATATTATCCCGCCTGGAGCACTTTTTTCCACGCCTCACTCATGGGACAAGGAATAAATCACTAAGGTGATGAGTGACACTAAACAGAAGTGGTTTTGATATCTGTGTTTGATCACTGGCAAGGAAAAGAACCTGAAATGAGTTTCCAGAGGAGGTGAACTGGGAAACTTTGCTCCATGTCTGACAATGTGGAATTCAGCATACACTGGTAATCCATCTCGCTTTCACTGGCTTTGAATGTGTCCAGACCTATTTTCCAATCATCTACAGAAATATCCTCAATAAGTCCCTGGTCCTCCTCGCTGCCCGAGGATCTCATGGTCCACAACAATTCTCAGGATGGAAATATCTCCCTCCTCACGGAGGTTTGGCCATGCTCAATGTCAAGAGAGCTATCTGTGAGGCCTTATTTTGGGAATTATTTACAAATTTCCACGCAAAGTTTATTTTGACTCATGTACTTTTCCCTTTTGGCAATTGCTCTGAAAAGATTCGGAGATTATCGCAACGTCTCCAACAAATTTTTTGCTGCTCATGTTGTGCGTCCATGTGTTCCTTTTCATATTACGTAAACTTCTCAAAGCAGAACACGGGAGTGATATTTTCCACAGTTTGTTGGAGTGGCAATAAATCACTCACATATGATCTCAGCACATGATTACTCACATCAGCAAATCCACATTATCTACTGCCAGTTATTGACTCTGCTGAGTGGATACAATTGATATCCACACACTTTGAAGGATCCGGGGAGCTGAGATTTACAGCAGCAAAAACATACGACCCTATAAATACACCGTCTACCTTTGGGAATGATAACTCTGTCCAGCGAGGGAAGCATCCCTCTTCTCAGACTTGATGTGATGAGGCCTTCCAGCTGGTGGTTAGGGCACATCACAAAACAGCACATCCTCTTTGCAACTCTCCCAGGCACAAATAATGCTTCCGAATGGCGAATCAATAATGACCTTGACCCAATACATTTCAGTAATATTAAGGCACTTAAGATGTGACAAAACTTTTGAGAGATTTCAGTCACATTTTGCAAACCAGATAATCAGTCAAAGGGGAATTTTGATATATTTAAACTTGAATTTTATTCTCATAATCATGGGCTTTGTGAGAGATTAGGGTAATGCAACACCAGCAAAAACACTTATTGGGTCAAGAGGTGTTATATTTTTATATTAACAAAGGATTAGTATGTGTGATGTGAAAAAGCTCACGCATAGTGTCAAATGATCACCTGATTCTGTACTTTCACCCAGTTCTTCACAGCCTTATCCTCTTGGCTCAGTGTTCTAGTTTTACAGCCTACAACTTAACCAGTCACATCACATGTGTTTTTGGCCACGGCAAGAAGACTGTTACCAAAAAGCTGGTGAACACAGAGAAAACATAGTGGAGCATTTGACCAGGACTACTTGATAAAAAAAGGATAAAAATTAGCAGCTAAGGAGTATTTCCCCCCACACACTGGTGGAAAACAAAACACAGCAAAAATTAACGAATGCTGGTGTTGCTCTGTGTCTGCTGGATACGTAGATGGGCGGCTACTAGCAGGTTCTGCATCTCTGCTCAAAAGATGATGATATGACAGCGTTGTGTTCACAGCTTGTTTGAGAAAGAAAAATCAGTTATAACAGGTTTAAATTTGACATAATTTTTTCATAACTTTTTCAACACTCATACATTTTTCTAAATAAACACAGCTATTTTGAATTACAGCATAAGGATCTACTCACAGGGCAACCAAGCTAGCCAACTAGTGGCCTGTTAATCTGCAGTGGTCGATATTTTACTTATTGTTTCATACACTACATAAGCATGTAGCATAATGTACTTTGAGAGGTTTGAGACATTACAAAAGCGTCCAGAATGGCTAAAGGTAACAGAACACATACAATCAGAGAATGATACCCACCTTGAAAAATACCTGAATGTTCTTTTACAGAAACATGTATTTATTCTCGACAGTCACTAATTCAGACTGGACTGGGCACTTACAGTGATGTGATGGAAAACTGCTGAAGGTCAACGACCTTCAACTCAAGCACATACCAGCTGAACCACAGCTGTGTTGTAGATATGTTTTAAATACAGTGGAGGCAGCAGGAGCTCAGAGATGAATCATGTTTTCATGAGGAAAAGCAAGTCTTATATGCTGACAGCTTTTATTTCTCCACAGGGGGCCTGGTGTGACCTCAGTGAGTCTGGGTTCGTTGTCATATCATCAGAAACCTCTTGCTGCTTTCAAAGACCCTTTCCAATGTCAGATGTCCAACCAAAGGCTAACCAAACAGACCTATACTATGAGAAAAAGCTGCATCTATTCCCATAGAAAATGCCTTTTTTTTTTTTTTTTTTTTTGCTTTCATCTATGATGTGCACATTTCTTTAAACATGGGTGACAAGAAAGACCAGAAAGACCTTTGATAGGCTTTAGCAGCTCATAATTAACCAATCCACATGAGAAAAAAAATGATGAGCACCTGGATCTGAAGGAGAACAACATGTCCTTTCTCTTCAGTGAGGAAAATCGATGTGAACAGATAGCTCCAGCGAGTCATTGCTCATCCTTCTTAACCTTTCTGTCTGCTTCCTGAGGAGCAGTTGTTACATGTGATTGTTATGTTTGTTTGGCTACGTATAACACCCCACACACAGGGATGTATTTACTAGTTGTCACAGGTTATTCTGAGAAACAGAAAGCCATTGACGCAGGCAGACACACCATCTCACCGCCCAGACTCAATAGGTTTTCATTAATGCTTCGGAGCTGAGGTCATGTGACCTGTCTTGGCTCTGTGTTCCTTTGGATCAATGAACAAAAATGGGTCTGCTCGCTTTGATTTGTTAAACAAGCAATATGTCACAGCAACTGATGGAGACTGTCTATATATATTATTAAGATTTCATCTACCACTTTTGTGCATTTTCTGTGTGTATAAAAAATGCTAAATACTCACAAATGATCTGCTTGGATAATATAAATTGTTTAATGTCTATGACCAAAGGCCATGATGATTCATCATCAGTCAGTTGTTAGAGAATAACAGATTAGAAAATAAAATCAATTGGGAAAACATGGCAAAGAACTGTCGCAAATATTTTTACCAAATCCAAAAATGTTATCGGCCAAATTCTATCAAGATACATGGCACACATTGGAGAAGACAGATGACTGACAGTTTTGGCTCAGTGTACAGTACATCTAGTACAGTCCACACCAGAACAAATACCCTAAAACATTTGAACAAAACAGAAAGCCTGATGAAAACCTACCAGCAAACTCCAATTCTGATTATTACAATTATGTAAATCAGTGAATGCAACTATATAAATCCACTATTTTAGAAAATAATAATTGATTTATTGATTTGTTACAAAACATTGCCATGGTGCTTTACTGTGTAGTGTGCCGGAGCTGTTGCTTATCAGCTGGTGGGAATGTCATCAGTTATGAAGGCCTTTGGTCAACTGGTGCAGCCAAAAATGCTCATGATGAATGATCCATAGTGCACCTTAAGCAGTTAGTGTATAACTTAGCAAGAATGTGTCACTTTCAATTTGTCTTTCACTTCCTTCCTCAACCTTCCTCAACAGTAAGTTTATCAATGCTACTTTGTCTAAACCAGACATTTGGACAACTTAAACATTTCCCTGATATATTGTGACTGCATAATTTGAATGAGTGGCTTTTACTGACAGTAATTCATTTTACTCTGAAGGCAAAGTGCCAAGTTTAAATTTAGTTTGTGACACAACATTGATTAACATACAGAGATGTGCTTATCGTTCACCCATCGATTCACAATGGTCTCTATTCCCTGTTTTTCCCTTTTAATTTCCTTGATGGGCTGAGACACAGGCTGGTACCGGATATAACCACCAGAACTGAGTGTGCTGTGACTGTGTTAGTCAAAGTAACGATCTAGGCACGGGGTTGTTGTAAGTTTGACTTCAGTTGCATCAGATAGAGGTTTGGAGTCAAAGGAAGATGAACAAAGAAAGCTGAAACACTATAATTTATCAGATCTGTTCTAATTATTATGTTAAAATTAGTCCGTCAGCTACATTTGTTCCACAAAGTACACTACACACCCTCTCTCACACATACACAGGCTTTACATGCCAGACACTCTTTAATCACAACCTGTACCTGAGTGACAATCACCTTAAGTCATAATGACACAAAGATGCACACACACACACACACACACACACACACACAAATACACATTCATCTAAAGACAGATTTCTTTGAATCTAGCCAAAACATTTCCCCAAGCAAGAATTGCTGGTTACTTCCAGGTGGAATAAAATGGTATTCAAAGAGATTGCTGGTATTCAAATGGACTGATGATTTGCAGACTCAATGTGGAGCAAAGGTACTGCGATATTTGTTTTTTAGGTGATGGAGAGCCTGAGGTTGGTTGTAACATGCTGGTTAATAGGCCCAGTCATCACATCTTGGGAGGGCTAACAGCTTGTCACTGGAGGTGAAATGGCATTCTTTCAGACTGGAAACTCTTTTTTCTGATTTTATAGAGAAACAATCCCTCAATTTCAATTACATGACATAAACCCAACAATCACCTGAGGACCTTTCCCTCATCAGACACCACAAATCACATCCATTACCATATCTTCCGCATAGGGCAGAAAACATGCAGAGGACAGTTTTATGAAGTTCCAAGGCTGTTGTAGGGGATCAGAGTCCTCGTCATTATGATCCTGCAGGGGAAACACTGAAGTCTTAACAAGTCTCACTCTCTTTACAGAACCTCAGGGGCAATCATCTAATGGTTGGGGCTCACTGCCCTGCTAAAGTGTCCACTCAGCAGTACTCTGTGTATGTACAGCCTGGGCTCCTGCCAGGCCATTTCCAGCCTAAAGCATCATTGGCCAAAAATCCCCTCTGACAAACGTACCTACCTACAACCCATACTATAGTATGGTCCATCAGCCTCGTACACACACACACAGCCCTGTCCTGCCCCTGTTTTTGTCTTTGTCACACAACCTGCAATAACACACTGATTTTGCAGCCATGAGCATTTCTGATGGGGTCAGCCAGGAACCATACCAGAGGTTTATCAAATTTAAGTGACGTGTGCCTGACTTCATTGCTTCCAATTCCCTTTTTGAAAATCCAAATATAAATAGTGGTTAGGAAAGTGCTGGACTTGCAGTTTCCCCATTGAGGCAGGAAATCACCTCTTTGCCAGCTGTTAATTTCCAGCAGTGCAGGTGTCCACATGCAGCAGTAAATGCCCCAGTGCATGGTGTATATAACTGTACCGGCAGGCATTGTGACTGTGCGGGCAGGTATGATAACTTATCCCGGATGGCCAGTAATGTGGAGAGAAAGGAGGGGGGCAGACAAAGTGAAAGCCAGAGAGAAGCTGAGCTATAAGATGGCGTTTCAAGGTATCTCCTACCAAGCTGGCCCGATCATGCCCCAGGTTCTTTACAAGCAAGAGTAAGGCTATTCATTGTTTCTTTTGTGCATCCAAAACAGCTGTGTCTCCTCTGGAACACTGGCAGCTGTGCAGCATTGATGAAATCCATTTTCTTTTCTTTTCATTACTCTCACTGACTGATGCCCACTCCTGAGCCATCCACAACCGGGGATGTAACCACCAGGATCTTGTTGTCCTAAAATTATTGTACTGCTCTCGTCCAAGATCCACAAGTATGAGAGTAATTTTCAGATAGTTTAAACTCCTTCAATTCAAACTAGACAAAAACAAATTAACCAATTTGATCAGAAAGATAACAGTACTGTTGCTGTAGATTTTAAACTTTGCATCAACAAGGCATCTGCAGAGGAAGAGATCCCATTACAATATGATCATAATGTAACAATAACCCACAACTGCCAGCAATAAGAGGTAACCTGTAGGAATAGAAATACATACACTGTATTATAGTAATAATACATCATCATTACACCTGAAATTGGTAAAATACTGTGAAAAGAAAGGGGGGGGGCAGGAAAAAAAAGTAAACTAAGAAAGACTGAACCATTTACAGGATTCTCACTACCACAGTTGTTCAGATTAACACATGTGAAAAAATCTTTCAGCGCACACTATTCAGCTCATTATAATGATAATAAAACTGTTACAGAAGAGAAAATTATTGATCTCTTTCTGATATTTAGAAGTAAATCCAATCTTACCCTCAACACACACTTTATTCATTGACTTCAACTCCACTGGGATGCAGCTGATGAAACTCAGAAAAGAGTGACAGTACCTTCGATGAGTCACGGATGTGTACATCAACTCCTCTATCCCTGCTGATGTTTCCCTTTGCAGCAGAAGGCATTTCCAGAACAGTATAAGCAAATCTGCATTCATAAGATATTAACAAAATGCTAAAATCAGCACGTTGGCTTATGGGAAGTGTCTGCATTTCAGCTGAAAAGCTTCGAGCTTCTTCCACAGCAGTTTGAAATGCAATAATAAGTCCAATTCTGTGGACTGTCTGGAAAAATCAGTTTTACAGCTGCCAGATGAAGACAACTATGTCCACAGGAATAAAACCTCTAGCATATAAGTTTCCTAAAGTCATCGTTAACAAAAAAAAATAAAAAATAAAAAGACTGGTTGGTTTTCCTGAATTGTTTTCAGGGATGTTTACATTTTCCTTCATTGCCAGTCAGAATTATTCCCAGCAAACTCCCAAAGGCCAGTTTCACTTCACTTCCCATTTTCAGTGTCAATCTTTGGAGACTTGGACAGATATGTGGATTTCTTGTCCAAAGTATTTCATATTATCCCATATAAGAAACATTTAGCAGCAGCTCCAGATATCTGTTTGGGGGAAACAAAAATATTAACTCAACTTCTGCTGGCCAGGGTCTGGTTTGTATGTTGTTGTTACTGGGAAATGTGCTGGTCCATGAGATGAGTTGTGAAGGAAGCAGAGTGGATCTCCATGTTTGTCCAAGGGAGAGTTAGGCTTCTAATGGCTGACAGAAATATTTTTCTTCAAAGTTTAATATGCATGGAAAGTTTTAAGCAGTTGTAGATTGGTATTGATACAAGGATAGATTTTTTTGGGGTGACATGCATGCACTTTATCAGATTACAAATGAAAAATTTAAAAGGAAACTAATCAGAATCATTGAATGATGTTGTTCTGTGAACAAAGCTAATGTCACATTAAAAAGTTGAAATATCAGACATGTAAGTCTAATATTCACCATATTTAGCTTCCTTATTGGTTTCTATCAACTCCTGAGAGAAATATCTGGCTCTTTAGCCGCTAATTTTTCAACGCATTCACCAGCTAGTGGCAAACTTGGTCTGTCTGCCATTCAGTGCTTGGCAGGTAACACTGATGAGAGCAGTGATAGTGAACCAAAACAGAATAGCTGAGGGCCTTAAAATCAAAACAGGTGGCTTAAAAAAATGCCAGAAAGCTCAATAGAGCTAAGGAGAACTGCAGAGCTGTATGATAATTCTCTGGTGATTCATTATTATAACAGTTCTTTTCACTTTACACGTAGTCATTGGATCCATTGTTGATATTAATAATAATTTGTGTGACTTTATGGGAATTCCTTTAATTAAAATAGTTGGTTTCACTTCCTACTGGTGGTCCTCTGGTCTAGTACTGTCCTTATCAGTAGTTCCAACACCATTCCTTGCTTCATGAAGTCATGCTTCAGAGATACCAGTCCCTCTTTTTGTTTGCCCATTGACTCAGGGAGTGAGCAGGGCCACCCTCAGAGCAGATGAAAACAGTACTTGAACCAGGGTCATCGAGGAGGACGGTCTCTCCACCTGCCCAGTCTGACAGACCACCACTATCTTTTAGCTTGTCTCTCACCTGTCTGCTTTTCTTTCTGTTTTTCTCATTTTCTCTCCCTCGCACACTCTCTATTCAATATTTGTTATAACATGAAAGTCAAAATTGCTAATACTTAACACACCAGCCCTAAAGATGAGAATCACAAGCTAGAGGATGCTCATGATAAGCAATAAACTTTAAATTTAAAAATTGCCTCTCTTGTATTCAGGACTGTTTTTCAGGCCTTACCTAAATAAAGAGGAAGCTTACCAAAATGAATATTAAGTTTTTAAAAAAAACCCATGGGGATAACTGTATATTTTTTGTCATTGTACTTGAGTTTGTAGGATTGCTGCAAAAAAGGGATTGTTAATCTTGCCGATGAAAGATTTGTTCTCTTACATAATGGCAGGTACACGCATAGAGGTTATTTTTAAAGACATTACTCTAAACTCGATGAAATTAAACTTCCTCTGAGTGATGGATAAAAAATGTGCAAGCCTCAAACCTTTTGTGGTGCAGCATGATGCAATGTATCCTGTTATTCTATCCAAGACTAGTGCTTGAGCATATCGAGAGTAACAAACCTGGAAGAGCTAATCGTGTTCTCTATCTTTGTATCTTGGCCTCTTGAGTCTATTTATGTTCGTTCCAAAATCATATTACTAATACCAAAAAACAGTTATACAACAAAAAAGTATTTTCCAGGTCTCGGCATATTACACAACATCATCCATATATGGCGTGGGAGAGAGTACGCTACGAGGCAGCAGGAGCCCACTCATCAAGGTGGGCTGCTATAGATTGGGTTTGTGTGGGCTTCACGACCAGCTGGCATCTCTCTATGTATTGATGGGATGAAAACATTGAAACAACTCTACCTTAAAATGAGAAACTTTATGTAATATAAATGCTGACTAAAACTGCTTTTTTGCTTCTTCGCTGCATGATCTACTGACAGAATCACTGACAATCAGGTCATCGAGCAGTGGAAAGGGATATTTGAGTGTTATCCTGTGGGTTTAATGGAAATTGATGTTTGATGGAAATTAACCAAGTGCATTTACTCAAGTACTATACTTAAGTACAGTGTTGAGGTACTTGTGCTTTAATTTAAGTTTCTAGTTCATGCTATTTAACACATTACATGAAAAAAAAACATGATGAGCTCATAAAGTACGGCACATTTTTAGGTTAAACCAATGGTCCTTAACCTCCTGGCCAGTTGAAGCACCTTGTCATGTTTGAGATGTCTATTAGTTCTTAGCAGTTCCACCATGAAGCGATTTCCCCTCTAAACTTGTTGGTTTCATCTACAGTGGCATGAAAATATTTGAGTACATGTGGTCAAAGTTTCTGTTACTGTGAATAATAACATGAATAGAAAATGAACAGCACCAAATGAATAAAGTTAAAGATGAAACACTCCATTCAAAATTTTAAGCAAGATTAGTGGATTGTATTCGTTTTGTATGATTTTAGAGTGAAAAAAGATAAAGGCGCACCACACAGATGTCTGGGCACCCAAAGAGGCGTGAGCTCTTGGAAAACTTTTACCAAGGTCTCAGACCTCAATTAGTTTTCTAGGGCTGTAACTTGTACACAGTTATCGTCAGGAAAGGACCAGTGATGCATACTTCAAAGCTTTATAAATACTGTGACTCCTGAAACCTGGTCCCAACAATCAGCAGCCTTGGGCTCTTCTAAGCAGTTGCCTAGCACTCTGAACATCAAAATTACTGATGCCCACCAAGCAGGAAGAGGCTATAAGAAAATACTAAAGTGTTTTCAGGTATATGTTTCTTCAGTTCGTAATGTAATTAAGAAATGGCATTAACAGGATTGGTGGAGGAGTTTGAGGTCTGGAAGAACCAAGAAGACTTTTGCCAGAAAAGGTAAATTTAAAACAACAGTTTGACTGCAAAAGAGCTTCAGGAAGATTCAGCAGTCTGGAGTGGTGGTGCAATGTTCGACTGTGCAGCAACACCTAAATGAATATGACCTTCATGAAAGAGTCACCAGACGAAAACCTTTCCTGTGTCCTCACCACAAAAACTGGGCATCAGAGGGTTGTAAAGGAAGATCTCAACAAACCTGATGCATTTTGCAGGCAGATCTTGTGGACTGATGAAGTCAAAGTAAAACTTTTTTGATCACAATGAGCAATTTTCAGTTGGAGAGATGTTCTTTTCATGAAAAGAACTTCTCTCCAACTGTTAAGCACAGGGGTGGATCGATCGTGTTTTGGGCTTGTTTTGCAGCCTGTGGCACAAGGAATATTTCATTAGTAGAGGGAAGAATGGATTCAATTAGATATCGGAAAATTCTTGGGGCAAACATCACACTGTCTGTAAAAAACCCGAAGTTGCAAAGAGGATGGCTTCTATAACAGGATAATGATCCTAAACACCCGAAAATCCACAATGGGCTAGCTCAATAGGCACAAACTGAAGGTATGCCGTTGCCTTCGCACTCCCCAACCTAAACATCATCAAAAATCTGATCTCAGAAGAACAGTGCAGCCAAGACGGCCAAAGAATCTTAAGGAGCTAGAGGCCTTTTGCAGCAAGAATGGGCAAAAATTCCCCAAACAGGAGTTGAAAGACACAGACAGCATTGACGAGATGTGATAGTTACCAGAGGGGGTATTACTAAGGAACTTTAGTTTGGGGTGCATTTCATTTATGGAAATAAAAACGCACTCTCACTTAAAATATTAAAAAATGTGTCATTTTCAACTTTATGCCTTTCAGAAATCAGTTAATCTTTTACTCACTTAATTATTCCCAGTAATAGAAAATTTTACCAGGGAAGCCCAGATTCTTTCATACCACTGTAAATAACTGTTAAATGCTGTAAGGGGTGAAATTAGGACAAAAAAGCAAAGACCAGAAAAAGGCTAACATATGAATAGTAGTTGGTGTAATAAAACTTTGTTTTTGATTCTTTCCTCTCCCATCAATCTCACAACCCCTCAGATTTATTTTGTGACACTTTAGAGAGTCTGGATTAAACATCATAACAGTACATAAATTACTGAAAAGTAGCTCCACCTGTACCATCTGTAACAAGAAAATGCTGTGTACAGATTAAGGACAAATACTTTTGCTATGATACTTATATTACATTTTGCTGTACTTTTAGTTACATTATAAACCATTGGTTTGTCACCTGCTTCAGATCTGACAAAGGGCAAAACCGTGATAAAGCTCTGTTAAATCATTTCTTCTGCACAGTTTATCACAGATCAAATTGCTCCCATTTGTCTCTCTTGCTGAACTGAATAATGCCGAACACATGGTGTCACTGGGCCGAGAAGTGCCATGACTAGACCAGTTGGAGGCAAGGCCTTGAACAGGAGCACAGTGTCAAAGGGAGACTTATACCTCTCACCTCCTAATTGTTCACAGTGTCAGACTGTAACTAATCCTCCTTTCATTCAAGTTTGTCCTTGAAATATGACTTACAGCAACAGAATCGTAAAAGGAATAAATAAATCTCTGGCATTACTAAACCAAATACTCTAAGTGTGGAAATGTCTTTCTGTATAGTCTAAAAAATATCTTTTTTCTTAATCTAGCATTAATATTGCATGGATTAACACAAGACAAATTAATGTGCAAAACTTGGAGCCATGTCTAAAAAGAAATCAAATTGCTCCATGTCTTATGTAATTCCAGATTTATATGGTTTTCCCTGCCAAGAAGAAAAGTTGATCCTCTTGAACTGAAGGCAAATCCGCCCCAGTGAAGCACACAGAAAGACAGAGGACGCACATGCTCAAGTTGAATTTCCAGCAAAAGATATGAAACTTTTTGTCTCACCCGGAGCACTTGGCAAAACGCAGCGCAACAGAAGCTTTTGTGTTATTTGAAAGCTCAGTCTATTCAATCAAATGAAATGGGCAGTGAAATGCACTTTATCCCAGCGATAAAATACAGACTTAGATATGAATTGATATCATTCCAAGTGATTCATCATCTAAAAAAGATGCTCATAATACCTGAGTACTCTGGTGTCCGTTGAAGGATTGAGAGAGTGTGGGCGTACAAAACCTAATCCTGCCCCACACTGTAAAGTTAGAGGGACCTCTTGATTTACAGCTCGCAGTATGACAGAGTTCTAAAGCACCTTAAGGTGCCTGTGTGAATCCTACATTTATTCATTTTGGTTGGCAGAGTTATTTGATTCATTTGGACATTTTTAGTCGACCATCAAAGATCTGTTGGCGACCCTGACACGGTGATGAGACCAGGGTTGGTTAAATACAGCTAGTTCTAAAAAATGTTTAGTGTTCCCACTGCAGGGGAGTGAACACTGATTTTTGTTATGAGTTCCATTTGGATAACAGGTCATTCTTACAGCTAAGGAAAAAAATAATGCATCATGAACTCATGAACTCATAATTACAACCACATTTACCAGGACCTGACTCCAAGAACTTTACTGGCATCCTTTTCATTTTCAATGCTGAACATTTAACTAATGAAAAAAACTCTCTAATTTCTTTTGTTGACTACATTAAAATCCTTTTTAAAAAATGTTAGAAAATGTAAACAAGCAGAGGTTCTGCACTGAAAAACATTGAGAAACTTAAGGAGAAGACATAAATGAGTTGAAGATGTAGGTGAACATGGTGTTAAGAGACATCCGTTAATGGTAATAATATATCTAATATAAGAATAAACCTCTCAAGATGAACCAAGGATTTTTCCTAGAATCCTTAGAATGAGCAAAATAAATGTGACTGTGATAGTTTTTCTGAGAAACAACTTCCATTCAAATGGTCCTTTTCAAAACCATGAAATACTTCTCCTTTACTCTTGTTTTGTCTTTGAGTTACTGTGGAAACAGGACTGTTAAGTCTTTTCAAAGTGAAAGAGATGGAAGCTTTCAATTTACATTTTTTTTACCTCCAGAGATTATGCTACTTTTATTAGGTATGACATAGATCATCAACAAAACAAACATCTCAAAGAACAGCACAATTACTTTCTAAATAATTTTTTTTCTCAAGTTATTCACACCACAATTTACAGTAGACATAGGTCCACACGCAATCATGGGAGAGTTTACTGTGCACTGCATGCCAGTGCTTGAAATGATTGTGTTGGCATGAAAGAATGAAAAAGTCAAGGATTAATAATACGGAAATACAAAGTAACGAAATAATTTGAAAATCGAGGAGTATGATGCATTAAAAAAGTTACGTCTTTCACCCAATATGATTGCCTTCATAGAGTGGCTTAATATTATAGAGTAGAGAGTGAATATTCAGGATAAACACGCTAAACATTCCAACAATAAATACATTCATTCAAATTCTAACAACATCACAGATCTTCATGATAACCTGGTTAAAAAGACAACCTGAAGCCATAAACATTCCCTGGAAAGAGACATGAAGGCAAAGCTGATTAAGACTGTCCAACAAATATAGAGGGTAACAAATGAAAAAGCCTGAAAGCAAATGGTTGTAAATCTCAAAAGTGCAATCCGATGGGAATATAAAATCCACCTTCAAAGAGCTTTAAAGGAATTTGTTCTTTATTTTACACTGAATCATAAATGTTGCAATTCACTGACAGATTTTCTAAGGATTTTTACGAGTAGACAAGACATCTTAACCAAGGGAAACTACAGTTTGAGGAATGTGCATGTGTCTGAACTCAGCCCATTAAATCAGTCACTGCTCACTAACTGAGCTCACATCCAAAATGAGATTAGTTTGAGGAACTGGCTTTACCAAAATAGGAATCTATTTCATGAGAAATACCTACTACAGGAAAGGGGATCGTGTGTAATATTGTTATCTACTTTTGACCATAATCAATTTAACCTTTCCAGCTTAAAGTTTTAAGTTGCCTATCTAAACATTTGTTTATATTGTCAAATATTCCCAAGAACCTCAGAGACAGAAACTGAGTAGATCTTATTTCAAAGGGTATTTACACTGGAACACAAATGACAAAGCGTACATTTATTCAAAGTTTTTGTATATTGCTATTATTAGTAGTAGTAGTAGTGGCAGTAGTTTCTGCTGTCATTAAGCATGTTGCCCTTTTTAGGGGCCACTAAAATATAAACACAAAGCTACGGTGCCTTTGGCACAAAAGTCACTTAATTATAATTTTCCAGTTAAGCACCCTCCCACAGTGAGGAAAAACATATGCAAGACACCAAAGAGGTGCTTCTCCCAAAACGCGAATTTCTCCACTCCATTCCACAAAGCCGCGCAAAGTGGTACAAAGACGTTTTACGCGTTTTCCGTGCGGTCACGTCTCCGTAGTGATGCGTCATGTGCGCCTCGTAGGCTCGCGTTTAGGTATGTTTGGTCAGTGCATGGCAGAGCTGTGTGCGGTGGAGAGGAGACAGGCGATGACTGCTGCCCCCCTCACTTCTCCACTGAGCCCTCAAGAGAGTGGAGGGAGAGGGACTGCATGGGGGACTGCGTGGCTGCTCCGTGAACATTTTTCCTCGGATAAATTACCTCGATTCTGTTTTGGGAAACCGAGCCGCGAGCGTGCTGCTAAACCATGCGGACTTGGGCCACGTAGACCAAGTTTATTTATGTTTAGCAAAGCTCTTTCGTGAGTTGCAGTAAAAAGTCATCTGAAGCCTGCTATGGAGGACCTCTCGAGTCAAAATGAGTCTGAGCACTGACAATGTCACAAGATTTTGGAAAAATGGTTCCTCGGAACTCGACGGGACTCCGGGCGCGTCCTCCCAGGTCAACTTCACCAACAGCTCCAGGGGGAACCACACAGAGCCCGGCGAGGTGGACCTCAGCCGCGCCATCCCGCTCGGCGTGGTGCTGGGGGCTTTCATCGTGTTCGCCATCGCGGGCAACATCCTCGTCATCCTCTCGGTTGTGTGCAACAGGCACCTGCGGACACCGACGAACTACTTCATCATCAACCTGGCCATCGCCGACCTGCTGCTCGGCACCACGGTGCTGCCGGTGTCGGCCACCCACGAGATCCTAGACTGCTGGGTCTTCGGCAGGATCTTCTGTGACATCTGGGCGGCGGTGGATGTGCTGTGCTGCACCGCGTCCATCATGAGCCTGTGCGTAATATCCATTGACCGCTACATCGGCGTGAGCTACCCGCTGCAGTACCCGGGCATCGTGACGGAGAAGCGGGCTCTGTTGGCCATGCTCGGGGTGTGGGTGCTGTCGGTGGTCATCTCAATCGGTCCCCTGCTCGGGTGGAAGCAGCCGCCGTCGCCGGACGACACGCAGTGCCTCATCACCGAGGAGCCGTTTTACGCGCTCTTCTCCTCCCTCGGCTCCTTTTACATCCCCCTCGTCGTGATACTGGCCATGTACTGCCGCGTGTACATAGTCGCCAAGCGAACCACTAAGAACCTGGAGGCAGGTGTGATGCGCGAGAGGATGGACTCCAGCGAGCTGACCCTCAGGATCCACAAGGGATCTCACGTGCAGGAGGAGCCCGGCAGTTCAGGCGCCGGTAAGGGCCGCGCGCACCAAGCGCGTAGTTCCCTCACGGTGAAACTTCTGAAATTCTCCCGGGAGAAGAAAGCAGCTAAAACTCTGGGAGTCGTTGTCGGCATGTTTACGCTTTGTTGGCTGCCCTTCTTCCTCGCCTTACCCATAGGTAGGTTCAATAGGTCAGTTCATATTCTATTGTGCTGCCATAAATGAAACTTATGTTAGACCATTAAAATAAACACAACCGCGGCCAACTCCAATTTGAAAACTTCATAACCTTTAATCAGTCCATAAGACTTGCGGAATATATATTACAGTCATCTAAACGTCGGTAGGAAGTTAAACGGTAGCAGTTAAAGGCTCCTGCAGGCCTTGTAAATCATGGCCATGGCTGGCACTAAGTCTCCTGGGTGGCATTTTCGACCCTGAACTGTCACCAAACCTATGAGTGGGCTTTGATATACTGGAGTGGTCATTTTATACTGCAGGAATAACAAATAACATTAAGCACATATGAATGCACCATTCAATATATAATGCAGTGGGAGTAGAGTTAAAATAGCTCCCTGATTTCACATCGTCTGTTTACATGCGGTTAAATTAGTTTGGATCATAGTCTATCGTATAATTTTAAAATTTGGAACAACTGTAAGATTGACCAGTTCTGCCCCATTTACTCTGTAATGCCGAAGCAATACTGACTTTGTAGTCTTTGAATCCAGGGCCAGTAATAAGGGATAGAAACATGTTTTTAGGAGTCTGAGGAGGAATTCTTCACAAGCTTATCCAAACATTATTAGTGTTATCTTTGCATTATTCCCTGAGTCTCAGTTAATCTCTCTCGATGCAATAAATTCACTCCCTGTGTGTGCCAAGTGAAGAGTAAGTGGCCAATTCTCTGGTCAGTTAATTCAGAGGCCCATGGGGCCTGTCCAGGATCCCCGATGCCACTGAGGCTGGCAAGTATTCAACAACCCGCTGACATGGCTGTTTAAAAAACTGCAGAGGAAATTAAACAACATATTCCACTGCGAAATGCTCATGTCGTGCTGTGTTGTGGTGAGGAGGTTAAGAAAACAGAAAATCTTTATTTAGTGTTGAAGTTTGGACAAAAGAACTCACTGAATAAAGTCTTGACTAAAGGCATGGCTGCTGTGTTTCAGATGAAGGGTTTCCTGATTCCCCGACTGCCAGGATCCCTTGTGGCACTGTGGGTTATGACTGTAAATGATGATGGGCGTGTGTTTGTGCCTGTGTGCGTATGTATTTACAGTGGTTATACGGGAATGTTTTTATGCCCCTGGCTTTAAGCTGCAGCTCATCACATCCTCACACACACACGCACACACACACACACACACACACACACACACACACACACACACACACACACACACACACACACACACACACACACACTAAAGAACCTGGGGCAAGGGCACTATCCAGTGTCACAAAACAGGGATTATTTGCCTCAAAAACATTCTCGGTGAGATACCACAAGCACACAACAAAATGTCATTTTCCAAAAATCTGATTTGGAGAGGTCCCGGAGAACAGAGTCGGGGAGGGGGGGTTAGGTTCAGGAGGGGCCTGTTTATGTAATACTAATCAACAAACTGCCAAGATCCTCCCGAGGGTATGTTTCTCTGTACAATCCCTGGTGTAGCATACTGATAAATTGTGAAAAAGCACCATGCAACCTGATTTCATGCTCATTTTTAACTGGCCTCAGAGATGCATGAAAGCAAAGCACACAGAAAAGAGCAACAGTCGTCTGGCAGGGGAACTCCCCATAATGCAACTACTATACATCCACTATGTCAAAGCAGAATGCTGAAAATTCTCTCTTCCCCAGCACTTGACTCGTCAGTTTCCAAAAGGGGATTTGTAGGTGATTGTGTTGTTTCTCAATTTAAGTTTGTGGCCCTGCTCTCCGGTGTGACACATCTCAACTTAGATATGAGAAGTCTGATAAGGCATCTGCTATCTTCTCACGTTGCCCCTCCTTGGGTATTCATTAGCCTCCACCCACAAAGTGGGATTTCCTGTCTTATACTTATAATTACCCTGCTACTTCCTCTACGTACTGTCACTAATATGTAATGTATGGGGAAGTTTCTGGTTGACACTGTGTCTGTTTGTGTGTGCAGGTGGGTAGATGGATGGCACGTGTGTCTTGTTTGTATGCGTGTGTGCGTGCGTGTGTGTGTGTGTGTGTGTGTGTGTGTGTGTGTGTGCGTGTGTCAGTGTGTGTGAGTGTGTGTGTGTGTGTGTGTGTGTGTGAGTAAGACTTAACAAATGGGTTTTTGTTGAGAGTTGATGAAATATTTTTGTGTGTTTATGTGCATATATGCGAGTATGATCATGTACATCTGAGGGAGGATAGATTCTGTTAACAAGAGCCACGCTGACCTCTGACCCCTGAAGTCACAAGTTCAGACCATATGCAGCTTAGAGTATAATGGGAAGTCTCTCTGGGAAGTCTCTCTTTAACTGGGAAGTCTCTCTTTAACAATCATCGATCTCCCTCATCTGATTAAAATTCTGTAAATCCCCTTTTTTTTTTTTGTTTTCGTTCATAAATGGCAAGCATACGGCCACTAGTCCCAAAGTTTTGTTTTGCAGGTTTTGAATTATCGCCTTTACGTTGGAGCAAAGTAAGGTACACACACTCCAGGAATATAAACACTACATCAGTGTTTTTAGGTTACTGTTAATCCAGTCATGCTTCCTTGGACTAACAGCAGCTAAAACTTAACATACACTCACTGAGCCCTGTCTAACTTGGCTCGCTTGTCAGTATGGGTGACATATCTAAACCTTAAGTTATTTCATTAAACATTCTTCTATCATATTAGGGGAAAAAATGACACCATAGAAACTTATTTAGAGTAATAATCAGAGACTAGTGCAGACACTGACCAAAAGAGGTCAGATCCCATTCATTATTTTCATTGACACTCTTATAATACTCTCAAACTTCACCTGTCCCACAAGTTGGTCTCTATTGCAAACATATGTTGAGCAGTAGGGTGGGAAGTATTAATTATACCAAAATGCTATAGAAGACAAAATTTTTCATCCACCTTATATTGTTACATACCTTTTATACTAATGTAGGTAGGCCTGCAAAAAGTGTAGGTGTTTTAGATGCACAATATTTGATTTGAGAATGATTTTCACATCTGGGTGGTGAGGTTACTTGATTTAATTCATTCAATCAGACAAAGTAAATAAGACATGTGATTATTGTGTCCATAAACAGCATCACCTTTGAAAACTTACTATTTCTATCTATTACTATCACAATACATATTGTGATAGTAGTAGATAGTATGTGTGTATATGTAGTTTTATATTCAACGCAATATAGAATTACATATATTACAATAGTAGATTTTATCTATATACTCTCTGAACAGCTAAACACTCTTCAGACACACACAAGCCTTTTTTCCAGATCACACAATTTCCAGTCATAGAGTATGATGTGATGACTGCACATATGGTAACTATGGAGATGTCATTGAAAATGTAAATTTTTCCTATTTGATGTTATACAGTAGTCAAAAAAGATTATATTAAAGATATGAGTACTTTCTTGAAGCACAGTGTTGCTTGTAAGAAAAACTGGAACAAGTAGATAAGGAACATATTGTATTAGAATAAATAGAGGGATACACATATTCAGTCCACAAACCTTTAGGGCTGCAGCTAAATAATTAATTTTCATCATCTATTAATGTGATGTTTGTTTCCTTGATTATACAGTAAATTGATTGGCCCATAAAACATCATAAAATAGTGAAAAAATACCCCAAAGTAATATAATCAGTTTGTTTTTCTTGGCCTTTTTAATCAACAGTCCAAACCTCAAAAATATTCTGTTTACTATTATATAAGACAAGGAAAAGCATCACATTTTCACATTTCAAAGCTGGAACCAGTCAGTGTTTGGCCTTGCGTTGAGAAACCTGTAGAAAAATAAAGATTCAGTGGAAGAATATGTCTTGTATCGATGTTTCAATGACTCTTTTCTTCCGTTCTCATATCCCGACTCAGCCGAAGAGAAATCATTAGTCCTCCGGGGGATACACGTGTTATTTCACTGAACACATTTTCCCGTGGCTCTTTAACACCCAGCACAGGCACTAATGTCCTGTAAAGGGCTTGCGTTTAGCAACTGGGGCAAGCAGTGTGCTCAAATGTGAGAGGAACCGACACTTTGAGCTGTTAACCAATTGTTTTCGTGTGTACATGATGCTTTTGGAAGATTGTGTGTATGTGTGCATCTCACACCTGTGAGTTTGGTTCATTTGTTTACAAGTTGCAACAGCGTGGCTGGTATTTTTTTTCACCCCGTGTGTATGTGTCATCATGGCAAAATGTGATCCTGGAGACACCTGCTGAAATACTCAAAACCCTATCTGTGGTAGTTTATCATAGGCATCTCCAGGACCACATTTTCCCATGATGACACAAACACACACACATAGTCCCAAGGTGAAAATAATACTAGCCAGGTTGTCACAGCTGGTAAATACTACTGAGCACTCATGGGTTGGGATGTCAACATGGTGATGGGCATCGTGGCTGGTGTGATCCCATCACAAGATCGTCTCTTGTTTTTCTTTTACATTGAGTTGGCTGGCTCTGGTGCTACGGGGGTAATTGAAATGCTTTTTGAAGGGGAAAAATAATGAGAGAGCTAAGTGTCAATGCGATGCAGAAGATAGGAAGTGGCAGAGCTGAGCTGGAGGGACCACAGGGCACCAGGGGTGAATGCAAGGGTCCCTGGAATGTCAGCCCAATTTTCCAAGAATAGCCTCATGCTATGGTTTCATTGAAAGCAATCTGCGAGGGCAATAACACTTCTGTCCTTTTAGATCAAGACATATTAATCATATTTATGGATGTCTTATGAAACAGGATTTGTGAGTTTGTGGAGTGCAGATTGTGTGTGTGTGCGTGTCTGTGTGTGTGTGTATTGCTGTGTGCATGTGTGTGTGTGTGTGTGTGTGTGTGTGTGTGTGTGCACATGTCTGTGTGTTTGTGTGTGTGCATGTGTGTGTGTGTGTGTGTGTGTGTGTGTGTGTGTGTGCCCTACATGGCACAGAATAGGCATTACTTCTTCCAATTAATGAGAATAACAGGATGCCTTGTTTTGTTAAGATGTTCCTGCCTTCCACAGATGGGTGTGTAAGTTTGTGTGTGTAAGTTTGCGTGTGTAAATGTGTGTGTGTGTGTGTGTGTGCTCCTGTCCTCAGGAAGGAGGTGCAAACATTTCTCTGAGCAGAAATGGTGAGACTACCAACAATAGCCCTCCTACAAACACCTACGTATTATTGTCTTACAGCCAAGCCCCCCACATCCTTTTAAAATAAATAGTCTTCAAAAATGTACAATGTTCATACAGAAATTAAACCTACAAACATGTAACACATCTGGCTACAGGAAGATGTGTTGTCAGTCTGTTTTTTTAAACTTTTATCCTGTCCTTGTATAGAAAGGAGACACAGGCCCATGCTGGCAATGTCCCACCTTTTGTTCCCTGTAAGGGCCTCCAGATGTGGGCCCTTCCCGGGATGCAGACAGAGCGACACAAGCTGTGTTTGCCCTTGCAAATGCCACTGTTATAACCCATAAGAGACTCCTATAAAACAAATACAGCTTAACACTGTTCATATATTTTTTCTGGAGAGAGAATTCAGTGTTAGAGAGCAAATAAATTCTGCCCTACACAAGCTTTCCTCACTTGGAAGGCTAAATAACATCAGTTTGTAATGTCAAGCAAAAGATATGAAACTTTTAAATTTGTAATGGCAAAAAGAAGAGGTGAAATTAAATTAGAAAAAAAATACTAAATATTCTCCAGAATTTTGGTGCTTTTCTCTTTTTTATGTCACTTGTGAAGTGCCCATTCACAATGTACTTGATATCTCATTTAATAGTTAAATATTTTAGTCAATCATCTAATCACCATCAACTAATTTCCACGTCTCTCCTGTGCTATGATATTAATAATAATTTGTCAGATACTTGATCAGAAAATACTGCATCAGTAAGGAAAATATGTGAAATGACTTAATGTCAGTTTAAGCCATTTCCCCACTCAAAGATTAAAGGATATCAAGGGGAACTGAAGATGTATAACAGTGTGTGATGTTACCATAACATGATGTTACTGTTACAGCAGCAGAGCATAAATTACCTGTTAATAATCCTAATATACCATGCTTGGGCAGGGTTTAAAGTCTACAAAAAGCTGTGGGATGCTTGCACCTCAAGTGACTATGCATAGCAGTTGTACTGCTGTGGTAAGCCATTTACAATTAGCACAGCCTGGGTCTCTGTCTACAATAGTCCCAAACTTTCAGAGGATCCTGTGTGAGATTTTGTATCTTGTTTTCCGGGGATCCGTACTTTGATCAGGTGTAGCCATCTGTACAACAACCTGTTGTCTAATCGTTGATGTCAGCTGTGTGGATAAGTCGCCCCAGCTCTGACCGACCATGTTTTAATATTTGTTTCTCATGAACCATTAATCCAAAGCTCTTCACAGTCAACACTGCACTTTCTTGGGTCCTCAGCAATGCGCACGAGATGTTTGAAGTTGACTGGATGACCAGTTGTCAAGAAAATGGAAGTAGAGAGAGAAAGACAGGCAGACAAACAGTGATTTCTCCATTTATTAGTATGGAAATACCTTTTGGTTTTGACTAGATAAGATATGCTATATGGGGGCAAATTCTGATGGATGTTTTTTAATATTTTCGAAACTTTTTTTGTGATGCTTGAAGAAACAGATAAAAAATGTGTTGGGTCACTGGGGATCTTGGTATCCCACACAAGTTTTTTACTCAGTATTATTATTACAATTACTACATTATATACTATTACTACTATTGTCTAATGTTGAAAAGATTTGTTAATTAATCAGTCAGAACAGAAAACTAATCCACTGATTCACTGATTAGCTCAACATCATGTTAGTTATTTATCAATTAAAATACAAAAAAAATTGATGGTTAGTTCAGCTTCTTCATCTCACTGGTTTGTCTTTTGTTTGCAATTAATTTGATAAGATTAAGATAAAAGAGAAAAAAATAGGTGAGGGAGGCAGTTATCATTGTTTTCAACCAGGTACTCTCCAAGACAAACAGATAAAGTGATGGACAGCGAGAGACACACAGACACACAGAGCAATGATAGAATGGCCAAGTTTTAATTCAACTTTAGTCTGAATCCCAATCACAGACATAACTCACACAGTTATGTAATCACATCAAAGTGGCTGTCAAGAAGCGAAAAATAGCATGTGAAAATACCAGGCACTAAGAAGAGACCCATTCATCTATAGTACAGGAGGCCAGGACACATTCAGAAAGCATTCTCTGGTTTCATCTCCCTGTCTGGTAGCCAGAGCACACACACGTACACACACGTACACACACATACACACACATACACACACGGCACGGTAAAATGTATTTTGGAAGTAAAAAATGCTGCATATTGTCCCACAGTCATTCAATTCAAGCTAACATATTTCATATTTTTTTTTTTTACCAATTGATTGGAGTATTTTGTGTGTGTGTGTGTGTGTGTGTGTGTGTGTGTGTGTGTGTGTGTGTGTGTGTGTGTGTGTGTGTGTGTGTGTGTGTGTGTTTGTGTCTGGATCCGGATCCTGAATGGAAAATAGACTTTCTGTGATGTCAACTTTCCATAGTTGCAGGTTCTGAGTATTTTCCACTATTGAAATGGATGCAGTTCCCCACTGCCTGCAATATTTCACACCAAGGCCACATATGATATAATGCACTTTGTACCGCTTAAGGTAATTGTTAAAACTGTTGATCTTCATGAAGAAGTTAGTTGAAATGACTGTGTCTTCCTATAACATCTCACTAGAGGCAATTTTCCAGTTGAAAGCCAGAGATTGTAGTGAATCTTCAGTCTCTCCAGGAATTTGATATTAATTTAAGAATGTGGGTTGGTGTGAAGAACCACAGTTTACTCACAATCAAACACAGTTTTACTCACATCTGCCCCCCCCCCCCCACACACACACACAAACACACACATACACACACATACACACACACACACACACACACACACACACACACACACACACACGCACACACACACACACACACACACACATGCTAACACACTAATCCCCCTTAAACTCACTCAATCCTTGCTCATTAATTCCCTGTTTTTATCCTCAGGCTTCCCCCTCTCACCTCATTAGCTTTTGAGATAGTCTTCCTTTATGTAGGCTTGGCCACAGTAGGTGAAAAAGCACCAAAAGGGTAGATTAATGCAATTTTGCAAGTTGCAGGCAACACTCCCTCATCAGCATGTATGAAAAACCCATTTGTTAAGTCTTACTCACACACAAACACACACACACACACACACAAACACAAACACACACAAACACACATGCGCTAACAACCTTAGCTATGTACCTCTATAAATGTTTTGCACCAACAACACTGCTTGACACTATCTGCAGGTGCAACAAAGAAATAGCTTGTTGTGATGACGTAACCTCCATAACCTCCCAGAGAATAACCTGCCATTTGCAGCTGAAACGTCTTTTCTCCCAAAGCAGCACATCTCTCACACAGTGTATTTATCTAAAAACGGGAATTTAGGTTCATCCCAGTCTCTCTGTATTCTTATATGAATACTTCAGATGAAGAGTGACTGAGACGATAAGTGAGATCTTTCTTAGTGATAAACACTGTGTGGAATTGACTATCCCTTTGGTCTTTTATTCTGTTGCTTCATGTTCTGCCTGCACTCAGTCATAAGCTGTAAGGTTCAATATTATTCTTAATCCATGCTGCCACCTACTGGATAAAATATAACCAACAATCATAGACAGGATCAAACCATCATCCAAATGCCAGACTTTTAGTCAATAATTGGCTTGGTTGCACTGCTACAATACTGCCCTCATTTAAGCAGACCAGGTTACCAATATGATGTAAACAATCCACATTAAGTTCAGCTTGCTTTGTACTAAACATTAAAACAGGAGAGTGGGAGTGATCTTCTTTCCTGGCAAGAAAGCAAATAAGCATAGAGGGTTAAATTGAGGTTTTCTATACAAAGCCAGCGTTGAGTAATGATTGAATGCAATACTTCCATTTTTCCCCTCTATTCTGCTTTCCCCAGGGTCTTTTAACGTAAATCTGCGCCCCCCTGATCCCCTCTTCAAAGTGATCTTCTGGCTGGGCTACTTCAACAGCTGCCTGAACCCCATCATCTACCCCTGCTACAACCGGGAGTTCAAACTGGCCTTCATTCGCATCCTAAAATGCCAGTGTCACCAACGTAAACGCCCTGGCTGGAGGGCGTACAATTACCGCTCCTCCAACATCAGCTCCTCCGGAAACTCGCGCAAAGGCTCTGTGGAGCACAACTCAAGCTGCTTGAACGGCAGCCAGCGCACTCTGCCATCCTCTGCTAGTCCGAGCCCCAGCTACCTGAGCAAGGGTCTGCCACCTTGCCCCGAGGGGGAAACTTTATTCATCTGGGGGGCAGCCACCCCAACTCCCTCAACACCCAATCTGCTACCTGGCAGCCCTGCAGACTGCCAGCAGAGAGCTCTGAGAGGGGAGGCAAGAGGAGGGAAACAAGCTGAGGAAACCACTGGTGGTGTTTTCTTGTTCTCCTTTGGGAAGAGCAGAGGCAAGGGAGGGGACAGCAAGGACGGCTTTGTGCCTGAGGACAAGGTGTGACTGTTGAGTCTTGCCAAACTATGACTTGCTCATTCCTTATAGGGATTAAAGTCACCTGCAGAGTATGGATGTAGGATTTCACACAGGTTTGCTGCATTCACTGTACATGGTCCCATGATCATTCATCAGTCAGTGGATTGTCATTGTCACTAGTGGTCGATGTAAGGTGAAAAAAAACAAAATATTGACTATGCTGCTGTATCACAGGTATTTTGTCCTAATTTTCTGTCTCTGTGGGTGACATAGATAGGACGGTCTCTATCCATGGACAGTAAGGGGTTGAAGACAGTTAATAAGAATTACTGTTGGGACTTGAGAGACTCCAGTGCATGCATTTTGATCATACAAGAACAAAATTCCAATAAAAAAGGACATAAGTTCAGTTAAGAACTGTATCCAGCACAACAATCCCTTTACCCCTTTCAGTTAAAAATCCATGTCTGCCCTGTAAAAAGACTGAACATGACAAAAAACCTGAATCATATAAAATGTGTGATAAGACAAATGATCACCTTTCTGTTGCAGTCACTCGATATCTTCATGGTATGTTGTGGAAATAAAGTATAACCCGTTTTATCTGCTGTGCGCACAATCATCAGACGTCATCTTATTTGTATGTTTGATGTTCAAAATGTTCTGAATATTAATATTAGAAATGTGATTGATACATGAATAAACATAGAACGTTGCTCAAATGCTGCTTAGAGGCAAACTCTTAATCTTTCTAACTCTATTTTCTGGATGTGAAAAGATCTTGCACTATTAAATACAGTCTTATTATAGATGTTTTTGTCAGTGATGATAAAACACCAGCAGTGGATATTATTTGTTTGAATGAGACATACATCCCCGGTGAAAAGATGGGCACGGTTTTGAGTGTCTAAGGTAAAGAACAAACATTAGGCCGTTTTTTTAAGAGGGACATGTCCAGCCAGCGCAAATAAATATGAGGGTAATTGCTCATTTAGACAGGGACATTCGATCACAGCTTGGCCAGAAGACATCTAACTGTATACGCCTACCTGTTCACTCACCTCATGGCCCACTGACTCCTGATACATGCCAGTAAATCATTTACTCCTGACGGGGCTCTGTTATGACATGGATCAATACTGGATATATACACACACACACACACACACACAAGCGCACATGCACACACAGGAACAGACAAATACGAGAAGGGTCTGGTATACATCCCAGGACATCTAACTTCATTTGGTGAAGGAGTAGAAACAGGCTTAGATCAAACAGTAAGACGTCCACTTGAGGGACCACATGGATTTATATTGATCGGCTAATGGCTAGGTTCTTTTTTTCACCATGATTTCTGTTCCAGGAACAAACATTTCAGACAACAACTGCCTCACTAACGATGGCAGAAATTCTACTCTATCTTATATCATCACTTTTAAAGTCTGCGTCCTATGCCTGCTCCTACCTATCCGTATCTTTGCAATCATGGGGAATCTTTTAATCATAGCTGCAGTGGCACTTTTCCAAAGACGCTGGACACCCACCAATGCTTTTGCGGTGCCCATGGCAGGGGAAGACCTCCTGGTCACAGTGATGGGGATGCCTTTCAGTCTGGTTTGCCCCATTGGCAGCTGGTACTCTGGCCACCGCTTCTGCCGGGCACACTTCTTACTGGACGTCACCATCTGTACGTCCTCCATTTTTAACCTCAGCTGCGGGGCACTGGTCCGATACGTAGCAGTGTGTGACCTGCTACACTACCCTGCGTGAATGTGTCCCAGAGGTGTGGCCGTGCTGCTGTTGCTCTGCTGGATCCAACCTTTTGTCATCTCTTCCCTTTGCGTCTCCCTCGGCATGTACACTCAGTCACCTCCTGCTGTGTTGAGCAGCAGCAGACAGCAAGATGATCAGACCTGTGTGGCAACACTGAATGTCCTCTATGCCTTTGCAAACTCAGCTGTATCCTTCTTCATTCCCATGGGTTTCATGCTGCTTGCCTATGGGAAATTTTCATGAATGCAGCTAGATAGCAGAGAAAGGACCTTAATCCCATCTGCTGCTTTGATAGGTCAGTACTTTCTCTATGCAGGGGAAACAGCCATCAATGGGACAACACCAGACATTTCTGTAGAACTAATAACTGTGAGGTAGATGGGCCAATTTTTACTATCACCAATAACTACAAACATCTTAAACCTAAAAACAGATGAAAGTTTTACTCACACTAATTTAAATAATTTTTAAAAAATTAATTAGCAAAGGTAAATATGGCTGGTGATATATTTGTGTTGTCAAAGGATGCACATTTTGTTGTCATGGAAACCATTTCTCTACATGCACTTTACTATTGAATAGCAAGATGTGGTACAGTGATTTATTCATGATGTAAAACCATGAATAAATGTGTCTTTAACATCACAGTATGCTTTTGACTCTTATTTATTTATTCTTATCATTACATTAATAAATATGGTATTTTCTTCCTTTATAAGATTAAATAAATCAGGAAAACAAAATTTCATTGAAACTCCACAAACCTGTTTTTATATTTTGGCATCTCAACCTCAACAAATTCCTAAATCTTTGATGAACACTGAGCTTAAAAATAACCCAAACAAACAACTTAAAAACTGCTTTTTTCAGCAACTCTAGCACCCAGGTGAAACTGCAGTGACCTCCATTATGTTTGGTTGATGGCAAAAAAATCTCAGCTCAACATCTCAAACCCTCAGCTGATGAACTGAAGATATTTGCATGGCTGGATACCACTAGATGTTCTTTGGCTGAAAACGGTACACGACAAATTTAGAATTGCACTTGCACTGTCAGATTCATGAAGAACAGATTTAAAAAAAACAGCCAAATGCTTTGTATACTGAAAATGATGTAGTTCTCCTAAATACTGACCATTAATACAGTACCGCAGTGTCTAACTTGTATGTACTTCATCCGTATATCACCAGTGTTTAGATAGTCATCTGGAATAAAATGAAAGAAAACAATTTGGACATTTGGCTGATTTAGCGGATTTATGTTTTGCAGTCACAACTTGATAAAGGAACAAGACACTTCAGCTAAATGAGGCTGGTACATAGGTAGCATAAATAGACAATGGTATTATTATTTTATAACCACTAAGCTTTTCAAATTGCATAAGCCCACTTTGTTTAAGATTCATTACTGAGTTCATAGTCCATATATGAGTTTTTAATCAACTTGGTAAACAAAATAAATGAAGGTTTATTTTCTAGATCAAGATATCTTAAGACAGGGAGCTAAAGAGAAACATAGGGGATGCACTTTGCCGAACACATGAAATTACTGCCTGGGTACAGTATGTTAAAGGAGTTGCTTAACATTTTAGAGCCACGGTAATCCCCATTCTGCCACTCTCTTATCTGTCAAGAACGCGGTTATCTTACCTTAGCAGGCCTGGAAGCAGGAGGAACCAGCTGGCCTGGCTCTTTCCAGGGAATAATACTTTTACACATATTTTTGACCACAGTGTTAAAACGACAAGCTGTGGTCTCACAGGGTGCTATATGCTGGAAGTTGATACCCTTGGAGAGAGCCAGTCTAGCACTTTCCCTCTGTTTCCAGTCTTCATGATAAGCTAACAATCTCCAGACTATAAATTCATTTCTACCAGAAAGATACAGGGCCAGCTTTTGGCATAAGCCACCTAGGTGCTCACCTGGGGTGCTCCCAGCTGGAGGGGCACCAAAAGACAAGGAATAAATATTTTGTAACTGCTTTTAAACTACCTTTAATAGCCTGCGACTGACATCAGGTGCACCTCTTACATTATTAAAAAAAAACTGCTGACATCGCACTAAACACCTGATACAGAGAGGAGAAAACTATAGACAGACCATAGAAGGGCACTGCTGGCTGACTCTGCATAACCTGCCATTTTGCTGCTTTTACCATTCTGTAGGTCATTTGGTCACACCACTGTGTAAGAATCACATACCAGTCCCTAGGTTACTTATGTTCCATGCAAGAGGAAGCCTAAGATGATAAACAATTACGCTACCCTGAAGTTAACATGATGTCACTGATGTTGGAAGATAATCAAATCCAGGTGTTTTGATATATAGAGTGCCTATCAGCTGCTAATCCAGATGTTTGCTACTTGAATGACAGCTGTTAAAATTACCCCACTGTGCCCCATTAAAACACTTAAGGCTTTGAGGGCCAGTGACCCACTGAGTAACTAAATATACAGAAACAGCATTAGTTTCCATTCAGTTTTATATTCAATTATTTTGCAGCTGTTTGAGCGATATCCTGAAGGTGAACACACCTTTACAGCCCTGATGTTAGTTTGGAACTTTGTAGATGTTGTGGTTAAAGAGTGTTTTTTAACTCCTGTCCAGACCTTCCAGCTACAAAAGATAAAAACTGACATCCTCTCTCTCGGCGATAGCCTCAAGTGTGCACTGAAAGTTGTAGAATTATGTAAAATAATTGAATTAAAATAAATATTGTATTGTGAAACATGGCCATAAGTGAAAGTCTTACATTAATAACACCTGCTCCTCAATACAGACACTGTCATGGTCTCTAATCGGTAATGTAGAGACACCAAAGGCTCAGGTGAATAGTAATCGGGTAAGGTAAGAGTCATGAGTGGGTATTAATAAATTAATGCTAATAATAATAATAAGTTAATAGGTTCAGTTAAAGTATTATGGTATTATGAAATTATGAAAATTGTCATAAAACATTCTAATGAAAACAATCGAACCCCTCGGGGGCACCAGTGGACGTCTCACCAGCGGCACCAAAATGTCCAAAGACAGCAAATATGGGAGTGATATCAATTTTCTCATCTAACTCTAGGTAAGAAAGCATATTTTCCAAAATGTCAAACTACTGCTTTAATCAAAGACCGATTATCTGCCAGTGTCCACATGATCTCGAAATAACTAAATAGTACTGTTGTTTTCGTTTTTTTTTTATCCTGAAGAAACTCTTTTAATGAGATTAAAAGATTAGTTTTTAAGTATTTTTAAATGATTTTGTAGTAACTGGCCAGAACTAATTAGAAAACGATTACACATTTTCAGGGACTTCACTAGATATTGATCATTGTGTATCCGTTCTTTGCTTTTTTATTGTCTTTGGGGAAAAATTAATTCTCTTTAAGGTTATAGTAGCCAACTTTGTTGTTTGTCCTTTGGAATATAAAATCAATATGGCGATGGTAAGATAGGAAATAACCTGTTGTAGAGCAGGCTCACAAGGGCTATATATATAGATTAAGGAATGCTTTTTTTGTCTTATATTTTAACACTAGACAGTCAATTTTCACCGCTCTCATCAGGACTCCTCATGGTGAGGACTTGACATGACTTCGAGTAACCTCAGACAGTTGTTCCACAACATCTCCACAGGTGTCTATGTGTAGGACTGCAAACTTGCCTAAAAATGTAGGATTATCATATAATGTCTGCTTACCTGTGCGGATCCAGCATCTCAAGACATCGCAGATACACTTCATCTAACTTTACAGAAATTACTATGATGTCTGGTAGGGAACCTCCAGGCTTGCATTACGTGCTCTCTAGTCTCTCTACGTGTTCCTCCAAAGTGCCAAAGTGTACTTGAATCTGACCTTGCAAAATCCGGTATTATCCAGAGATGCTGCATTCAAATTTACCCGCTTCGGATATTATAAAACAAGTTCCGTAAGTCTGGGTCTCCTTTGCACTTTAATACCGTAAGACAATAATAAATGCTGTTTTTAATCTGCTGTAAAATGTGGCATTACCATGATAAGTGTATTAATGCAACGGTATTAGCAGCACTGAGTGAAAACTTCTAAGATCTGGCTTTAGCCATGATTCCTGTTTGCTGTGACAATGTACTGAAGATGTTTTTAACCTGTAGGTTAGATTGTCCTTGTATTGAAAACTTTAAATTATATCCATGTAAATATTGACTCTTGAATATTATCATTAATCCATATACCTCAAAATTATAAGAGGATTAGATGTGACGCAATTCTCAATCAACAGTGTACTAAGAATGGTTGCACACAGCCAGGTATCTACACACCTTCACATCCTGACCTTTTCAAAATCTTTCGGGGGCTGATTACCCCCCACCTGAGCAACAAGCGGCCATCACCAAGCATGGTGACAGAGCACTACACTCAGTGATTGCTGCTCTCGGGGATGGCTATAATCAGCTGATCTGTAGCCTCTATTGGGTCTTGACTAAGCGACTAAGCAGACCCCCTGCTGTCGCTAATGCAGTAGGTGGTGGCTGAACTCCCTTAAGTTACTCAGTGCAGGTCCCACAGCATCTCTACTAAGCAAAATTTAATTTTACGGACATCACTTAAACATCCCAGAGTATAGAGCCTGTCAAAGGTTGGTTTTCTTCCAGTTGTATGAATCCAGCATCGTACAGAGTGAAAACTCAGGAGACCTGACTCCTATATGTTTATTTTTATAGGTGCATTGTGCATCTGTACACATATGATCTCCAAAGTGCACAGAGGCAACACTGTCCTAAAAATCATATATTTCTTATTTATCTTCTCAGACAAACTTGCAGCGAGAAATATTATATTTCAACAGTGAGACAAAATTTAATCTTCCAAAAGGAGTTAAATCATAAATGCTATGGAGAGACAGAACCAGCAGTGTACTGCCAAAGGGCTTGCTGAGACAAGATTGTTCTCCAGGGACATCGGCGCACATCGACTGGCTGCTCATCTCAGGAACCAGGCTTCAAGCTGCTGAGATGACAGATGTTCCCACCTGGCAGGTGGGTCCTCACATCTCTGAAAACTTACCACAAAACTTAATGAAGTGATATAATAACAGTCCTAGGATGAAAGTTGTAACAGCTGTGAGTCTGGCCCAAGATCTGGTGGGACCCCAAGTCCACACACTCAGCTCACCAAAGTATCCTCGATACAACGTGTTTAAAGTAAAGGGCCATTACTCTAAACCATACCTAACACTATAATAACAATGCATTTTAAAAATCACATTGACATGTTTGACTTACGCTAGTTAATACTCTCATGACTGCAAAGTAGAAAGCTACTTCCACCACCCTGTTAGCTAAGCATACAAACTGAAACACATCTGGCCTGACTCTGCCTGCCAGCACCTCTAAAGCATAGTAATCTACAAATTATATCTCATTTGGCAAATGCAGATGAAAACGGGAGTGTAAAAACAACACTTCACCACCTGTTTTCCAAGTCATTATGCCAAGATAAGCTAAACGGCTGCTGGTCCCAGGTACATATTTTACCATTAGGATGAAAGAGTGAGAATCTTTTCGCCTGCACCTGAGCTTTTTTCCCAAAAAGGGGAACTATTCCTTTGACATTCAGAGCTGTCTCTGTGTCTGTCTCTCTCCAGGTATGTGCCCTCAGCCGCAGATGCTGGCAACTGCACTGTCATGACTTGTTCACTGGCCCCTGACCAATTTCTGCAGTGAGGATTGTTAATGATTTTAATGTTGCAGATAAAACTCAAGTAATGGATCTGAATTAACCCACGCACGCAGGCAGACACACACAAAATATTTCTCTGCTCATGTGAACCAGCCTCTTCCCTGTGTACCCGACTGAGATATGGATTTCAAATATAGAGTTATTTGATTAGCGATTCTGTCCAGCCCCTAAAGAGACGGACTGTTTGTTCCACTCTGTGCTGCATAAAGAGAGTAAATAAAGGGCCTCTCTAGAAGAAAAAAAGAGGAGGTCGGGAGGTACATAGGGTTCTAGGGGGCAGGGTAGTTGATACTTGAATAAGCTTGCAGTATTTTCACAAACATGCATTCAGTTTCTCTCCTCCATTCCAGCTAAAAGGGAGGTGACTCTCTTGAAAAGACCTTAATCTAGTAGAGAGCACTTTATCTTTTCATCTTACAGCACTTTTCAGATAACTCCTTTATTTTCCCTTCACATCTATATGTCATTTTACATTAGCTGCTGCAGTGGTTGTTCAGCCAGGTAAAAGCTCAGTCAGCGAGCAACATCCAGCAACGGTTTGCAAAGACAGTGGCACAGTCGCATAGATGATTGTATGTAAGACTGCATTTCAATATAATGAAGCAATGAACAGTTCAATCAGCATCTCCTTCCCAATGATCAATATTTCAGATCCATTATGGTCTTTTTGATGCCCTGCAAGATTACAGCTGAAGTAATTAGTCAATTAAATTGATCAACAAAAAATTAATCGGCAACAATTATTTTTCAAATTTGAGTCCATTTTCGTAAAAATTGAGGGAAGAAAATGCCAGAAATTCACAAGATTTAGCCTTATAAATGTGAATTCTTGATGATTTTCTTCGTCTTTTATGTTTAGGAATATTAATAATTAGATGTCGAATCATTGATTAATCGTAAAATTGATTAGCAGAATAACTGACTCTGAAAAAAATGATCATTAGTTGCAGCCCTTAATGTGAACTGGTTTAGATTTATTGATTACTAAGGTTGTTTCGGTCTTAGTGATTTTTTTTTAAGTGGTTTGTTCAGGTAGTTCTCAAGAAAAAACATTAAATGCTTTAACTGCAGAGGCTATCTCCAAAACATTGATAGTTATTTTCTCCTTTAGAGTTCGTAATCAATGCCGAACCTCAAAGACAGAAAGGAAAAAAGATAACAAAAAGCGGAAAATACCTACATGCCCACATTTCAAGGTGTTGGTAACATGTAAATAGTATTTCATGACACCATACATGCTCACACTTGCAAAACAAATCCCATCACACATGATGGAAGTGCTGGAAAAACCTGATATCGACAGGAGCAGGGGAATACTTGGGATTTTTTTTTCTTTTTTTTGGCAAATGAAAACTGTAGCTGAAAAACAATGACACATATTGTCTTGGATAGAATGACATTTTTTACACTTGTGGGGGTGAGACGGTGTGTGTGAGAGCAAAGGAAGCACCAAGTTTGGCAGCAATTCAGAGACAACACAAAGAGAGTGTCTGTAGCAGGCCACTCCTCTCCTTCTATTAAACTCCTTCCTTACCTCTCCCATTTCACCATCATGGCTTTCACTGGGAAATACGAGCTGGAGAGTCAAGAGAACTATGAGGAGTTCCTGGAAGCAATAGGTATTTGAATTTTCTTAGTGATAAATAAGCTATATATGGATAAATGTGAACTGTCATTCGTTTAAGGTTTGTTGTCTTTATCTCTTTGGAATCTCACTTGCCTCTGTCACAGGGCTTCTCAAAGCCAAGACAGACCACAAAGTGGTGACAGAGGTGGAGCAGGATGGGAACAACTTCACCTGGACACAAACCATCCCCAACTGGACCTGGTCCAACAGCTTCACTGTTGGCCAGGAATGTGAGCTGGCAACAATGACAGGTTCCAAATTCAAGGTAAGTTCATAACAAGACACAGGTAAATCTGCAACTCATTTTGAACTGGCTGTGAAGCTTTTATGTTGTGAACCTCATGACATAGTTTCCTCTGTGGCTTTTTGTCCTTGTGACCTTTAGGCCCCTGTCACTATGGAAGGCGGCAAGATTTCAATACAGTTTCCTCAGTACCACTTTACAGCAGAGATCGCTGAAGATAAGCTGGTAATGGTAAGAGAAGTAAATTTTACCCCATTACGCTAACTTCATACAAGCTAAATAACCTAAATAAAAGTTGTAGTTTGTTATATTTTCTTCTTACTCTTTGTCTTCTCCTCACCATGTTCTGCAGAATTGCATAACTCCAGGAGAGAAGGGTGTGACCTTCAAAAGAGTTAGCAAGCGGATCTAGCGCTGCAAGACTCGACATGCTTCGATGAATAAAAGGCTTCCCTAATTGACTGAAGCAAGGAAAATAACTTGACCATCCATAGAGAAGAGCAAGTGGTGTTTTCCTGTTGATACATTTGATTTTAACTGAAAAAATAGGGAGGAAAAATAGGCTATGCTATGTATTGTGTTATTACAAAGATGAGAAGGTTCACCTGTAACAGTTTTCATGTTTGATCCAATAAAAATGGCATAAATATAGTATGTTTTGCTGAGCAATAATGAGATTTTCTTTGACTTTTGATGTTGCATTAATGACACATCTTTCTATGTAACTTATACATATATTCACCTAGCCAGTTTCTGCTGAACAAATGATAACATCCTACTGGTATTAATTGCTCCATTCACCAATCTTTTGTTCATTTTTAATCTCAAACAAGCCAAAAATACACTTTCTCTACTTTTATGTCAGTTTCGGAGAAGGATACAAACTTGATTGGATTCTTTGTGATATATGTGGTTTGGATCACAATATCAATTCAGGTCCACTTGTTTGAATAAACCCATTTATCACCAGTCAAAATATAACCGGAGTTAAATATTAATTTTTTTGTTGTTATTGGGATGTTGTTAAATACATCTGCTGAAATATTTACCAATATTTAAAACTCTTTGGTCAGAAAAGACAGTTTGTGGAGAAGAATATGTGCACACACTGTAAGTTATCTTTTGCTATGTCATTTGCTGTTTTACCACCACCCAAAGAAAAACGACATGGAATTTAAAATACAAAATTAAAAACAAGTCATATTGACATCAAAATTTTATTTAGATAAGCTTTATATGCCATCATCTGCACCCTCAAAGTACACGAGAAACAAAACATTTGTTATTATTATAACAGCGTCATTTTTATTTTCCTTTACGTTTAGCCCTTTGATGAGAGCGTGAGAACGTTATCATTGATCAGTTAGTAGATTCAAGTTGTTGGGTCTGACAGGAAGCACCATGGTTACTGGCGGAATCCAGCAGGGTTTCAAAAAAATGTGGGTCTTATCCAACCTGCTAGTGCAATTTTGTATTAATGAGCTGTAATGAAATGTACAGATAATAGATGCTTTAGAACAGCTACTTGTTAACACACTAATCATTCACACCTAGGCTAAAGGAAGAGCAGTGAAGAAAACATCCGTGCAGAACAACCTTTTTTATGATACTGTGCTGTTGAAACAATAATAGAATTACACAGTGATGCATTTGGAATGCTTGAAATAGAATGACTCATTGTTGGATCGTAAAATTTTAATTGTCCTGAAATTCTCTTTAAAGTCTTCTTACTAATCATTTTATTAGCAATTGCACCCGTGGTCTTGACTTAAGAAGAGAGAAAAAATAAAGAGAAAAAATAAACATGTGACATGTGACATGTGTCACGTGTGACACACACATATTCAACACCGCATCAGTGCAAAGTGATACATGCTCACCTCAATGAGCTTGTTGCTGACCACCTCACCAGTATAAAGGTGAGTGGGGCACTAATACCTGAGTTTCGCTGTTAGCAGGAAAACCAGGAGAGACTCGAGGACATTACATAGTCCAGCATAAAAACACAGCCAGACTAGCTTTTTCCCCCTGTTTCCAGTCTTTGTGCTAAGCTAAGCTAACTGGCCGGTAGTTATTAGTGTGAGTGGTATCATCCTGCTCCTCTAACTCCTCTCACAAAAAAAGCAAAGAAAGGTATTTCCCAAAATGTCAAACAGGCAAATTATCAGTCATCTTTCTGTGGTCACTGTTTGTGCAGATGCAGAATGCAAAATAATAATGTCAAGGATCATTTAACTACACAATGGACCCACCAAAAAGTCCATTCAGAAAGGGATCACCAACATGTGGATAAGAAGCCAAGTCTCTCTTTTCCGTACGTTATGATCCCTGAACAAGACAGACCAGCGGTAGCAATGACTGGAGATTATAAAATATCTTCTCTTCCAGGTACGATGGTGAATCACTTTTCAGCATGGTCAGGGAAAAAGGACAACGTCAGTTGATTTGTCATTAGATGTTTTTTCTCTTTCACTCTTTAGCTCTTGTGACAATTTGTCCCACCATTATTTACTTGCACAATAACCACACACATCGCTTTGGATTTCTCTACAAAATGAAACAAAAATCTTTTTTTTTTTCAAAGGTACTGTCACAGTCATTCTGCTTCAAGGTGGAAAAAAACCCTGCTGGTAAGACCAAAGCTGAGTATAAATAGCTAATAAAGTGGTCTAAAAGCAAGTAACATTGGCCTTATAAATATCAATACCATTATCCCCAGCCTTTAGTTGTTCCTACACAGTCTATTCAGTCAACACTATTAATCTACAGACTGTAACTACAGATAGACACTGTTACATCACAGGCCTCCTGCACCGTGTGGACACAGGGAGAGACCAGACTTTTTGTAAACAGAAGGCGGGAGTATGGGTAACACTGCATAAACTAGAGAGGTCCAAAAATCTGTTATTTAATGCTACACAAGCATATTAAATAATCAAATCAACTAAATCGAACCAAACTGCCACTGGGCATGTTGGTCTTTTGTCAGCACTGCTAAGCAAAACTTACTTGCTGCAGGCACAGGAGCAGACGAAGGGAGGGCCTCAGCTCAGCCCGGGTGGCAGAACATATTTTAATATTTATTTGACTAATGTGAATTCCGCCTTGGGAGGTTTTCTGGTGTCGTGAATGTAACGTCATGAAAACCTGGGCAAACTATAACAGTCTCAAAGCCAGGTATGAAAAAAATAACACAGTGGAACATATTGTTTGTTTAGTGTGTCCCTTAAGGTCTTCACATTTGATTTCTGATTTCAAAATGCAGACCTCTGAATCACTGTCTTGTTTTTCTTTTTCAGCAATCAAAATAAAAAATGAAGAAAATAAATGAAGTGAAATGAAGTGAAATTAAATGACTGTCTGATTCTCAAGCTAGCATGCATACAAGCATTTGAGAAACCCAAGATTATGTAAATGTGACCAGAGTAAAATAAAACATTGTTTTCAACCAAAGTTCAAAGGTCATATGGCCAGTCTTGACACAGCAGGTATAAAATCTTTTTTCTAACGAGCTGATGTGTCACTGCACATATTGTAGTGACAGAGAAGAGTCACAATCTGTTAAATCAATAAGTCTTACATGTCCTGTCCACACTACCGTTGTGAATTTATTTCTTTCCATTGATTTTGCTCCTGAGGAAGAGCTGCAGGGGAAAAAAAGCTTCTCCATTGTCGCCACTAAGAGGCGTCCTCATTCCTTCATAAAATGGCTCCTCCACATATCCCTTGATCTATTTCCCTTGTTACATAAAGTGAATGGGTCTCTAATTGTAGAGGAATATAACCTGTTATCAAACTAAAAGGCTGTTAATGATAATGACTCGTTCCTCTATCCTGCAAGAATTATGGGCAACAAACTTGTATATGTTCTAGTGAAGTCTAAGTCTCCATCTTTAACAGACTTTGTTGATGACATTCACCCACTTGTCCTGGATATTTGACATGTTGCAGTTCCCCATTAAAAAAGAGAAAGTCGAGAACTCGCTAATCAAAGCATCCGTTTCTTCTGTTGCTGCTTTGTGGTAAATATCCTGCTTATGCTGTCATATCATGAGGTTTCTGTCAGTGAGTTGTGTTTTTTAATGTCACAAGGAAGGAGACTTGCTTTTTCTGTCATGTGTTTTCATGATGCAGATTGGACTTTTACAATGCTGATGATAAATGGGCTGCTTTTACTATTTGAATCACTGCATAATATGGAGGCAGGGAAAATGGAAATTGCAAATGACAAGGAGGAAAACATGATCATGTTTTAACTGAGAATACATCACCTTGACAACAGAAATATTAAAGCCACTTAAAACACATGATCCTTCAAACAGTTTGATAATAGGCTTGTTTGGTCATAGACCTCAACCAGTGTTAAAGAGACAGAATTAAAATTTTATTATCTATATTCACTGGATGCCTTTTCATTGCAATAATAATAGCTTATTTTTAAAACTGACACAATGCTATCATTTCACGAACAGGAACAGGATCAGAAACAGAAATTTGTTCCACATGTTTCAGGAGGACCAATGTTGCACATGTGCAGTTTTCTTTTTTTTTATGACAACACAAAAAGCACTTGTTCAAATACTTAAAAAATTATTTGTATCAGTATGATCATTTCAATTGACAGGGATGAGATCATTTTAGTATTTAATGAAGAGTTTAAGAAAATTTTAAACATCACAGAATCATTTTTTTCATGCTAGTGGATTTAGGAAAATTACGCATGGTGCAATAAAACTGTTTTTGAGCCCCAGTTTCTTTGACTGTGTTTTGTACAGGTTTTCTGAGCTGATATAATTCCTAGGCCCATGTTTGCTGTGTGGTCATTTGATTAAACTTAAATTAATTTAAGAGTATGTACCATATGAGCAGAAAAACTGAAATAACAAAGGTTCTTTGATATAGACTCCTTCTATTAGTGAGAATCAAAAGATAAGGTAATAATGTAGGACACACCTAAAAGTGCTTAATTATATCAGTCAATATTGTTTTTAATGGTACATATTTCCCCTTAAAAAAGTTAAAGAAATTAATAAGCAGAAATGAAAGATTTATTCTGTCAATTCTTTGATTTACGCTCAGCATCCCTGAGCAACCCAGCCCTTACAATAATGTTGTAAGTTTAAAGCACATGTACTGAGACCCCCACCACAAACAAATATTGAGCAGCTAACTCTGCACCCCCACTAGCACTTTCCCAAATTCTTCCCCGAGGACACATTTAAAGGAAGCACACAGCCTGCTTCTTCAGCTCCATACACAAAAGCTTACAGGAGGCTGTGAGAATGATCCATTATCAAACTGACGGCCCTGAGCACTGCACTGCTCCCCTCTATCTCCACCCACTCCACCTCCCTTTACAGATGGGCCACTGAACACTGGAGATCTTGAAGAGTCATTTTCAATCAACGTCAATACATTTTTATTTTTATTTTTTTTTACTGAACGCTGTTCAAAAACACAAATCATGTAAATTGTCTGCATGAGAGCACTGCAAATTCTGATTGCTCTTTAATCTGTATGCTAAGTTAATTAGGTTTTGATCAGGCTTATGTGGAGAAACATTTTTCAAGTAATTTTTTTATTTGACTTAATAGTAATTAAAGATCTTTCAGGCGATATAACTGGGCATTTTCACATGGTTATATTTCAGATTTCCGACTCAGGAAGAAACAACCAAACAACTTCCCAGTTTCATAATGCAACTACTGCATTAGAGAGGACAGGGAGTCCACTGTGCTGTGTCTAAAAAAAGAGGGGTGTACTATTTGCAAGAATTATATAAGAGTATAATGTCTTGTGTGTCAGAGAGAGGCCCATCATTGAATAGATTGCTATATAACAAAATGCCATAAGACACAGAAAGCTCGGTTGAGCTGTGCAGGCGGAGTTAAGAAGCAGAGAAGAGACTGAAGTTGTTTCTCAAATGTTGAATAATGAATAATAACTTTGTCTGCAGGCTGAAAAACATCGCCCATGGCTGCATATTCGGCCCATGGTTATGAGAGTGGGAGGGAAAAATGAAATGGTTATAGTTGTTACCATGGTGGGCTTATCTCTGTAGCCCCAGCACTGTCTTCCCTCTGAACCAACTGGAGCCAGTTGGAGCCGTGGGTACTTCATGCTTCCTCATAAGAAACACACTCCTCAGAAACTCAGTTTATTTGAGTGTTTATTTTTCCGTGGCAAATTATGACAAAAATAACTCCTTTTATCATTCAGTGTCACATAAACCGAGACTACAGATTGGTACAAAATAATATAAAATTGTTAAGTGGAAGGTGGTGGTATCATTTCATTATCATCACATGGGCAGGTGTTTGGTGTGAGTGACATTGGCACCTTTCACAGGATGGAAAAATGCACGGTAAACCTCTAGCTAAAATACAAAAGCATTCAGTAATATCTAACGCTCAAAAGGAAGTGGCTGCAATATGCAACATATTTATTGTGTTCAGAGCCCACTGCCGTCTAGAGGAAACCAAGCTACAGCAAGTCAAATCACACAATTATCAAAAATAAGTTACAAAAAGATGAACCAGTGGTGTACATGAGACAGTGATGGCTGTGGTCAGTTTAAACTGGAAAAAAAATACAACATATTGCACCTTTGACACCTCAGTGAGAAGTTGCTCATGAATTTTGAGGAAAAGAGCAAGTTGAACTCTAAGGAAAAAAAATCTAGTTCACACCAACAGCATTCACCAAGAGAATCACAAAAAGCTAAAAAATACAATGAAAACAAAGGGAATGTAAAAAATATAACAAAACTGTACATAAAAGTTTAAAAAAAAAACCAAAGGCATAGTCGTAGTTAATATCCCGTCCTTTTCAGTGGTGGGAGAACAAACATATCTGGCTGTAAAAACCTGGTGGTAGATGATAATGTTGTTGAGTGTTGTAGTATTCAGAAGGCTTCATGTCCTGTTATCTGAGAGATGCAAACGTCTTGACAATGAATTCAAGGCTCACAGCTCAAGCATGGCAGCTGCTGGGGACAATGCAGTGGCATAGTAAGATATCCTGTAGCCAGAGCAAGACAGTTTGAAATGTAACTTAACTACAAGCAGTTTAAATATTGTGTAAGAAACTGCAACCACTATATCTATCATTTATATTTTCTTCCAGAATAAGTTCAAAATCTCCCAAAAAACTGGGCAGGCATTGGTTTCAAATTAGTCCTCAGCTGGAACAATTAGTGTATTTGTTTACATATAGAAAATTAAGTCATTTTCAGGCAGAGAAGCCAAACATCCCCTTGTTCCAGCTTCTTAAACATGAAACTTTAACATTTTTCTTTCTCAAATAATATAGTAACTTGAATATCTTTTTTTACTGTTGGTTTGGTAAAGCAAGCTATCTGATTTGATAATGAGGGTTTTCTCAATGCTTTCACAAATGTTATAGACAACACAATTATTCCAGAGAATAATCAGATTCATTGTCAATGAAAACAAAGGTTTGTTATAGCCCTATTTCAGTCAAGTCACAGTTCAGTCAATGCAATCCAAGAAGTTGGGGTCCATGCTCATGTAAGGTATTCCCATGGTAACCAGTGGGCAACTGGTACTGGGAATCTGGATGTGTTTATACTTTAACAGGATGTGGAAGATTGGGGATCGCAGCTTTACAAATCTTGGAAGCAATTACAGACGACTGGCTACAGATGTTTGTGTGTGAAACGGGTGACCACAGGGTTGTTCCACTGCAATGCAAACAGACTGTTTTGTGCATTCAGTTATTGAGTTGTAAGCAGAGTATGGTCCGGTGATGAAGAAGGGAGACATTTCAGATCCCACAGATGCTGAATTAGCATCCACTTTAAAGCATAATAGCAAAGAATAATGAGAGGGCTGCTAGTTTCAGCCTTAAAACCTGAGCCTGATTATACAGTTTCTATATTCAGGTACAAAGAAAACTATAATTAATCAATGGGTTGTTTCTAAAGTTGATATAAAAACCTACACTATATCAAACAAAACGAATTTAAAAAAAACAAAATCAAGTCCAAGAAAAACATTTGTCATCATAAATAAAAGCTATGGCGTGTTTCAATGGCATAATATTCAAGTAATCTAGTTCAAGTCCCTGATACTTAGTGGTTCATGTAAACATTGGAGTCATTAACACAGACACAGAACCAACAGTTCATAAGAAGGCAGCAGCAATTCATATGTACAATACACAACCAACGTCCACTCTTCCTTCTCCATGCTGGTCCAGTCACATTAGTTAGTGTTCAGTTGTTTGAGCAGTGGACGCTGGAGAAATTAAAACTTTAGTATGACTGGCAGCTTCAAGAGAGCCATATTTCCGGCTGGGTGTGTGACAGCTCTGCCACAAGGCTTGACTTTGGAGTTGGGAGAGAAGATATGACAAGGACAGAGAGAAGAGGAATGCAAAAAACTGAAAGACTGCAGGCGTGTTCAAGCAGCGGACTTCACCTGCTGTGCACAAAACGCTGAATTCTTTGCCCCCTCTAATTTCTTAGGTGGTGAGGAATTCCCAGAGAGGTCCTTAAGCTCTGACAGAGCTTACAGGCATTAGATCAATGTTCACTTATGTTAAGGACACACAATCAAAAAATTGACTGACATACATACCCTTTTGTTTCTTGCAAAGTCAGCAACAAGCCTGTTTCTTCTTCTATCTCTCTCAAATAGTGGCTCAAGAAAGACCAGCCAATTTTTTCCTCTTTAAAACTTGTTCATTTTTTGGGATTAGAAGTTAAACATACACGTGTTTGTGTGTGTGTGTGTGTGTGTGTAAAGCAGCAAGATATCCTTATCACAGATACTTTAGGTTCTGTGCACTTCATCCACAACTGGCTCAGCTATCAAACAACTGAGAAGAGGCACTGAATGAGGTGGGTGTTAGATCACACTGCTGCTTTCATCTCATTCACAGTGATGACAGTCTCATAATAACACAGATTTATAAAACAAGTTCAGAATATGGCAATAACATATTTGCAATGCGTCAGTATTTCAAATGAGTCAGTAGAGTGTTTGTCACGTCAGTGTGATGACTTCCACTGGGTCTGTCTTGCCTTTGGACCTCTGCTTGCGTTTGAGGCGTCTCTGTGAGAGGGATGGGGGAGTTGGATTTGATGAAGGTGTTGCGGTGCCGACGGAGAGAGAGAGGAGGTCTGTGAGTGGATGTTTAAGGGTAGGGAGTTGAGAAGGAAGCACGGTAGTGCACTCACGGGGGGGTTTGCAATCCCTCTCCGTCTCCTGGCGTCACCTGTCAAAGCAGCTGGCTGTGAAGCTGTGATGAGCCCCCAGGTAGCCCCCGCTGTAAGCCATACTCAGACAGTGTCTCGGCTCTCCAGCAAGGGCCATCTGCACAGAAATCGGACCCTGGAGCGGCAGCGCACGTGCCCCTGGCTGAAGACCAGAGGTCAGAGTTGGGTAGGAAGGGAACCCACTCCCAGGAGTGATGGAGGGAGCCCCAGTTAGCAGACCCATTCTGTGGCTCTGAAGGAAGTCCTGAGACATGTTCACCACAGGCCCCAGAGCGTGTGAGTCAGCTAGCACTTGCAGCTGGGACAAGGACGGGGAATGCTGGGACAGATGTGGAAAGCCATCGGTCTGAAAGAGCAGCTGTGGTGTGGAGGAGGTAGAGGAGGAGGAGGAGGAGGATGATGATGCGGGTCTTTGGATGGCTGATACTGGAGAAAGGTGAGAGGTCTGGGGCTGAGACTGCAAGGATGAGGGTCGGTGAGGAGGAGTGGATTTGGTTTTGTTGGCCTCCTTAACGTCGTTGTCATGAGCACTGTGGAGGGGAAGGACACTTCATTTAGTCGTTATCATATCAAAAAGTTGAAAAAAATATAAATATGGAAGACATTTAATGTTGAATAAGAACTAGGATCATCATTCTATTGTAAGGAGTAAGCAAAGTGTGTGAATGCTTCAGGGAAAGACCCGTCCAGAAAAACGGCTGCTCAAATAAATCCATTAGAAGGAGCAGAGATTAGTCTGAACCAAGCCTTTCTACTCCCACACAATTCGTCTGAACATGTGCAAATAATTATACCAAAACAGATGCAGACAAACAAACAAACATTGTCACCCGCTGATCAAGAAATGTGCAACTTAATTACAGTTGTTAAATTACAGACAACATTATAAGCCTCTACTTGTCAAAGCAAAAGGCGTTTTATGATCCAAAACCATGGCAACATGGGCCTGAATATCATCTCGTCTGCCAGCCTGGCTTTCTATTTTGATTTTTTTCCCTAATTGTGTGTGTCTGTGCTGTGTGTCTCTTACAGCAGCATAAGTTCAATGCACTGGGTGAGGTGGTCCCAGGTGTAGCCTGTTAGCAGATGCAGAGCGGTTGTCCAGCTCGGGGAAATCTGAAGGCAAATGCGAGATGCTGCCACACACGCAGCAGCAACCTGGGATGGTCGGAAACTCAGGAAGGCATGATCTGGAATAAACCAAAGAAAGGAGTTTCATAAAATCTTTGATCCGGCTTACATCACACTCTAATCATTATGTGTACGAAGACATATTGAACAAGCAAAGTCTAGTTCCCTCTAAACTCTAAACCCACCTTGTAGTGAGACCTCCAAAAAGTAGTGAGTGTATTTGTCCATGAAAGCCTTGGTCTTAGAGAGGGAGGACAGGGGCCAGCCGTTGTATAGGTCACCCTCCTGCACCGAAGCATGGAGGTAGTAGTCAATAAAGTGGGCTGGTGTGGGCATGCACAGATTCCAGCCAAAGGTCTCCAGCAGCAGAAGTTCCATTTTGATCAGATCCCTCTTGTTGAGAACCAGGTTCAGGCTGCACATAAAACCCAGAGAGTTCAGCTGCTCCAGTTTGGGAACCCTGTCCTCTTTCTCCTCAAATTTACCTGGAAAGAAACAAGCAGACAGAGTGGATGTTAGTGTTTGGAGCCATATTTGATAGTTTAAGAGAGGAAAACTTCTACACATACAGTTAACATTTTGTGTTAATTATCAGCCTTTTTTTTTTCCTCTGACAGTTTACATTCATATCTACTAATGTGTTCTCTGTATTGTACTTGGCTTGCAAGATGCGCACAAGATATAAAACGATATTGCAGCAGCTGACATACTGCATTTGGATCCTGGATGTGGCTATATCATGGGTAAGAAATCCTCAAGAAAAAGTAAACAGTATTTTTGCTTTGTAACACCAAAACAATTACTTAATTGATTAGCTGATCAACAAAAAACAGGAACAATTTAAATTAAATGTTCAATTTTGATTCATTTTAATTGATTGTTCATGAAATACAACAGTTTAAATAATCATTAATTGCAGCTAATTTATTGCTGAGATCATTTCTGGATATCATAGGACCACATGTCTCATTTACCAACAATTAAGTCAATAAGCAAATGAGACAATACTGATTGTTTCTTTGTTTTGAAAAATCATAATATCTGCATCCAAAATTAAGAGCCAAATAAAAAAATGCCTTTAAAAAAAATTGAAACCCTTGACAATCACATCTCTGCAAAAGAATGGTTAATAATTGCTTTATTTCTTTTTTACAATAAATAATAACATCTGGAGCCACATGCAGTAGGTTTATGGTCAGATCTTAAGAGCCTTACTCCAGCTTCCTCAGAACCTAACAAGTGCCTGCTAAGCATTAGTAGTTAAGTTGACTATAACTGAACATCTGGCCATAAAGCTGAGCCATTACACTAACAAGCCTAGTGAAGCATCACTATAGGCTTACAGCGTGGGGCACTTACTGTGGATTATACCAGCCCAACACTTTCTGTGAGGCAATTCAGCTAGATCCCTGATATTTCTATCCCGCTGACTTTCTCCACACCCTCACAGACATTACAGCAGTGCCATTATGGTGAGCCCCCTCCCCATCCCACGACATACTCCTTTCCATAGCAACAGCCCCAAGGCCTCAGGGGTCCATGTGGCCAATGAAGAGGGGTGACTCTGCTTTGAATCCATGGGTCCAAAAGGCCTCTGCTCAAACTCTAAGAATGAGGGCAACGAGGTGGGTATCAGGTTACACTGATACAGACTATGCTCTGAAGCATGTGTCTCAACTCCACACAGCTTTAAGTAGGAAGATGTGGGGGCACACATTGTAGACTTACAACTGATTCACTCCCAGAAATATAGCTCCACAGTTACTGAACTTTTGAGGCTAACATCAATATTTGAGTATAAAATTGTAAAGATAAAGAACCTATTTTTTTTTAGATAAAGTGTGACAAGTTTTGATAAGGTAGAACTTTACATCAAGTCTGCCTATATAGAATCCATCATTAGTATATAAACAGCTAATAAATAGTTTACTATTTATTCATAAATAGTAAACTAGTTTACTACTAAATTATCCTGTAGTTCTAATCAGAGTTAAGTGCTTATTAATAGCTCAATCAGCAACTGTAACTCCTCCTGTGGATACCTGTATTTGGAGGCTGGTGTATAAAGAGACTATGTATGAGAATGTAGTAAAGCACGGTTTTAATAATGTAAAATACGTCCTCATGGGAAAGGGTATCATTTATGATAAATACCATAATGGTATTTTGATGAAGTTCCCTTATTTTTATGTGAGATGTACTGTGTGGGATATTTTACATTTGAAAATAAACTTATCATTGCTGTCAGGTGAACAAACTAGGTGATAGCAACAGTTTATAAATGACCTAAACCATACTTTTGTCATTTCTGTCCTGCCACTTCTTGTTATTTATCAGACAACATATACACAGATACTTATTATTAGCAACATTTTTTATATCAACCTGTGTATAAGCCAGGCTGATTTAGCTGGGTTTTTTGTTTTGTTTTTTTATCTCTACACAGTACTATTCTTGATTCAACCCCCTTTATGGAAAATGTGGTTGGAATCAGTCCAAGCACATACTGGACTGTAACGGCCTTTCAAAGACAATGAAAGTGAAAAAAAAAATAATAATAATGAAAAGGAAAATAAACCTGATATGAACACACCAACACACAAACATGCAAATAAGCAGATACAATGCTACTTGCTGACAATGTGCCACTCAGTGGATGGTTTAGAATTACTTGGTATTATATCCACAGGCTAGGATTAAAAAGTTATCTATCAGTTGGGAATAACAACAACCCTCTGCTGGGGTAAATCTTGGCCTCTAACCTAAAACCATGGCAACTAAACAGTAGAGACAGGGGCTTTACTGACTTTTCGGAGCTGCTGTTAGAAGTGGATCCTTCAAGCAGCGATTGTCTGACATGCTATGGCTATTGAGGGCATGTTTGAGGGACCTCTATCACCTCTTTATTCTAACATCTCAGTGAGTTGGACATCTTCCTACTAAGTGTGAGTTTTACCACTGGTGTTGCGACCTGCCATTAAGCAGTGCAGGAGAGAGGAAGGGAGAGGGAACGGTTGAGAGAGCATGAGGGGAGGGGAGCGGGGGAGCTGCAGCCCAAGAGGCCAGAGGGGTAATTAGCAGAGAGGCAGTAATGGCGTCTCTCCAGCAGAACAGGAAGCACAATGAAACAGGGCTGTTTAAACCCATAAGGGCTCGTTCCACCGCCCATTCCACACTTGCCCTATTCTCTCACCCTCATATCCTCTGGATCAGGGCTCTGTCTGCTGCTAGACTACTATGTCCACACAGACGCTGCCATAAAAAGCCATCAGTGCCCCCCAATCTCCCCACAACACCAGCCTCTTTGATCTTAAGAGAGACACAGCGCAAGTCAATCTCCTCATTGTGCTCTGTGATTACTCTTTGGTTTACTACTGTGGGTGACCGTGAGGCACATGAGAGACATGGGATGCCCAATAGCTTTTAAAATTAAAAACAAAGCAACTTCAGAGGAACCTACAGAAGCATGGTACTGGTCTGACCCACAAACCGGTTTGACTTACTGTAAAAAGAATTTATTCCTCTGCGCATCACAGCCTATATGATTAAACAGTGGTTTCATTCATTTCAATGAGTTGGCACAGCAGGAGAGCAGCCAGAGAGGGCTCAATCACACACACAAAAAACAAACAAAAAAAAAAACAACAAAGGGTGGTAGGGCCAAAAAAGTTTATCCTGCTCCTTTTTCTGCAGCACAATGCAAATCATTTGAAATCTTTACATACCGGTGCTGATGGGCAACTAACCATTATTTATATTATGTATTAATATGCTGATGATTTTCTTACTTAATCCGTTGATTGTTTGGTCTCAAATGTCATAAAATAATGACAAAATACACAGAGCCCAAGGTGACATCTTAAAAATGCTTGTTTTGTCCAAGCAATAGTCCAAAATACAAACACATTCAATTTACTAAAACAAAAATATTCACATTTGTGAAACTAGAGGGAACAAATTTTTCACATTTTTGCTTAAAAAAAAAATACTAACATGATTCATTTATTGCCAGTATTGCAACTGATTAATTTTTTTTCGACCCCACAACTTTTTCATCTCTTGTATTATTTAATTTTCAGTAATGATACCAAACTATACTATTCAATACTTGGATCAAAGTTTCTCACCATCAGAATCAGTGTGTTATATTCTAACACAAACAGCTGCACAAGATCTTTTCTGTATGATTTAGATCAGGAAATATCTGGTAGGTGAACGCATACAAGACTAAGAACGTGACCAAGAATTACTAGACTGTTTTCTTTTTTTATGTTATAGATAAATTTCAGTCAGTTTTAAAAAGGCATTTCATTTTGATACCCAACTCTATCCTGCAACATACTGGCCAACAAAAAACATGAAAGTGCAAATAACCAGTCTGAATACATCTTAACATTGTGCTCTTTTACAATTTGACTCACAAGTTGGAAAACCCCATCTCAAATAAATATAACCCCTTATTCAATAAACTGGATATCTTGTTTTGTATTTTATCATCTCTTTGATACCCCGTGGCAACATACAGACACCATCCCCACCCCTTTTACTCCTTTACTGTTGTCATTCTGAATGTAGCCCGAGAGGGACGGTGCATTCCTATCCTGTGAGTTCAGCCCACCTGGAATGTAGGTGGCTCAATGTACTGCAGTCAGCAAGTGGGGAAGAGACAGAGTGATGAGGAATAAAAAAAAAAAAAAACAGCCTTCCTTTTTATCAACACCAATTATCTTTCCATACACTGCAACTAAAAGACAACTACTCTTTTTCACAGCACCGACAGGTGATAGTGATGATGAGAAAAGGTCGAGTAAACAGTGAGAGGTTACAGGTCAGGGGTTAGGAAGAGGTAAGACTGGGATGCAGGGCCTCCTCCCAGGTGTGCTGTTTGGGGAAGAGGCGGGGAGGGGTTTAGAGCGATAGGGGCTGTTAAGAAACCTGAGAGCTGTATTTTCACACTGAGAGAAAGGCCTCTGTTTCTGGTGTTCCCCATTTTACCAACATCATGTAAGTGTAGTTCATTCCACTTAGTATCCAAAAGAAATTTAAAGTGATGAAAATCCGCTCTGTGTTTTCAGACAATTTTGACTTTCCTGCAAAAAGTATATTTGCCCGAAAAAATCTATTCTTCATTTAAGGACCAAAGGTTAGAAGTAAACAAGCACACAGACACCAAATCTGTTAAGAGAGTAGATCACTCACATTTTTTTTCAGAAATATCACAGAATAACTCTCTGTAGTTTCCCCAAAAATGCAATAAAAAATTATGGCTATTTGGTTAACTATTAGGATTTTTTTGCTCAATTGATAAGCTGATGCAATTTTCAGACTACAGGAAGAATATCTCAAAGAAAAATGGGAAAAAATTAACATTATAAAAACTAAAAACAGGGACACTGTAACAGAGCTACATTGGCAAGACTGACTGAGTGATGGAAAATATTAATATTATCATTTAATGTGTGAAATAGATGCCAATAAAGATTTAAAAGAAAAACTTTTCAGGCAAACTTCATCTTTTTCCTTATTCTCTCCTGCTGGAGGAATTTCCTCTGCCCTTCTAACTCCTTTTATTTGCTGGTTCATCTTTCACTGGGAGTGTGAAATTGGTCACAGCTCCATCACAGAATCTTGGTGTTGCCACCCCTGGCCCTGGCAGCTCACACAATGTAGGCCCAGGCCGACCCTTGACCCCTGATGCTAATGCCTGGGTGACCGGAGAGAATTCTAGAAACCTGTGTGTGTGTGTGTGTGTGTGTGTGTGGTTTAGTGTGATCCATTGACTGAGGGTATTAAGTGTCTTGCCGTAAGGCTGATGATGGCTGACACAGGTTGTTTATGGGCAAAAAGAGCCTCAACACAAAATATGACTAAATTCTGATGGGTGTACAGCAGTTTTTGCTCTATAATTACACAACTGCTCTCAAATACACAAAAAGCATCTGATATAAAGACTACTACTGGCATTTCCACAACCATCTATGCATCGACATAATTTTATTAATTATGACAACAGTTCCATCAGAATTATTGTCAAACCTCTGAGAGGGGCATAAAGGGGGAAGTGGGTTCCCTATTAATTTACATTTCAGGACACCCTGCTGGGTTGTTCAGTTCTAATATGTCCCATTTTGCAGGCCACCTCTTCTCCCTCCCTTTCTACCCTATTTAACATCAGCAGCCAACCCTCCTTTGAAGTACCGCTCCACTCATTTCCCAACCCCCAGGGATGTGTGTTGTTGCTTTTACTGGCCACCTTGTCCCAGGACTGGCTCACTCAGCCTGTCCCTGACAAGGTGAGAGAAGTAGGAGGAAACAGAGCCAGCAGCAAAAGGTAAAAAGACACCACCAGAACCCAGCCAGTTAAATGGCTGTGTGGCACTAAAAGCAATACGCTTTCAATAGGAAATAGTTTAGACCTAAATGTGGATCTTAATTAGGGTCATCAGGAGAAAAATCCATAGGTTTATCACGAGGTTGCCACAGCAACCATCTCCTCATTTAGCAATGTTAGCTTACAGCAAGTCTCTACCATGAACACACAAGCACACGCCTGCACACACAACCTCCACCCCTCAGTTTTGGCTCCCCTCCCCCTCTCTGGGAAGCGTCTGGCTGGCTGTCCTGCTTGCATTCACAGGCTTTTGTTTGAGGCCTGACTCGGAGAGCATATGGCAGGTGCCCCTCAGCACACAGTTCCTCCCCACCCCCGGGCTCTGAGGCCTATGTAAGTGCACTGTGTGGTGACTGAAGCCTCCAGTGCATTTTGCAAGATACTCCCCTTTTCTTTTTTTTTTTGCTTTGTTTTAGAGACCCATTACTGAATTAGAATCACTGAACAAAATAGATCAAATCCAGTGACGACAATAAGTCACTGCAGAGATATTACAAAACAGATGACAAGAGCATTGAAAGGTCATACAAGCAATTTGACAAACTTCACAAAATACATCAGAAAGCATTAGAACAACAACAACAACAAAAAATTCATAGGACTATTGTGCTAGCTGGCAGTGGGGACACCTCCACAATGTCACTTATCATAACAAATAGCTGCAGAGTACAGAGCTCTGACTTCAGGGAGCAAGATATCTCAGGAAGACTGATGTGATCACTGCAGGACTTCATGGAATGTAACACAGCAGAAACCTAAGTTTGCAGACTGATTTTCAAATAGAAATATGGAGAGTATAAATGAACAGTTTTCACTGAGATAGACGTTAAATTTTCCAGGATGTTGGTTTCTTTGAGTAACTGAGTTCTCTGGAGTGAGGTCTCTAAATAAGTGCCAAACAGTCAATAACACTCTATCCCTGTGGGCTTAAAAAACTGACCACAAGCTTACTCCTGCAAATGACAAAGAGCTCATCCATGAACAAACACATGCACATGCAAGCATCCACAAAAAACACACAAACACAATGGAGTAACAGGATTAAGCAGTGACTGCTGAGAGGCACAAAAGAGGTAAGCAATTAATTAACCAAGTGCGGAAGCCAGAAATATTTGAAGAAAGACAAAGTATGTGTCTGTCAAAGGCAGGCAGAAGGACCTGGGGAGGTCGTTCAATAACTAGGCCAGATTCCAAAGCACCTCAGGACAGATGAAAAAAAAAACAAAAAAAAAAAAACCCAAGACAACTTTGAATCAAGTACCCTTTCAAGCCCTCATCAATCATGGCAGAGACTCCCTTGAGTCCTGGAGGAGTCAGAGGCATGAAAGAAAAAGGAGAGAGCCCAACTAGCTGAGTGTTACAATCAAAAGATCCAATAAAATAAAAAAAAAAACCTGATTAATCTATTACAGAGTAGAAGGACAACCTTTGTCCAGGTTGGGTTGAAAATATATTTATATTATTCCATGAGCAAACTCTCAAAGCTATTCCTGGATTCTCACGAGATTGCTTTTAAATAAAACCTCTTTCAAGTCTCATATTCAAATTTATCCCACCACAGAGATTACCCTGATTGCAGAGATGGCCTGTGTGTGACTACACATACGCACACACACATACTGAGCCCTCCCAAGTGAGCAGGCCCTGTTCCAGACTCCCATTTTGACGTTATCATTAGTCTAATTACCCATGATGCCAAGGGCTGCATTAATGTACAGAAAACCTCTGTCTGTTAATCACAAGACAGACACAGAGACACTAATGACTAGCACACAACCTGCACCCTGCACCAGCAGAAGAATGATTAACACACCTGCTTTACACAAAACACACAGGCCAAGAAACCTTTTTACATTTCACAGTAGAGAAGCATTTTGGCTACTGGTTACCAGGCTAAATCATCATTTCACTAGCTTCTACGGACACACTGACGACCTGAGAAAAGTGGCAACTAATAGCAAGGCGTAACATCAACACATCATTGGTCTAAAAAAAGAGGAGATGTTCAGGACCTAATAAGCAAGTTTTAAATTGAGTGGTTTATAGCTGCTAAGTGCTTCTAGTAGGACAGAAATTTAAAGGATAAGGCTTTTGTTTTTCTATATTTCTAGAAAGACTATACAATTAAAAAAAAAAAAAAATCTTTATTCTATGTCTCATTACTTTCTGACTTCCTTATCCTGTCTGTGGCACTCAGCCCCTTCAATACTGAAAATGTAAGTCTTAAAAATGGTAGAAAATTTTAAATCATTTCTTAAAACAGCTGGCCACTAATTTTTATCAAAAGTTGCTACAACTAAGATGATTGTGCGCATGTAATTAAAGAGTGTGACTTTCAGGACAATGCTGTGGCACACTGATGTGTTTTGGACAATAGTGCAGGTCTATGGCACAGGGGAATAAACTACATCCTTACTGGCTTATGTTAAGATAGGAATCCATTCGTTAGGTTTGAAAACACAGGATAATCACAGAAAAATGTGCCATTAAAGAATTAACCCAAGGACAGATTGGATTTGTATGGAGATTGTAGGTGGAGTTGTGCTCTGCAACTAACCACTTTTTCAATGAGGGGTAAAACAAGAAAAAAAAAAAACCCACACTGTTGATTAGAGGAAACACTGACACTGGCAGATACAAAACTAACTCATATCAAATGGACTACATAAGACCAGAGAAACATCAGGAGCCCTAGACATGTTATAACAGCTAGGATCAAAGACACAGATAAAGTTCTGCAGACACAAGCATAATTCCCACCAGTTTCTCCAAAAACAAAGATACATTCATGCTATCATAATGGTGACCAACACTGCAGCGCACAGTAAACTCTCATTACAAGCTATCAGATCAGTCTGAGAGTGTACTAAGTAGAGAAAAACATCATGGTCTTTTAGGCATACTCAGATTAGCCTTGTTACAGGCCTTGTGCCATCTGTGCATAAACCACACAGTATTTTTTTTTTTTAGCTCAGAATATTTACATTGCAGCTCTTGTGCAGTTACGGGTTATGTCAAAATGCTCCTCAAAATGAAAATAATAAACCCAATCTTAGTAAAGTTAAATCTCTGCTATATTTAAGTTTGTATTTTAGAAATACAACTTCCAAAGCATCAATTTAGGCGCATGTCTGAGGGGGAGTGAACAGTTAGCCTTTAAATAACTGCCCCTCTCAGGCATAAGCATAAACTACCTAAAACTAAAACAAACATGTAGATGAATTTAGGGTAGAAGCTTGAAAGGCTGTTTCATTGACTTACTAGCTAGGAGCAGACAAGAGAGGGCAATCACGTAGAGCTGCTTGACAGCCACATCATAGTGGTCCATGAACAAGTCCAGCAAGTAGACGGCCAGGTGACGTGCTGTAGGACATAGCTGGTAGCGATTACTGAGGATGGCCAACAAGTCTGCAAAGTACCGTCTCATACCAATCTGTGGAGAGTGGGCCCGGTAGACTGGTAACTTCAGCTCCTAGAGGAGGAGTAGAAAAGAGGGAAGAGAAGGGACGTAAGTGACGGGGTGGGGGGTGCGAGAAGCTGGGTGGGCAGGAAGCAGCAGTGAAGAAACACAGGGGTTGTATAGAATATGCATAATAATAGTGGACCATGCATGTCTCCTGCTGGCTGGGTTTAACTGCTTTCAGGAGAACTGCTGTAGGTCTGAAATACTCATATCAAGAATTAAACTCAATTTAACACAGAAAAATCTTGATTATGCTTCAGCCTCAATTCAATTTCATTTAATTTTCCATCGCTGCAGAGAACTTTAGCTAATTTGGGTCACTGAAAGGGTCTCTGAGCAATGGGCTGGTGTGTGTGTGGTTATTTTTCTTTGGGGGGGGCATGGAGGTTGAGTAGGAGATAGGATTAGGTTTCACCCCTAGCACATCTCCTATTCATGTTCAATTAGCTGCATGTGTTTCAAAGTGGAAGGAAGATACTCAGGGGCATTAGCATTGAATCAGCCTTGGGTATCTTCCCAATCAGCTACAGAAGAAAGGAGAGCACCAGGCTCCTGTTTCAAAATCTGCCTCTGAGTAAGAAACAAAAACACATTTAGCCATGGGTGTACTAACTTACTCTGCAGTTAGTTTCTCAGTATTTAAGCTGCTTATACCAGAAAATGTTTTTGTTTTCCAAAATGTTTTTTGCTCTTGGAGAATCTGAATAAAAACAGGGGCTTTTGATTTGGATTTAATAAGAGATCCAGGAATGTTGGATTAATCTCCTTAAGATAAAACAGTGAGGGGTCCACACATTAGAGGAGATATACAGAAAACATGCACATCATGTTAGCTTTAAACCAAAATTGGTTTAAAGCTCAGCATACCAAAACAAACTCAATGAAATACATGCTCCAGTTAATACTTTGTATGACACAAAATTGACTGTGAGGGCAATACTACAAACACTGTCAGGTTTGCACAAACCGTCAACTGTTTATTTTCAGAGCACCTAAGTCAACAATGATGCTCAGGCTGACACTTCAATTGAATCCAAAAATAAACAGTAACCCCCCTCCAAAATCCACATATAGCACCCCCCCCCCCAAGTGCCACAACCAACCATACCACCCAGTCCTCCCCAAACTCTCCTCTCCTCCCACTGCTTCAGATTCTGCCTCTGGTCCATCTGTCTGTCTGGGGGTACAAGGCCAGCAGGAGGAGGGGGCTGCGGGAGTCTGGAGGAGGCTCCAGGGGGTGAGTGGGTGGAGAGGTGCCTTTGTGGGGAACCCGCACCATAATTAAGGATTCCACAGCTGCCTCCACCTGATTTGCATGTCTGATAATTTGCCACATGCTACACACGACCACTATCTCCCACATCAGGGCATTATCACTGCAGCAAACGTCATTAAGGCTGGATGAGACTGTGGGGGAGCAGGCGCCATGCAGGAAATCTGAACACTGTGATAAGGCCTCTTTACAAACAGCTCTGAGTCTGATTTCACCCCTCTTTTGTTTTATAAATTTTACTATGCTTTCAACTCATCCATTTTCAAAAAAACAGTACTTAATGTAAGGTTTTGATCAGCATGCATTTAAATAGTTGTGGTAAATATCATAATAGATATCTTAAAAAAAAAAAAAATTTAAATCACAATTTCACAGAGCCTAAGGCGACTCTTCTCAGTCTCACCAATAGACCAAAAGTATAGATATTTAATTCATAATGATGAAGAAAAAAGCGGCCAAGTTTAAATTTTTAGATTAAGAAAAAAAGAAAGTTTTATTGACAATTTAGTTCATTATTCAATTTAATTCCTGATATTTTTTCATATCAGCATTGCACTATAGCTCCCCAACAATTTTCTATTGTCCTGTGCAATTGATCTTATTCTGTTCTAAAATTTTACATTTCATACTGTCTTATTCTTTTTAAATCCTACTTATCTTTTTATATTGTTTTTCTATGTTGTCTTATTTAAAGCAATTTGAACTGCTTGTTGTTGAAAGGTGTGACACAAATAAATTGACTATGCTTTGTTGTTGCAATTGTTGTCCTAATATTATGTCAGTCAGCTTCCCAATCGATTGACTATACTATGTTTCCAAATAAGAACTTATCACAAACTTTATGATCATGCTAATTTCTAAGTCCTTAAAAACAAATATTTCAGTCTTTAGTTGAAAAACAAGACACATTGATTTCACAGTAAGGGAATAAAAGTAAGCTTGTGGCAAAATCAAGCTGCTATTCCCCCGAGGTATGACAAAAAAATGTCTTCCTGGAAAAATGCCAAAAATCTTTCAGTATCTTTTCACATCATGTTTTCACTATCAAAAGATACCCATCTAGAAAGAGGGAGCAACTCAGAAAACCCTGGCAGACCGATTGGAATTTAAAACACAGGCAGTTTTATAGCTGTGAGACAAGTGTTCAGTATGTTGTCTGCTTCAGTTGCCAAATGAAGTGATCCACTCTAATCTGTTTCTATTAAATTTAGTTTCAAGAATTTCTCAATTTACCATATATAAGATGTTTCTTTCTTGTAATTATGCATTTTCAATGAGGACATTACATTATACACTATGTACAACAGTAAGCCTGTTGCTTGGGAGTCAACCAAAAATGCTGATAGAAGGAGATCAAAACCTAACATTAGACGACAGCATCTCTCTCTTTCATTATAGTATATAAGAAAAGAGTGGGTGTGTTGTTTAGTTTCCAGCTCTGTGTACAGAATTTCAGTCTAACTGACAGCTCACTCTGAGTCAGACACTGTCCAGCATGAACAGACTCATTGTGAGGCTCACAAACATCTGATTCACCACAGTCCTCATTCTCCACATTTGTACATATACCCTCTCATACATGTCCAGGCACCTGATGTCTACGTTCATCTCCCTCAGTGCGAGGCAGGCAGAAGAGCTTCAGCTCCTAGATGCCAGTCAAGTGACAGATGTCTCAATTAAAGTGACACATGGAAAGAAATATGATCAGCCTTTGAGGTTAATTAAGACATTCTCGATTAATGAGCCTCAACTCTTCCATGTAATCTAATTTAGATCAACAACCAATTTAAATCGACAACAGGGCTGTGTAATTATATTTTCCTACAAACTCTCAACTCTGCATTGTGCGGTGCACGTGGAATATCAACACAGGCCTGGATCTGACAATCTAGTTTGTTTTGACTGCCCTATTTATTTTTTCTCAATTAGTCATTTAAAAAAAAAAGTTTTAAAAAAATTCAATTTACAATTTATTTTATTTTCCATTGACCCATTAACTGTGAGACCTCAATTAATGATTATTTTCATTATCAACTAGCTGTTTTCTCGAATAGCCAGCTAAAATGACCAATGCAATTTTCCTAGAGCCCATTGTGTATTTACAAATGTTTTTTCCGACAACAGTCCAAAACCCAAAGATATTCCATTTACTTAAATAAAATAACAGGAAACCAGAAAGTACTCACATTTGAGAAGATGGAAACAGCAAATTTATTTTTTTTGCAATTTGTTCTTAAAAATATACTTTAACTAGTAAGTGATCATCAAAATTGTTGCCTATTAACTTTGTGGTTGACTAACCAATTAGTCAACCTACAGTTGATTAACTCTAGTCAACTTAATTAGAGCTGCCTCGTTGCAGCTGTAATTATATGAAGGATTGACTATTTAGCTTTATATGTTTGTCTACCATTTAGTTATAGAGTAATATAATTCAGAGCAAAAACCTCTTATTTCCAGGTTTTTGTTAGCTGACTGTAAAGCAGGAAAGACTGATTGATTTATTGAGGGATTTTTTTTTTAAATATGCAGTGAAAAAATGTTTAGCTCTGTCTGTTAACAAAGCCACAGTTCCCCTGAAATAAAGCATTGCTTAATAACAACAGATTTACCTTGATGCGGAGGGATTGATGGATATCTGCAGCTAGCTGTCCTTTCCACCATTGCAACTCCCTCTCCATCTTTCCCATCCAGAGGGGACTTCAAGAATCAAGTTTTACCTGCTGAAACAGATGGGCCCAAAACAAGACAATGTTCAGACACTTGTACAGAGCTGCTTACTGGGCTGAGAAACGTGAGGATCACTAGAAGTCGTCCTGTTTGTAGTTTTCAAACAGGATGTTAACCGAGAAAACAATCAACCGAGAAAACGATCAGATCTAACAGATTTTCTAGCTGAATTAAAGTTATTCTACACGTTTGATTCTTAAAATGGATTCTAGGATTCGACCAATCAGAGGCTACTGCTTGTGAATTCAATTAGACCAGGGTTGTTTATAAATTATATATTTTTTTCTTTTTTTTTAAGTCAATTTTGGAGAAATTTAATGGTTTAGATCAAGTTTTTGAACATCTAGATGATTTCACAGCAGAGGTCTCTTTCCCCGCATAGGCCATTTTCTCTGCTCGGGAATTTAAATGGCTCAGTTAAATGCCCGCTCGACCACGCTACGGGTCAAACGGATCCGAGCAGGCTTTTTCCACCCGGGCCACTTTTATCCCGGTTTCTTCTGCTAAAAGATAAATAAATAAAGATAAAACATACGCACTTCGGTTATCATTCAAAACGCGTCCGCACCACGAGACGGCGGCCAAACACTGGGGCCACTCAAGTTAACTGTCCGCCGAGCTCGGCGGCGCTCGCCTCGCTTAGATAAAAAAATAAAACCCGGCAAAAAAACGGGAAAAAAACCTGAGATAAAACTAGAAACCGGCCGTGTCAGCGCAAAGGCGGCTCCCGTCCCTCGACGGGACAGAACCGGGCGAACTTTTCATCTCGGCGGTTACTTCGTGTGCCACCTACCGCCCCGACGGGAATGCCCCCCAGACCCCTTTGTCTCAGTCCGACATCCTGAACCAGAGAAGTCCTCCTCGCCTCAACTTTCGAGAGAACACCTCCTCCTTCTCGGGCGCAAAAGACAAAAGTTGAAACCCTCCGACGAGTTCGTAAAACCTCCGCCGCCTCCGGGACCCGGCAACGGGGCGCTCGGTCGAGCCGCTTCGCCCCCAAACTGTTGGCACTTTTCTTTTTTATCTCCGGGAGATTTGGCTCCGCCGCTTCCTCTCCGGTGGCTCCGCGGTAACAAAGTCGCCTCCTCGGCTGCACCAGCTGCTGCTGCTGCTGCTGCTGCTGCGGTGCGAGGATCGTGCGCCCGACGTGACGTGCGCCCACCCCCACCCCCACCCGCCTCGCAGCTCGGGAGTTGTAGTCCTTTGGAGGTCAGCGGGCAAAACTACAAACGCTACTACAATGCTTCCTCTGCAAAAGTTACAGGGACATCTCAGTTTTTCTTGATGTTATTGAGATTCCAGCCGATCGAGGCCAATGAGTAACCTTAAGTGGTACAAAGGTCAGTGGCAAACTGCCCAAGGGGGGGGGGGGGGGGGGATCATAGAATAGAGGCCCTTTTTCTGAGATTAAGAGGTTGGTTAATTTACAGCTTTCCTGCAGCAATGGAAGTAAACGAAAGCTTGAAATTAGCCACAAATGTTTTCAATGACTTACAAACCCTCTATGTCTGTACAAAGGCAGTGTTGGAAAAAAACATGGTACCTTCTGATGCATTACAGGACAATAATGTATTGTAGGAAGTAGTCCTGCATGTTGACATCAAAATGGTGAGAAAAAAGGAAAGTATCAAAGGAAAACAGACTGGTTGGTTGATCAGGGTTTCAACCAATAACGACCCGAAACAAAAGAGGAAAAGAACTAGACAGTGGTTTCACATGATGGAAGAGCAGCACAGTCTCCAGACTTTAACCACATCGAGCTGGGCAAAATTACCTACAAGCGCAACACATGTGTGGGAACTTCTGGAACAGAACTGGAACGAACTTTCTGAAAAATGTTTCATTTCAGTTGTAGGAAGTGTGTTTGTCTGCTGATCGAGTAGAAAATTTTATTTAAATTTAGTTCAACGGGATTTCACATGTCCTTGTTTTTAAAATGTCAAATTGTTTGTTTGTCTCACGCTTTAATTTCAGAAAACAGACATTATTATTATAATTACTATTATTATTATAATTATTATTATTATGTAAATGGAAATAAGAAGTTCAAACAATTCCGGTGTTATATAACTTTTGATTTGTAGTGTGTGTATATATATATATATATATATATATATATATACATATAAAATGGGATAAATAATGCGAAAACATGCCCAGAACCCCGATTTGAAGATAACCCTTCCTCAAAGTTACTCAAATAATTTCTAGACAGGCTATGAAAAGATGATAAAGTTGAAAAAAAAAAGAAAAAAAGATTTAAAAAAAAACTTAAATTAAGAATTATTGAACTGTTACAAATATAGTGGAAAAATTCACTTGCATTTCTTACTTCATGCAATACTTCCATATCCACCATAAATAACTCCTGTAAAGATGTTCAGTATTTGATCTGGCTAATGAAAAAGCTCATTTAAAATTGTTTTGGGTTTTTTTGTTTATTCTTACTTCACTTTGATGTTTGCGTTTCACATTGTAAAATAATGGATGTGCAGAGTTTGACACGTGAAGGCTGTTTTCACATTCATCTGCTGAGGGTGGAAAATTTCTCTGTGCTCACCTTAAAGCTGAGTTTAAGGCATGTATTTATGAGATGATTTTGTGACATCACTACTAGTTTGCAAGCCAACCATTGTCCGATTTGCAGCTCACACAAGTGTGATGCAGAAAGTATCCTAATGATGGCATAAATAAGGTCATGTAAACAGGACAATACCAGAGATGCTTTACATAGCTATCTCTCTCCCTTTTCTGTCTTCTCTCTCCCAACGGTACACCTCACGTATCTCTTTCATTTCCTGTAATCCAGGAACCAGATGGGAATGTTGTAGTAATGCACACCAAGAACATGTTAGCCATGATTAGTTGTGTCAAGTCAAAATTTTAATACAACTGTATGTCAAAGAAGGTAAATATATAAATTACAGTATCCCAAAAAAAAATCCCCCTACAAAAATAATTAAGTTAATAACCAATAAGTACTAAACTACATAAGTATAAACTAGTATTCAATGAAACCAAATTATTGGTTTCATTGTGTTTGGAGCGTCACATGTTAACTTGTTTGCTCAGGTGTACATAATTCTGTAGATTTAATGTAACAGTATAGCACTGACTTCAGTTTTGCCTTCTCACAGAAGATGACTCTGGGCCACTAGTAAACACTCCTGCCGATCCTACAGCTCCTTTGAGAGCATTGAGCTAAGGATAGAAGGGAATTTAAAAGAATTCAATTAATTCTTTTTTTTTCCCGTCAGATTTATTGCACCGTGATATAGAGTTGTTCGGTGGTTTTCCAAATCTAGCTGAATTGCCTCACTCCTTGTGTGCCCCCTGGTGTCAGAATTTGTTCAACAACTGTACTTTACTGAGGCCTTCACGTGTGGCGCAAACGTGGATTTTCACAACATTTTGAAATGAACTAAAGTCAGTTAGAAAATCGAACCAAAGATATTCCAGGCTCACTGTATTAACTGTCATCCTGAGCATTTGCCTCCCTGTCAGCTTCAATGAGAAATTCCTGGTCAGCATAGATAAGGAAACCGGTGAAGGTGCTGTCTGTCCAGAAAGGGTCAAAGAAGAGTCCGTTTTGTTCGGAGTAGAAGATCTGCAGCCACACCTCATCTGTCTGCTTCAGTCGGAGAACAGTAGAACCGGACGCCACATCATTGTTTCCTGTGTTTGCATCAAACGTCTTGATCTTGTACTGCCCATTTTGCACCAGCCCAATGGCCAGGTGCTTATTTGCAAGAGTGATATCATAGGTGAAATAATAGACTCCAGGGATAGCACAAACAAACTTCCCACTGCTGGCGTTGAAATGATTCCCCTCGTTCAGTAGGATCCGGCTGAAGAGGATTGGCGTTCGCTCTATAGGGTAGCTCTTTGAAACCGCCACAGAGAAGGCCGAGCGGGCCGAACTGCCACAATTGCAACCTCCACGAGCTCCCTCCTGGCCCATATCACCCAGCTCTCCCTTTGGTCCCCGTTTTCCAGCCACCCCTGGTGTTCCACGTGGGCCCTTCAGTCCCCGAGGTCCAGCCTTGCCGATGACTCCTTCACGACCTTTCACACCGGGCTTGCCTGGGTTCCCGGTCCTCCCTGGATCACCTGACAACAGTGGCCAAATAATGACGAATCTTATATTTTACAGCTTATCACGATAAAATCACACATGCTTTACTGATTACAAATATTCAAATACAAGAACTCGCAAGAACAAAGAACAGCTCCTCACTAAGAAGAATATAAAGAACTGATTCAAACATTACAACTGACGGAGTGAGTAGATAAGCACCTCTGTCTCCCTTTTCTCCCTTCTCCCCATCCTTTCCGTCCAGGCCATCTGTCCCTGGGGACCCCATGGGTCCCATGGTCCCTGGTGATCCAGGGACTCCGGGGTTTCCTGCAGGCCCAGCTGGACCTGGCAGACTGCAGACCAGTTGAGAGGAGTGGATAGATATGGTGCGACCTTTCTTGGATGGTGAGTTCATTGACTCAGCGATGGCAAGTGACAGCAAACAGAAAATCACACACATCTGGAGCATGCTGGTTGCTGTTGAGTCATGAGAGGAACAGGCAGAGTAACTGTTTTGTAATGACACATTTGATTGGGGTTTTATATGCCAGAAACATGCCACAAAAATCATGGCATTGTACTTGAAAGCTAAAGCCGTAATCCAGTGAAAAAATATGTTGCAGTTATATTGATAGTTTAGTCTTTTTTATGCTATGGCTGCATGCTCACAGAGAGATATAATGCATCAATCAAGCACGGGTTAAATAAACGCAAGGAATGCAGCAGAAAGCATGTTCTTGCAAAGGGAGCATATCAGATATCTTAAAAACACAGATAAACAACTCACCAGTTGAGAAATTATGACCCGTGGGCATTTTCTGGCTGTGTCCGAGTCCTTTTTCTGCATCTGAGTGCACAAACTTTTCTACATGACTTTCAATGATCGGGTGAGAAGGCATTTTCCAAGAGAAGCGCTGCAAAGAAATGTGAAGCCCCCGTGAATCACAGACCATGACATCCACCCTCTTAGAGCAAATAACTGCCAAGAAATACTTTCACCATGATGTCACTGAATTCAAGTCAGTGCAATGGCATTGCACAGCTGAGAGGTGACGCATCACTTGTCCACCAACCCATACAATGAAAAAACTTGTAAAATAGATTACTACATAACAGACTTCATGAAAAATATAGAACACAGCCTCAGGATTTGTTATTTTGTAATTGAGATTAAGTATCAGCTTATTGTATTTTCATATAACAGTAGTCCTGAAAAGTGTTTTAATGTTTCATTTCCAAAATTAATAGAACACGGTGGTCTGCAGCAGTTTATAAAATGTATGAATATTACCAGATGTGTTTGTGTTTCTTGCTGTGCTGCAGAGCCAAGGGCTGCGAGGGCAGTAAAAATGTTCCAGCTGTTGGTAGAGGCAGAGCCTTTTGTGTACTGTATTCACCTTTAACTGGAACCATGCGAACAGAAATTACATAACTGGTTGTTTGTTGCAGGTTTCTTCGAGACAATATTAGCAAGTAAAGAAAAATAATCAAAGTTTATATAAGTTAATAAGACCTGCACATACTGTATATTTAGCTTTAAGTATCAAAGAACAAAAATGTGGAATGGTATTATTTTGACAGTTATCCAATACGCAACTTATACAGATGTGATTTGGCAACTTGAGACCTCACTTGCACACACGGGGAATGGACTTTATAGTGACACATTTTGCATCCAGCAGTCAAACTTTTGAAACTACACAGATAAGCTTATTGAAAGATATGAGATTTTTCAAAGGATAAGTAGCAGATCTAAGGTTAAGACCTTTTCACAAGGTAATTGAACTTTTTTGGGAAAACCATTCCAGTCACAAATTCTAATTTAAAGCAGAGTATTTTATGTTGTAAAACATGCCTGGAGGGGGTCTTTAATTCTCAAAGAGAACCAGCTGAAAATCGGAATTTTAGTGTGTACTGTCACTGTAAGACACAATAGATTCAGACAATATGTTTTATTTATAAAAATGCATTAAACCCTCTAAAAGTAGTTCCTAAAATTTCTGTAAAGACTCATTTTGGATCCATGTTGTATTTGACTGAAATGTGTTTAAGAGCATTTGGGAAAAAAAAATCTTTTTTTTTCTTTTTTAACAGAACTGGTTGAGTAAAAAAAAAAAAAAAAAAAGCACACATCATTATGGTCCTCTGGTGTGTTGACCTCTAGCTTTAAAAACAAAAAGTCTGCAAAATGAAATTAACAAAACACTGTACACAGTTTCTGTAGCATTTACAAGCAAGCAACAGGCTCCTGCTCTAGGTTTACAAGGTGAAAGTTGAATTTTATGAGCCAGCCTTTTTTTTTTCCACAGAGCAACTGCTCTAGTATAGTCCCATAGGGAGAGTTTGGGAGAGTCAGCAGGGATAGGAGGAGATCACTGTCCCAGGAAAGAAGCCATGGGATCATCTGGCCGGCAGCGCTTCATGCGGAAGGCCTCCATCTCCTCCTCGGTGGGTGCCTTCACTTCCTGCAGGCTGTTGTACGGCCTCTTCCTCTCATCCAACTGCATTATTGCTTCTATGTGCTTCACCCGTTTGTCCTCTGCTTCAAGGGCCTGGGAGGAAGAAACAGGTTGGAGGTCATGCGCAGAAATGAGCCAAACCAGAGAGATGGATGAATATAGACTCAGTTTTTGCAATTTAAAACAGTAAGGTGTTTTTACCTTCTTCAACTTCTCCTTCTTCTTCTCCTCATCCTCTGAATCACTGCTGTCAGAGCCACGCTTCTTGTTCTTTTTGCTTTTCTTTTTCTTCTTTTTCTCTTTTATCATCTTATCTCGATGCATCTGGTGATTGAAAACATTGACATAATGAACATACAATGAATCTATGTTTATCACTGGCAATAAAAAAAAAAAAAACATCTGGTTATTTACCTCCAGTAGAGACTTGGGTGGTTCATCCTCCTGTGGCTCAATGAGTCCCTCTTCAAATGGAGCACAGTCCGAGTTGTTCTGAGGGTTATTAAAAAAAAAAAAAGGAAACAATCTGTGAGTTTTAAAAACCAACAATCTAAAACAGCTGATATACTGTATGTATCAAACAGAGCCTTTAAACACTATTAGTACATGTACTCACTATTCCAATTCCAGCCTCTCCTGTGCAGTAACTCTGTTTGACCATGGAGTGACAACACTTGTATCCCCAGCAGCCATCCTTCCAGTAAGAGCCCCAAATACACTAGAAACACAAAAGTTTTTTCAGAATACATAGTGAATGAAATGTTGCAAAACTAGGAAGAGTCTGGCCTATTATGTGGTCCTTACAGTGTGGTTGTTGATGAGCACATCCTCCTCATACTTGGAGCGGGCGACAGCCTTCTCAAGTCCTTTCAGTACAGCACCATGACGAGAGTACTCTACATAGTCCTCCGTCTGGGCCAACAGCAGCTCCCGTGGTGGAGCATCCAGGTGCACTTGACCTCCATACTGATTTTCACACACAAGAGCACAAACATCATCAGTGACGTCTTCATCAAGTATCAATATTTCTAGGTCATTTTGGGCTGAAAGCAATGTATTTGATTCTTTGGTTGTTTGTCCAGAGCACTGAGATAAACCCTCTGATAAACAGCCACTGCCAAATTCTGTCTAAAATTAGGGACAAAATTCTCGCTACGTGACTGCTACGAAGACCCACATCTACAAAATTGGAATGTGTAATTCAATGGCACAAAATGCTATATAAGTGCCAATAAAGATATACAGAGAGATAACCATATATAAGCAAAAATAAAAAGCATCAGTGCTTTTTCAAAACATTAGAATGGTGTAGAGGGATGATGTGAGATGAGATGTCTCTGCTTGCATAATTTGATTCATCAGTGCAAAATCTAACATCCCTCAAAAATGATAGACATTTTGATACAGAATGTAACCGAGATTTTATTAGACCCTCGTTGCACAGCTTGCCATGATTCGAGCCTGTGAGATTGCTATCTCACTGAGTGTATGGGCCTGTAGTTACCAGCCTGTTTAAAAAAAAATAAATAAAAAATGCCGGGTATTTACCTTCTCCATGATGCTCTCCCGCTGTTGTTCTTTAAAGTCCTCTTTCTTGACCTTGAAGGACCGGTGGAGCAGCTCCAGCTTGGTGGGGTCGGCCTGCAGATGCACCTCTGAGCCTCTCTCATAGGCCTCCCAGGCAAACACTGTCACAAGATGAAGTATTGACAGTCATTACATGGTATGGTACAAATACATGTGAATGTAATGTCTGTGGTCCTATTCAGTGTGACAGCAAAGACTTATCAAATTCGGCAAAACTGAATCAATCCAGCTTTTGGTGTCTCATTTCATATCTACCGCGTTTTATCAGAAGAGTAGACAACTTTTAATTGGGAAATGAATTTTATCATCATCTATAAGTTATCATCATAATCTCTGATATCATGCAAATGTTATGGATGCATAGATGGTGAAATTTGCCATTTTAGATATGTCTGCCAGCTAAAGTATGGTGACTTCAGGTAGCTTAAACTCACATTATTAGTCTCTCCATACTAACAAGAAACACGTCAACAGTGTAAAAACTACTAAACACTGGTGTAAGCAGGCTTTGCCTTCTATAAAAATATGGGCACACTTTTAAATAATCCTGCTGTTTGCTCACTTAAAGTATATCAAGGATAATATAGGTAATGTTCACATTTGCGTTACTATTCAGTGCAAATTTCCCTTCATGATCTTGCTCAAATCAGTTTTAGTGGCCATGTGACTAATACACCCCCCAATTCTTAATGCACTGTTTCAAAGGCAACTTGTTTAATCTTGACAACACATACACACTTGCAGCTGTTGTGTAAAGGCCACATTTTTGAAAAAATATTAAAGTACATGCACAGTACTCCCAGGAAACTTGGGCACTTTTATCACTATAGTAGCAACAATATACTTGTCATTCATTGTAGTATATCAGGAAAATTTTGTCTCAATAACTGAGATTGGAGATAGAGATAGGCTGAAGAGAGCTCAAATATATCTCAATGACTTACATTGTGTTTGAGCCATGGTGATCGTGTCCCCAGAATAGCGAGCAAAGTTGTCTCCAGCGTACCCCACTCTGTCAGTCAAAAGAGTTCAAAAATGCTTATAGATGTATGCTAGTGAGAAGTGAGTTATCTGGAAATAGTTGCCATGACTTACTCGTCAGGGTTCATGCCAGTGTTGGAGTACGGGTTCTCTCTCATAGCTCGAGTCTTTGGATCATAGTAGGCAGAGTTTGGATCCAGATTCCTCAAGTACTGTGAGAGATAAACATAAGAAGTTCAGTTAAAGGACTGTAATAACATTCCCTCAACTCCAACTTAAATCAGTAGCTTTGAAAGTGGATACTAGAGGAAAACAAATGTCTCCTCTATATTCATTTCATTCAGCAAACATTATCCATCACAATTAGAAAAGCTAAGAGTAAAATAATAGTTCAACATAGGAAATTCGCCTTAACATTCATGTGTCTCTTACTTTAGCTGTGTCTTCTCTGATACGCAGATTCCTGACAGTGATTCGTCTCTTGGAGTCAAAGTTCTGACCAGGCATGTCAATGTCGTCTGCATATTTGTCTTCATCCTCATCCTCACTGTCATGTTCCCACTCCTGAAGAAAAAAGATTCAAATAATTAAAGGTTAGTCTTCTAGACAAGAGACTGCCCTTTATCTCTTAAACTATAGTTGGGTACAATCTATCACTATTACAATCTTGACATTACTGAAAACTTACAGTTTGGTCCAGTTTTCCAGATGCCAACTCATCCTGAAGTTTCTGTGCCTTCAGCGTCCTTTTGGCCTGAGAGACAGAAACAAATGCAAAAGGTCATGTATTGGACTACACGTATATAACATAGTTAAAATGGAATGTTTTAAACCTGATTGTGCAATCACACCTGATTTATGTCCCAGTACCTGCAACTGAGCAACAGTTAGGATTTCAGCTCAGTTAAGTTTTTTAGGTTTGGCTTTTTAAGAATCAGGGATCAGGGGTTTCTGGTTGCCAGTTTGAAGTTGTTTTGTGTAGCTTGTTGGAATTTGACTCTCATTTGTACAGTGCCACACATGGATATGCGTGGAAGATAGCAGACATCTGTGACCTTGATTCAGTCACAAGGTACCATCGTTTGTTTTTCTTCTTCTCAAAAAAGTCAAACAAACAAAAGCTACAGACTTTAACCACACTAATATTACCACTGCGCTACTCACCAGGTCTACTTTGGCATACTCTTCCACAATGCGCTGGTGTTCCTCAGGGTCGTATCCATTCCAGCGATCACGCTTCCCATCGTAGTCCAACGCAAGCTGGACTTGAGTGTGCTCATCTGGGGCTATGCCTGTGCCTGTGTACTTCGCCCCTACTTTTCTTGGTCGCTAATGAGAGAAAAGTGAAGGTCAGAGGTTAAGATTTAAGTATAAAGATATAACATTATTTTAATCTGCTGAATTAGAGACGGGTGAAGGTTAAACTCTGCTGGAAGATGAAAGACTGCTTTAATCATTTTACCTCTAAGCAGTCGTTCTTCTTGTGTGTCATGGCGCCACAGTTTTCACAAGCTCCCTTACGAAATTTAGTGGAAACAGCAGTCTGTGTGGAAAAACAAAATGGAGCTATTAAATTTAAAGTTATTTGTTCCAGTCATATGAAAGTAACTCCATGATTCATTCTCACCTCTTGCACTCCTCTCTTATACCACTCTCCGATGGCTGAGTATTGTTTCTCGTTTTCAGTCTGTGGTCTCTGATGCTTTAGTGTGGGTCTTTTGGATGGGTCGATGTACCATGGCACTGATGAAATATACTGTGGTATATGAGGGTTTATGTCCCTGGAGGGGAGAGGAGGCAGAACAAGATGTCCATATTACTGCCAAAACAGTGGCCTGAATTTTGGGTTTCGTTACCTTGTACAATGAACTCTGGCTGATGTTTGTTTTCTCTTCAGGACACCACCAAGGCAGATATATCAAAGTTGTATTTACAACCTAGATGCTGACGTTAACACCCTTTACCTCTATCACTGCTGCATCGAACATTTACCAGATAGAAAGAGTCTAATAAGGTACGCTTTAGAGTTCCCAACTGGACATGAAGGATCCAGTGTTTTTGGGTTGTAGACCCATAGTAGGGAGAAAAAAGTACCCCTTTAAGCATGGTATCAGAGCTTTTAAATGCCCAGATGTGAACATGTAGCTAAGTGAGTTGGAGCATTTTTTCTGACACTTGGATGGACACGAGTTTCGTCCAGACTTACTTCCCCTCCTCGTCCACCTCAGCTGGCGCGTTTCCCAGCTTCCTCTGCTCCTCTAGCTCCTTCTTCTTCCTCCAGTCCTCCCTGGTCATCTTCTTGGGCTCATCCAGGCCCACGATGCCCTCCGAGCTGACGCTGGGCTGCTCGGTCATGACTGAAGCTGCCACCACGAAAACACCCGGTTGAACGATCAGGACACCCGTCTAACACAGCGAAGCGTTCAGCAGAAACACCAACTCTCCGGGAAATAGTCCCTTTCCAGCCGTCCGACTCGTGTTCACCCTGCAGCGAGAGCTTCTTTGGTCACAATTTCTAAAAGTGCAACAGAAACTAACCATTAGCGTTAGCTAGCCAACTGTTGACTTGAACGCGGAAGAATTATGTTATCTCGTGTAAGATTAATGAATCGACAGCTTGGTTCCCTTAGTAAGACCCAACAAATATCACATCGGTTGACATTACCTTCGTAAACGCGGCAGTTTTATCTGCAACTCGCTGTTTCTGAGCTCGTCACTTGTGTTTTGACCGACGCACCGTCGTCGCCGCCATTTTACGTCGAGCGAAGTTACGTCGCGTCTCTTCTTCCTCTGCGGCGCTGACGTCCGACCGTCGGACACAGCGACACCTATCGGCCGCCTCCGCCTCGACGGAGACGCTCAGGCGCAACCACTGACTTTTTATTGTTTTATCGCATCGCGGCGTGTTTTTCTTGCTGCGTGGCACATGGCGGATGTGGTCATACTTTTTCCACATCTGAAATGTAAATGATGCTCATTGCATTCACGGTGGTAGGAAAGTGACTAAGCACATTTACTCAAGCACCTTACTTAAGTACAATTTTTATATTCTGTACAGTATTTCCATTTTATGCTGTTTTATACTTCTATTCTTCTACAATTCAGAGGCCAGTGTTGTACTTTTTAGTCCACTAAATTAATATTAAAGCTTTAGTCACTAGTTAGAGATTTAGATTATTAATATAAAATACACTCAACAAAAAAATACGATAGTCATGAAGCTACCAAGTTTGAGTACTAGAAATTTGCTGCCTTTTTACCTGCTACCAAATTAAGGTGACACTTACACATTGATGCATTAGTAACTATAATCCAAAAATATATAAATGTTGCTCTGAAATGGTTATTCTGCATGAGTCCTTTTATTGTCAGTCTAAGCATATTCTGATGTTAATTCTTTTGTACTTTTACACTATCAAAATTGTGAATGTAGTACTTATACTTGTAGCAGAGTAATTCTACAAAGTTGTACTGTTACTTTTACTTCAGTAAAAGATCTGACTATTTCTTTCACAGCTGTAGTAACTATGGGGCACAAGCACACTTTGCCCTGCTGAATTACCAACAGGGAAAAGTGGAAAACAAGCTTTGGGCACCAGAACTCCAGGGGCCACAAAAGCCCCAGGCTTACTATGTGTGTCAGCTGGTTTGTGTTAAATCCAAGTTAAGTTTTGAGAAAATGCTCCACTAAGGCACAATATCAACCAACAGAGCGGCCCTATGTGTGTGTATGTTTTTACCTGATCTTTAGGCCGTTTTGAAGAGTCTCCCTGCCATCAAAATCAAGTTTTAAACCTCTAACTTAAAAAGTTTCATTTAATCCTTTTTACAACCTTAAATGCCATCAGAATGTAATACATAATGTAGGAGACCAAAGTACAGATGAATAGAAAATATAAAGCACCAGTCTATCCAAAAGGGTTCATTTTTATTTCCTTCATTCAGAACTGGTAAATCTGTCTTGATGAACTGTGTAGAACTTGGGAGGTTTATGATGAACATTGTGTGTGAGATAAGCAGAAGATGGATTGCTTGTAAAAACCTTGGGGTCACAGATGGTTACCAGCCATACTTAATAGACAAAAGGTCTTCTGACAAAATTTGTGATGCATACCTCAAGAAGAAAAATAAACAGGTTACAGGAAGCACTGTTAGAACCAAAAGCCTTCGTATCTCCTGACTGCTGGTATAACTTGCTTACTTATCAAATATGCACACTTACAAAATATGGCAGTTACAGCAATAAACTTATGTGGCCTTTTGATATATTGCCTTGACTCTTGACAACATTGCCTCTGCCAGGTGTCACTGTAAGGAGAACAAAATACTGGATACCAAGTGAAGAAGTACTTTGATCTAGTTCTTATTTAGATAATGAACAGTACTGATGGGTGTAAAACTATTACTTGCGACATCTGTGATGCATATTTTAGGTTTTGCATTTTCATAGCATTATCTCACTGTGAGTCCGATCCTGAGCTCTTACCTACCTGTTCTGAGAGAAAAAAGGGTGAATTAAGAGAAACTGCAAATCAACCCAAAAAAGGCTATTTTTGTCTTTGCAAGAATCATGTCAGTCTCGATGACTCCAGTGGGTTTATTTTTGCATTCCTCAGAAGCACCAAGCAGGCATTGTTGTGCCTAACTGTAACATGGACCAGTGAGAACAATATTTTTAATCACTTGTAATTAGAAAGACATTGTTAAGACAGTAACAACAACTTAAGATGCCCTTATGGTGACAGTTTGGTCAGGTGTGAAACTTGTCACCCTTTTTCTTATGTTCCAAACATTAAAAAAAAAAAAAAAGGCCAAAGAATGTAAACAAGATTGAGAGAAAGAACAAAAGAACTTAACAGCACCAGACACAAATAAACATATCGACAGAAGTATAAAGAGACGGACTGAGTCAGTCCTCGAGCCTTAGCACCATACACATCCCTACTGTCAGTCCAGCAGTGGACAAGAAGGCAATGTAGTACCAAAGTGAAGACAGTGTTGTGTTCAAGGAGGTACCAAAATATCAAACTCTTTTTGTCCTTTGAATTTCTATTGAGAGTTTTGTTGAGTAGTTATAAAGGAATGGATGCAATGAGTCATTTACTATCGTCCTCCACTCTCCCCCACTCCTCTAAGTCCTCCTCCTCCTCCACCTCTCCATCATCAGCATCTTCATCCACATAATCATTCCAAGTGTCATACACATCCCCTCCTTCATCGTCCTCCTCGTCCTCCTCCAGCAGGTCACCTCGATATAGCGGCCCCTCCTCCTCCTCTTCCACTATCTCCATCTCCTCCATTTCATCCTCTTCCTCTTCCGCCTCCTCCTCTTCATCGTCATCTTCTTCCACCTCTTCCACCTCTAAATCACACACCTCCCCATCCTCTACCTCACCGTCCTCTCTTTCGTCTTTTGAGGAGGTAGGGGTGGAAAATACTTTCCCTTCAGTCCTGTCTGTGAGGTAGGACCTGCTGGAAGGGATGAAGCTCGAGGTAGCAGTCTTTGTGTTGATGTAGAGACGAGGAGGAGGATTCTGCCTGCCCAGCGCGTTCTGGGTGGTGGGGGAAGAGATGGGGGCAGCAGAAGAACCGGTTCTGGAGTTGTGGACCAGCAAGGGACTGAAGGGCACAGCCATGGCCCCGGGCCTCACAGAGGTCCTGTTGGGCATGTATTCACGAATCTCCCCTGGCTCCAGTGGGTCAGGCCCACAGGGGTCATGTTCACTGCAGGACAATTTGCCATCCAGCTTGGAAATGAAGAGCATGCCTTCACGATGCTCCTTACAGTAAGAGCTGGGACACATCTCACAGAAAGAAGCGGCCTCTTTTCCACAGATGTCACACTGGTGCCACGGACACTCCCACCGCCCTGGAGACAAGATGATGGTCATTACTCAGGGCAAAGAGTGTATTTTTACAGTAAAATCTTTGACCAAAAAGGTTTCATAGGTTTCAAAGCAATTATTCAACTGGCTGGGACTCAACCCATCTCCAGTTTTGCTAGATAAATCTGGTCAATCGGTCATAATTTAATCCAACACAGTCACTTCACATTTTGCTGTTTAGTTCACTTTCATCCAAAGTCAGCCTAACAGTGACATCCAAATTTGTCCATGCTACAATTACCAAAAGATGAGAGTTCCACACAACCGCAAACATTGAGGTTTTATAGGTATCAGATCCTTAAATAATTCCTTTATTGTACATGTTTACAAACCAACAAAACTAGACCTATATTAGTCATCTAATATGGGCTGCACAGAAGTTTTCCTTTTTTGGAGAATCACTGTCAGTCATTGCACTGTATTGTAACTGTTTGAAATGACCACTGCCCATCTCTACTTGCCTGCAGGCCTCTTGGCCAAGTTGAGACAGTCAGCATGATAGACCTTCGGGCATCCCGGCTTCTTACAGGACACGATTTGTCCCCCGTCACCACAGCTGAAGCACTCGTCTTCTCTTTCCTTGGTCACTTCTTGCTTGGTCTTCTTCTTTATGGGAACCTTTCTTTTTCCCTCCTTCAGTTTCAGTTTCTCTGCTGAAGGCTGGTTCTGAACAAGAAGAAATGATAGGAAGTCTCCAAAGCTGCTCTTCTTTTAAGTTACACATTTAGGTGAGGGTTGTAAAATGATGATCATCTAAGGGTTCAAGTGTCTGCTCATGAAGCATTTAAACTCATCAAACGTGTACTTTTACCTTTGGCCGGACACCAAGGAAACCACTGCAGTTGGGCGCTCCACATTTACAGGCAGTTTTCCCATTGCCAAGGCATTCCAGGTTGTAGTTGAAAGTCAGCTCCACACCTAGAGTACACTTCACATTAGCTCTATGCTGTGTTCAGAGGCCCAGATTGTAAATTAAAGAAATAATCTGCATTCCTAATCCTATCCAAAATAAAACACCAAAACTCAGGTGTAGGCTGTTACTCAAACCTTTTGGGATGTCTTGTAGAGCAAACAGCCCCACCCTGGTGTCCCCGTTCACAGTCCACTTCTGGGTCTCACAGTTTGGCTGGCAACTGTGGTTCATGAAGCGAGCCTGGTTCCCTTTGGGCCCGGCATCAATGATCCGGTCCTAGATTAAAAAGAAAATAACAATAAAATACAAACAGGTTTGCTATAGGCATGTGATCTAATCATTAAATCAAGTGGTTGCTAAGCTGTACCATGTACACCTGATCATGTTTGCAGGTATTTAGCTCATATTCACTTTGTCCAGTGTAAGCATGTAGAAGTTACAGATGTCGTTCTCCTGGGCGTGTCTTATCCTGGCTCGACATTCCTCTTCATCTATCACCTCTCCAACATATTCACTCACAAAGGCTCCCTGAGAAGCAACAGAGGGAAAAAAAAGGAGACGATGAAGCAAGGAATAATAATAATACTGTGGTTAGTACTTACAATTCCAGAGATCTTGTATGTGATTTTTTTCCAACCTACCTTCTTGATGTCTGACACACCACGTAAACCCCAGCCACAGGACAGTGTCCTGAAAATCTCCACAGTTGTGTACTGGCGCTTTGTGAAGGCCTGGTTTTGACATCGCTCCCCTGCTGCACACACCTGAGGGTGGCACTCGTACATCAACATGCGGTTAATGCACTCGGAGTCGATGCCGCAGGGGTTTTCATCGGAGGCTTTACAGTTGCAACGTGGGATCTCTGACAGATCAGCTGTGATGATCTGCACCTTCCCCATTTTCTCAATGTTGTGAGTGTCACCCTCCATGTAAGGGAAGACTCTGGCCTGGTACGTCCACACAAAATCTTTAGAGCCAAAGAATTGCACTGGGAACTCTCCCACCTCATGTTTCATCCTCAAGATGTTATTTGGAACATCTTTGGTCAGACAGACTTCTGCAGGCCACCACCTAAAGAGTTAGGTCAGGTTTCAAGAGTGCAAACATGGGTGCATTAGCTGTTGCTTAGGACTACTGTGTGTATAGAAAGGCAATGTTGTCTTACCTGTAACGTCCCCATTTGACCCACAGGATGTCTTTAATACGAGGCTTCTTTCCAGCTTTGCAGTCATTGCAGAACCAGCTGCCCTGAGGCATCTCCATATTTAAACATTCCCTATGGAAAGCAGCAGGACAGGCTTCACAGCACAGCAGACTGCCCCCTACGAAATCACAGCAGGTCCACAACACACCGATTAGGGCTTACGATAATTTTATTATTTAGTTTACTGACTAAATGATAAGGCCATTTTATATTTTGGTCTATAAAATTTTGAGAAACAAGACAAATGCCTAATGCAAGTTACCAGATCCAAAAGGGGTAACTTAAAAGTGCAAATTTTATCTCTTCAACAGTCAATAAAATCAAAGGTTTTTGTTTCACTACCATCTGAAAGGTTCGGTCTTTGGAGGGATAACCAGCTGCTAAATACCAAATTATCTACTAAAACTGCTGTCAGTTGTCTTTCTATGATCTGATCCCTTGACAAGTAATTATTTCAGCAAAACAACAGACACAAAGCACACAATGGGGAAGGGAGTGCAATTGGGGCTATAATAATTTAAACCATCAATGTTGCTAATGACGGTACCAAAAACCCAAAACATGTGCTAATGTAAAGTCTTGACATTTTCCATAAGGGCACTATGGCCTTTTATGATCCTGGGTATCAGGGGCATATCTGTCTGTGGCTACCGAATCCAAAAGGAAAGAAGCAATTTTTATAGATACAGTTGCCATGCGGGAAAATAGGATGGTGCGTAAAAATTAATTTACAACTCATTATGCACTCTTGAAGAATAAAGCACAGTGAATTTTGCAAAGCAGGTACTTTTATGGATGTTATTAACATTAGAAACACAGAGAGTTTAGAAAAAAGGTGCAATAGCACGATCAGGTCCAAGTCATTTAACAGATTCACACCTGATCTCATATTAAGAAATGTATACATGGTCATAGTAGTAAAACTGTTTTGACGGCAGGTTAAAATCACCATGAAACGAGACAAAACTCGCCTTCAGAGCAGACAAAGCACCAGCTAACGTTGATGTGTTCGTGGTTCTTGTAGCCTTTGCGGGCGGTGAAGTGGTTCGGACACAGCAAGCTGTTGTTTGCCAGCACCAAGCTGCCTGCTGCCATGCAGTTGTCATTGGCATGATAAGCCACAGGGCAGCGCACACACCGAGCCAGTCGACCTAGAATAAAAGTACAGAGGACCAAAGACAGCTTAATCTAAGTACATCTGGACATTTAATTGATGTTTTGTAACAACAACCCAATAATACACAGTGCTCTTTTTCTCACAAGATTTGAATGCACTCTCTCTCAAATGTTGTGCTTAACACAAATTGATTCAATTTTACAGGATTACCAGGAAAGTTGGTGCCACAAAGCACGAGAAAGAAATCATTTGAATTTAAATCATTTAAAATCCTGTTCAGCAATTGTTTTATAGAGCCAGGTCAAATTGCCAAAATCCAAGCAAACACAGAGTGTTTGTATTTCCAGCGCCAGGAGCTGCTGTTGTATGAAATAAGCTTCTCAGACGAATGGGGCTGTTTCTAATGACCAATGAGCAAAGAAGCCAAAGATATGTCACTTAACACCTTTTTTTTTTAAATTAAAAAAAAAAAAAAAGGTACAGTAGTGTAAAAAAACGTCCAGGCACCCCTGGTCAAAATGTCTTTTACTATTATGTGAATAGAATATAGGCTGATAACTCCAAAGGGCATAAAGTTAAAGATTGAGCCTTCTTTTTAACATTTTAAGAAAGATTAGTTGATTATTTTTGTTTTATACAATTTTAGGAGTGAAAAAAAGAAAAGAAAGAAGCCCCATGGTGATGTTTTGGAAATTTTTTTTACAAATGTCTCAGACCTTAGTTCATTTTTTTAGGGCTGTAGCTTGCTCACAGTTCCCGTTAGGGAACTGATGCAAATTTCAAAGCTCTAAATAGTCCGACTCCTCAAACCTTGACCCAACAGCAGATGGTGGTGTGGGGTCAAACTGTGTCTTCAAAGTAAGTTGCAACTATCTTGGGAAATACATTGCTGGAAAGTTAAAAATCAACTCTATCATTCTTCCTTTTCAATATAGCTCTAACATATATGTATATTCATATCTATTTATATCTATATTTGCCCCAAAAATTCACCATTAGTTGTGATCTAGTCCCCACCACAAAATTCAGCATCACAGGAACATCTAAACAAGCCTGATGCATTTAGGAATCAAGTCCTGTAGAGTGATGAATCTAAAATAGAACGTTTTTTGCCACAATGAGCAAAGGCATGGAAAAAATAAGGTGCAGCTTTTCATGAAAAGAACATCTCTGCATTTGTTAAGCACAGGGGTGGATCCGTCATGTTTTGGGCGTTTGTTGCCTACAACATGATAATCCTAAACACACCTAAAATCCACAATGGACTAGCTCAAGAGGCACAAGCTGAATGTTTTGCAATGGCCCTCACAGTACCCCACCTACACATGATCAAAAATCTGTGGAGAGACCTCAGAGGGGAATTGCAGGCAAGACAAAATTAGAAGCCTTTTGCAAATGATGTCAACTTTTACTCACTTGATTATTTACTGTACCAGAAATTCTGATCGGTGTACTGAATCTTTTTCAAGCCTCTACATACCTCTCTGTTTACACTTAGACAGTGAGTCATTAACAACTTTAAAAAAAAGGTTTCAGCACCGAGATAAACCCTGATATCCTGTATCTAAACTGAAATCCCTGAATAATTAGTTCAGGGGAGATGATCAGCTCCTAATAAAAATAACAAGTGATATGCAAATATCCGAAGATTGTGTGGAGAATCCCAGAGCAAAAAATTTTGAAGCTAACTGGCTTTTGATCACCAACAGCTGACATACTTGGAGCAGGTTGAGTTTAGTTAAAAACAACAAGGATCCATTTTGCAGTCAACACTACTGGATGGTGATTAGGAATGGCTTATTAACCCCTTAGTTCATAGACATTGATGCTACGCAGGTAGAAAATGTAGTCATGGCTGCAGTATAATCTTTACCGAAGAGATGTTGAAGCAAAAATCAACATTCTTAATGTTCTATTAAATGACAGTGACTTAACTCTGAGGTGCACAGTCCAAAAAGCTTAACTCATAAAATTGGGAAATGTGTGAAGCCATGAAGTCAACATGGTTCAAATCCACGGGGACCATCTATAATGTGTAACCGCCATCATATTATGTCCACAGGCAGCACTGGAACTTACCCTTAGAACTGCAGACGTTGAGAGGGTTGTTGATGTGGCAGGACAGACAAACATGCAGAGGGCAACGGAAGCCTTTGTTATGTGGCTGGGTTGCGGAGTAGGCCAATATACAGTCGGTGTGGTAGAACTTCCCACAGAGTGGTATCATGCAGCGCTTTACCCCATTACCGGACTTCTTACACACAAAGCAAGTGTGGACACCTGGAAGGAACAAAAATGAAATAGTTATTTCTGAGCTCAAGTATTCAAGAACAAACATTTTATGATCCCTGTCAGGCAACAGGTGTACTCACCAGTGTTGCATTCACGACAGAGGAATTTTCCCTTGGGCGCCACCGACAGGCCAATACACTGCAGGTGAAAGGCTCCATAACAGTGTCCGTCACAAGCCAGCAGGTCTCCTGCCCTCTCACATATCTGCACAAACATCCCCAAAAAATATGAAGGATGAGGGATGTGTCAGATACTGAGCCACACAAAGCAAAACATATATGGTCTATAATAGATTATCTCACCTGACAAACATTCTCCTTTAAGGATGTTGCTCCTATTTTCCCTTTTACATCGACATGGGAGGAGAGGCTGTCATTCATACCAGCAGACTGCACCTTCAGAGATGAAGAAAAAGCTGTTGTTACCCATGCTCGTGAATGTAGGATCACAGATTCTTTCCTCTATGATGAAGGACCGAGGACATTGTAACTAAAAAATACAACATGCGCACCTCAAGTTTGGGAGTTAGTGTTCCAGTGTGTACAATTTGTTTCTCCTCAGTGCTACAGGCCTCAGTCTCTGCCTCCTGCTTGGGGGTCTTAGATCCTCGGGGGCTGGGAGGCCTGTTCAGAGTGAGGCCACCGGGGACATCTTTTCTCTCCGAGTGCTGAGAGCCAGTGACAGGGGCAGAGGATGTGCTGGGTCCAGGCTTCTCTTTCTTCACAGATCCAACCTATCCAATGTGACATTGTTTGGGATGATTAAATACAGTAAAATAACTTTCACATGATTCTGTTTGGCGAGATATGGGGATGGTGACAGAATTTGCTTTTGAAGAACCTGAGTTTTCTTGACTAACACCTTCGCCTCTGAGGTAACTCCACTCTGTCGCTTTTGCTCCTAGAAAAAAAAAAGATAACAAAATGGGAAAAGACACAAGTGCAAGTCCAAAATTTTATCTGCAGTAGTGAACAGACACACACACAGCCAGTAGTACACTTGTCAACTGACATCCCAATGCTAACATACCTTCTTTTTTGCAGGGGCAACAGATACTTCTTCTATGGTACATTCCAGCACCTTGTGTGAGAGCTTCCTTGGCCTCTTTCTCTCTTGGACTGATAATCCCATGTCTATGGTAAAAAAAAGAAAAATTAAACACTGCATTATCTATTTTTATGTAAAATAACTTCTCAGGGTCAAAAACAACACTTTAATAATAGAATTTATTCCACACAGCAGCACCAGTCTAATTTACATTATACACTTACTACTTTACAACAAGACAGCTGAGTCTGGATTTAACATGATACTCAGTGAAAAGACAATCTTAAATTTATTTACCAGATTCAGTAGGTAGATCAGTTTCCTCTGGAGTCTCAGTGTCAAAGGGCGGCTGTATTGTGGCTGGGGACACTGAGGATGCCGTAAGAGAAAGCTCATCCTGAGACGGACTCTGTTCAGGCTCTGCTGGAGCCTCGTTTGGCTCCACAGAAGACGAGGTTGAGGTAACAATTCCTGATGCTGTACTGAGATCATGGGGTGCTGTAATCCCTGATGTCTGCTGCGTACACACATGCAAACCAAGAATAAACGGAGTGTCTCCCAATTAAACACCACCTGGTATTTAAGGTTAAAGAATGCAGGCTAACAGGATTTCCAAAGATCTTTTAAATTCGTTTCTGCAACGACATCCTGATAACGTAGTAATACGACCATAAATGATGGAACAATATGCCTATTTGTACAGACATAATTAGAATGGTGTGATTATTATGGAGTATGATTAATACAATTATCCCCTAAGAAAAAAAAAAAAATCACACAGGAGATAAGAAGATGGTGATTTAAGCACACATTTCATATACAGTATGTACAATAGATAGAATATTCTCAAAGCCTCCCTGGAAGCACAATATATACTGTAGCCTGCTCAGGTAACAATTGAGGTTACCTACACATGCCGCAAGATGTTGAAAAACACAGAACGTACAAACCCAGTTGTTCAATGATTTTCTTAAAACAGAGAACATTCAAGAATCAAGTGAATAAAAGACACTTCACATTTACATCAGTTGTAGTACTTCCATTTGACTTGTAAGGAAACTAAAAGAAAGATGAACTTCTTACCATTTTGGAAGATTCTGAGGTGTGTTTCTGTGATTTCTTTTTTGGGGCAAATATTTGTTCATACTCCTCAGTTGACTCCAGGAGCCTTTTAGTTGGTTTCCGGAGACGTTTGTTCTCTGCATGCCCTGTGTACATATACATGACATACGGATTACTTTTTCTTTCATTTTTTACCATCGCAGTGCACAAGCATGAACAGCAGCAGTTTGCATCTTACCAAGTGTGCTGCTTGTCTCTGGGAAATGTGAGTCGTTCTCTGCCCGCTTCTCAACTCCCAGACCAAGATGTGGTGATGCCCCTGTTGCATAAGAGCCATTCATCTTAGTAGACTCTTCGGTCATAACCTTGCTCTTATTTTCAGCTGCCTCCTCAACCACCTGCCAGCGCTTCTTTGGAGCCACTGGCGATTCAGAATTCTTGTCGAGGTAGCTGGCTGAGGGATCAGCAGTGACAGGCAGACCGGGTCTAGAATTGGCCAAATCAGCGTGGCCACTAACAAACTCCCTGCCGTAAGCCAAGTCAGCCAGGTGCGAAGAGAGGCCGGGTATGCCAAGTTTCAGCTTGGCAGGTAGTCTTTGCTTTCTACGCTGCTTGTCTGAGCTCCCGATCGGAAGGTGAATGGGAAAGTCTTCACAGTGGTAGGTGTCAGCTGTCATGATAGCTTTAGTCCTGTTCTTTGTTTTCACCGCTGTGTTGTGGGCCGCTATGGATTTCCCCAACTGGCCATTCTCTGTTTTGACCCCTTGAGCGACACTACCAGAAGATCGCTTCACCAAGTCCCTTCCTTTAGCTGTGGGGACGACCAAGGGTTCCTCCTTGATTATGACTGGCAATGGCGGGAGAGTCAGGGGTTTACCTTCTTTTTCTCTGATATCATGCATGTCTTTCAAGAGCATCAGGAAGGTACTGAATTTATAATTGGAATCAGGCCGAAACACACTGAGCTCAGGGTCACTGGTGTCCTCCTTCACGAGAGATTTAAACATTAGTTCCTTGACATCCTGAAAAGCATCCATTGGAGACAAGGACGGGGAAGATGATGATAGATCTGGGGCAACATTTTCTGTCTTGATTTTAACAGGTTGTGAAGGGGGTACACTTGAGCCCGCACATTCAGACTTTATCAAAGAGCCATTACGAATTAGTTTCTTATCAGGCTTCCTTGCACGCCTTTTTGGAGAGCTGCGATCAGTAGAGGATGCTGCATTGCTGGGGGACTCCCAGTTTTTAGACATTTCAGTTATGATGGGTGCATTAGTAAGCATGTTATTAGGACAATCATCATGTCGGGCATCTGTTGAGATTTGGCTTGTGGCCAGTGCATCTTTGAGATCTGTCTCTTCCTCTGCTTTCAAAGCCCGCGTCATCAAACGACTGCTGGCAGGAAGATTCATAGAGTGCTTTTCAGGTGAACTGTACAACAGTTCATTACAGCTGCCCGAACTCTGTTCAGAATTAGTATCTTTAGTTGTCAATTTATTTGTTAAAATGCTATCACAGGAATCTGTACATTGGTTCACTTTTTCAGTAAACTTTGTTTTAGCTTGTATTGAACCCTGTTCTTTTCTGACAGATTTGTCTACATCCTGCATTGGAGGAATTTCTGTGCGTTTAGGACGATGAAGCATTGGAACTGATTCCAGGTCAGCATAAGGGGAGTCCTTTGGCTCTTCTTTCAGTGCACTAGTTGATGTATGAAACTGGTCCATCATGTTTTTGACGGTGGAGGATTCCTTCGATCCACCAACGATATGGCCAAATATGTCTGACAAACACTTCTTTTTCTTCTGGCAAGCTTTGCTCTTATTGTATTGAACTGTGGAGTTTTTAATGAGGCCGTGCTCATTTTCACTGGGGGGCATATTTGGTGATGGCGTTCGCCCGGGGTCCACAGAGGGAGAGGGGGCCTCCTGTGGCTTTACAGCAGGGAGTGGGCTCTGTGCACACTCCTCTCCATTGATGGATACTGAAAGCACACTTTCCAAATTCCTTTGTCGACGAGGGAGCAGAAACTCTGCTTCTGCCACACTGACTTTCCACGCAGTCAATAAACTTTTGGGTATCTGCCAAGAAAAAAATTAACAATCAAAATAATTCAGTTCATAGTAAGTTAGAAGAGATTTTGAAAGTTATTTCATTTATTTACCGTATACTTGTAGTCTTTCTCCTTCTGCTTCCCTCTCCGTCTAAGCACAGGTAAGTCTTCAAACTGATGGCCTCCTTCAAAAGGAAGAATGACGCTCCCTGGGACCCATGAGCATTCTACAATTTCTCCAATCGTCTCCAGGAAGTACATCCGACAAGGACGAGGACTGGGAACTGGAACAAAGTATTCTTGTTAACCGACTTACACACAGTAAAACTCCTTTGTTCAGTGTTAACCTGTCAGGTAAATGTCTTCTCAATTTGATCATAAAATCCATATATAAATGAAACCTCACCTTTCATCTTAGTGTGGGTCCCCTGGTCTGGATCGCAGGTGACTTGGCAGGGCCACCAGGGCCGTCTGTTGAACTTTGCCCACACCAAGTCCCCTTCCAAGTACTTGACTGTGGGAGGAAGCTTTTTCTTTGGGCTGTTGGACTAACCAGGACAATGAAAATACTTTTAACATCTAGTTCCTATAACCTTGGTACTGTATATAACAGTTAAAATCAAATCAATGTTCTTGTCATGTTTGAAATGATATTCTGATATTCTGATATCTGATATTCATCACATTAAGGGACCAGATCCTCTTTTTCTTTATGTAATTTTGCATCCCAATACTCTACTAACACAGCTAGGAAACTGCTGTGTTAGCACTTACTTTGAAATATTATCTGTTGTGTTATGTTCACATTTTTAACCCCCCACCACCCCATACATGGGGTAATACTTTTCTAAGAGATTAATCAAATTATAATTTGAGTGACACTGCTACAAGTCTACAGCTGTTAGCAGTACAGGTACAATTAATTATCACTTTGATGCATAGGCTCTGCTATCTACTTTCTCCATGGGAATACATAAAATATTTATAAATGAACTTTATAAAGAAAGTATCCCAGGTGTTTTGGACTCACATCAGAGTTGGTGCCAGCTGGTGAAATAAGTCCAGGGTCAACAGGAGAGGCAAGTTCACCGTCACTGTCAGATTCCTCACCCAAACTCCACCCCTCTCTCATCGTTATTTCTGGCAGTGCGCTGGGGCTTAGTGTAGGGTTGAGCTCAGATATAGTTTTGGACATCAGATTAAAGACAGTCGGCTTGTACGTTCTTCTGTCGACCCCTGCGTTGCATGCGGCCTTGCTGTCAGTAACAGATCGGTCCTGGCTCAACTTTTGGGAGTGGTGAAAATGAACCAGGTCCTCGCTACTGTTGTGCTCGCCCTCCTCATCCTCCTCCTTAACGTCGCCGCTGTCAAACAGCGTGGACTCAAAATGCAGGTAGCCATTCGGGATGGGAGAGCATTGTTCCAGGCTGTCAGGACTTTGAGGCGAGAAGCCGTTTCTGTTCACGTCCTGCAGAGTCTCAAAAGGCTCCCTGTCGTCATTTCCCAGAGAAGGAGGCAGCTGGACAGACGGCGCCACAAACCCGTCATCATCACTGACCGGGCTTGCGCAGTGAAAGCGGTTCCGAAGATGGAGATCTCTCTCTAGGTCCGGCCTGTTGACCACAGAGTTCAGGTCCTGCAGCCTCCTCAGCGGGCTGTAGCAGTGCGTTCGGTCCAGCGGACCGTATCCCGGTATAGCTGGCGGTTTGAGACTGGAGGATGGCAGTTGCACGGCGGACGATTGGTCTGACCCGCGCTTCACAATGCCACATTGGTTTCCATAGGAAGTGCTCACAAGGCCATTGCGGGGCCTCAGCTCTGGCTGGCCTGAACCAAACACTGAGCCCCTAACAGGCTGTCTGTAAGGCTGATTCATGTTGTCATGGCTATATCCTGTCAAATAAAAAAGAGGTAGGTTAGACAAGGGAATGTGCCATTTAAGTTTCTCACTAACTACAACCTGAAGGGGCTATTGGGGCTCGTATACAGTGCAGTACAATAAAGCAGGCTGACAATCACATAAAAACATTGCGCAAATAGAGCGGCAATAATATCCAGTCCGACAGAAGCCTACGAAGGAGCATAACCAGCAATGGACTGCGAGTACGAATATCCACCAATAAGCCGACACTGCATGGCCTCCATACTGGAGGCCGGTCGGACGGCACAAGGCAAAACACAGAACACGACCGCCGGCCCGCTCCGTTCACACGTTTCATTCACAAACCAGCAGAAAATAGAACCGCTTTTGTCTAATGGTTGTGGGTCATGGCGATCGCCGGCTACTACGGTCAATGGAAGAGCGCTGAGGCTGTAGCAGAGGCAGTGTCACCGAGCCATCACAGAAACACAGTGAGTGGCTCACACAAACAAGCTACAACCACACACCGACATAGGAAGCTACTATAAACTCAACAAAAAAAAAAAAAAAAAGGGCAGATCGGCACCAAGTTCACAACACAATCAACACGTGGAAAAACGAGAAAAACTCACCGTTTGGAGGTCGGTCAGCGTGAAACCAACAATGGATGTTTGATACTGTGGCACAAAGCGAGTGTTTTTCTCGGTTTGTGAAAGCGGATCTGCACAATCCCAGCTGCAGCGGCACTAGCAGGCCGAGGCACCGCTCTCATTCTCTGCACTTCATCGCCTCATCAGCGGCGGCCCTCTAAAAAAAAAAAAAAAAAAAGAAAAAAGAAAAAAGAAAAAAGAAAAAGAAAACTGTCACCTCAGACACAAAATAACCAGCAGATCTCCATTACGCCGCCGCGTAACGACGGCGTGCGGAATTCAGGTGTGCCACGGCCGGTCCCCTAACAGCCACAGCGGCTTATTTACTACATGGTTTGTTGTTTTTTTTTGTTGTTTTGTTATTTTGTTGCCTGCTGTCGATGTGCCCCCCGGTTAATGTTAAAACAAGCCCGGACCGACCGTGCTGGTGAGCGGCAGCCAATCGGCACCGCCACCCAATCCCCCCCCCCCCCCACCACCACCCCCCCGGTCCGCGGAGGGCCGTGACACTCACCCTCCGAGCACACGCGCACACGCACGGCCGCGCGCGTGCACGTGCGTCTCCCCCCCACACCACCCCTCCAGGTGGGGTTTTCTATAGATTATTGGCGATGAGAGAGAGACAATGTGATTATTATGAATGGATGACCTTTCCCCCCCCACACCCTCTATTTCTTTCTTTTCTTTCTTTCTTTCTTTTAAAGATATCTGCCCGGTTTCTGCGCGTCTGGCCCCAGACGTTCCTCGGTTTAACTCCGCGGACCGGCCCGGGCCCGTTTGTCATCCGTGCGGTCCAGAGGGAGACGGAGAGATCGGGATGATCGCGGTGCGCCAACAGCTACGCGGCCTCTCTGGTCGAACCAGGCTCCGTGCGCCATGTTGCCTTTCCAGAGTCCTCTGACATGAGGAAACAGGCCGCTAGGCGCTCAGGAAAGAGAACACACACACACAAGATATCAATGTGGCTGCAAACGTGCGCAATGAGCGGGTATTGCGCCGATTGTAAAAAAACACCGGTGGTTGTCTCCCGGCTCGACGTCCCGTAACAGACGCAGGGATTTTGTGCGCGTATTGTAAAAAAAAATCAAATTTACAAGTATCAGTAAACGCGCAAGCGTAAGGGTGCACGAAAAGCTCGCTGCAACGGGCCAGTCCTTGAAGATCAGACAAAGACTATCCACTTACACGCCGACTAAACAGCACAGGGGCTTACCTCTGTGCAGATTATTTATATTTTCCTGGTGTACTATCAGGGTTGTTGGCTCAGATCTTGAGGTGGTTTATTTCCATAACCTTTCGGGTGAATGGTCCAGTAGAAAGACCAGACAGGTTCGAGAAGTAACTAATTCACCTACCCCAAAAGATCAGCTGTCAAGCGTTTATATTGATGGGCCTTTCTTACTCTTTTTTTTTAACCAGTTCTGCTATCACATCGTGTACGCACACGCTCAAAAAGTAAGACCACGAATGTCAGTACGCTGCAATTTGATTTAATAGGGAGTAAATAAAGGTATTATTACAAGGTGATTACTATTGTCTTGGGGCACAAGCCCTCTTGTGTCTACAGAGAGAATTACATGCTTTTGATTTGACAGAGGATAAGTTATGTGGAAAACACCGTTTCGTTCTTTTATTTTGGTTTCACATACATCACATAAGCATTTAATACATATTCCACAACCTTTTCCTGTCTTATGAAGTTTTTTTTTTTTTGTTCCCCTAACGGACAGCATAACTACATACATATAAATCTGGAAGTGCTTATCAAGTGTGTGTGGGGACGAAAACAGGTAATACAAGACATAATCAAAACTATATTCACGAAGTGCAGAAATAACAAATACTGTTCAAAAATGGATATAATGCATTGACTCTTACCAGTTCAAGCTAATTAAAAATGTATCGCAGTATTCTGATTTTAGGTATGATGCGGGATAATATCACAAAATAGAATACATATTGAATAGGACAACACACAGGAAGGACAATTACACATCCACAACTTTATGCTCAGGAAAACGCTGATTTCTAAGGCTGTTTGAACTAAAATGCGACTTTCATAAATGCAGAGAATGTTAGAAGAATGTGGTCGTAGAAATGTTAAAGTGGAGAAAGAGAACTTGTCACAACTCAGAGGAAGAAAATGCTTGAAGAGAAAAAAAGTTGCATCCTCCAGTGAGGTCTGGACCACAAACTGATAAATACATTTTTTGCTTAATTGATTGGTGTTATTAGTTCATATGCATGCATCTCTGCCAAACTGGAATAACATAATTCTGGTTCAATCAGTTATTATGAGAGGATGAAGACAATATCAAACACTGTACAGTGAAAACTCAATCAGAGCCATTTCTAAATAACAAAGTTGTTTCCTAAAACATTTGAGAGAAATGTTTTCCTCAGCATTCTTTTTGCTGGATGCACCCAAATGTTTTTCAAGCAAGCCACAGAACTATTCGCTAGTTTCATCCAATTTGCTACTGGGCTCACAGAGGTCTCTTTTCTCCATCATGGCATATGGAAAAGGTGGAACATCGCAGGTATTGAAGTCCAGTTTCTTGGGAACACTGCAGTTGCTAAAGTCAAGTTTCTTGGCGTTGTCAGAACCAAACTCCAGCTTCTTGAGTCGGGCTAGACTCTTGATGCTGCCAGGGGGCCTGCCAGGGCTGACCTTATATCCCGCTGCTTTGGTGGTACCGAGGGGCCTCCCTGGGCTGGTTTTGAACCCAGCTGCTCTGGTCGTTCCCAGTGGACGTCCAGTACTTGTACGGTAACCGGCAGACTTTGTGGTCCCCGATGGCCTCCCTCTCCGCCCTGACTTCACTATGCCCTTCTTCTTCTTGGAGCCTTCTGCCCCTGCAGCTTCATTGCCCCTGATTCTCACTGTCTGAGTTTGGAAGTCATTCTGGTTATCTTGCATTTGGCATGCCATGGTTTTGTGCAAGCCCTGTGGTAAAGGGGCTAGGCCGGCAAGAGACAGCTGCAAGCCAGGGTTTGTTGGAGATGGGTAGAATTTGTTGGATGGTGTGCTACATAAGTCAAAGTGGCTGGCTGGATGACAGTCCTCCGCCAGTCCACCCATACAATAGTCACTGCTGCTGCTGGTCACTTGATGCATCATTTTCTGTTGTAATGAAGAGAAATAAACATTAGGTAGAAAGGCTACACATGCACGTTCACCGTGACAAACACACACCCAAAGGAGCATTTTTTTTTAGTAGCTTACTTTTGGTGGATCAAACAGGCCTTTTAGCGCTTGCAACACAAAACACAAGTAATCTCGAGACAAAGCGAGATAAACCAGTTACGATACGTAAATGTAAAACCGAGATCACATGCACAAAATCAAACGTAAACGCGTTCCCCGGAAAAAACGCCGAACTATTTTAAGAGCGTAAAACGGATCGTTCGTACCTCATTTGTTGGTGGATGTTGGGCTAGAAAGGGTTAATTTCGAATCGCATGCATTTTTCTTCTCTGACAGACACATCTTCGTGAAGGCGCTTCACAAACTACGCCCTGGCATCCATGAGTGTCGTCTCGAAGCGGGGCCGCAGCCTGTGCTGCCTATTTTCTGTTCATTTAATCCTTTGCTCAGAGGTTTAGATGAGAGAGGCAGCCATTTTCAACTGGGGGGGAAAAAAAAAAAAAAATGTAATAAAACAGGATGCGCGCATCCACGCATGCGCAGTGACGCTTCCAGGAAACGAGCAGCTCGGTGGTTCCTCAGGACCCAGAACATATTAGACAAAGCCTTGATGGAGAAAGGTGCGACCATAGCTGGAGGGGGAAAATAAACTAACACTGTATATTGGCGCTGCAACTACACAACTGCTACATTGCATAAAACCTTCCAGCAACAACAGAAAATCTTGTTCGGATCATCAGTGGTCAGTTAGAAATATGAGCACAAGCGCACAATGACAACAATCAAGGACAACAAAAGACCATTCTCCATTTTTGTAGTTTTTATTAACATCCATATGAACTTAAGCACAGACACTGGATTTACGGAGCAAATGCAGTGCTAGAACAGGTAGCAATGTACATTGATCGGCGTTTCCCCACAATGGTCGTCTCCGATCTTTTGCGAAATTAAGTCCACGGGACTTAAGTTTCCCGGATGAGCTTGGTCAGCTTCTGAATCTTTGTTTTGGTGGACATGTCCACATACTTGTCTCCAATACTGACAATCATGCCACCCAGGATTGCAGGGTCCGACTGTGAAGAGATGACAACAACTGAGGTTATGACTCAGAATTATATCACTGTTGATTCGCTAAATGGGCATCAAACTGCTTTGTTTCACCTTCACTTATTTTAGGTTGAAGTGACACTAACTGCAAGGTGTTAATTTGTACGTTTGAGATGTATTTACACAGTACCTTTGTTTCCAGCTTGATAGTTTCACCCTTCTGGAGAAAGCCCTTAAGGGCTACTTTCAGCTCAGAAAGATTAGCTTCATCCAAAGGCTGCAATGTATAAATAATCACTGCATGATTATGTCACATATCCCAAGTAGCAATGTGGCAAGTAACAAAATTTCAGTGACTAATACATAATTGGCGCTGTTTATATGAGGTCATTTTGTTTGAAGTAAAGGAACATATCTGGCATATCCACCCATGTCATACCTGAGCAGTAGTGACTGAGCAGATGACCTCTCCACGATGAGCACTCATCATCTTACCAAAAGCACTGATAACATCACCAGTTAGAGTAAGACGACCATTGTCAGCCAAAACATCTGCAAAACAAAAAGTACGATACATTTGAGAGATATTCACCACCGTCATGTTTTCTGCATTACCAACTGAGACTTTAAACAGTTAGAGGACATTATTAGAGTGAACAGTGGTTATATCATACTACATTAGCTCAAAATAAATCTTGATTTCATCCAACTGCCATATATTTTTTTAGCTTTAATGTCAAATTATGAAATGTAAGCTCAACTTAATCTCCACTATGACCATTATCAAATAGCAGTCCTACGTTGTCTAAGCAATACCATTTGTCGAAAAATCTTTCCATAGGAAGTGCATTGTGGAGTTTATAAGTGGCCTATTGAAAAGCCATTTTATCCACAATATCTGTATTGGAGAACATACATTTTATGCAGTACACTTTTACCACTTAATTGAAAACCTTTTACAAAGTTTGTATCTGTGCTGCCAAGTGCAGTCATTAGGTCTGACAATTACCCTTCCATAGAGGTGACAGGAACATAAGTCTGTCTATCCAGTTGTTTTGAGAGGGCATGGTTTTTGTTTTGTTTTTTTTTTTAAAGGAAGTAATTGAAAATTAAAAAAAAAAAAAAAAACGCTAACAATAAAAGTTTGTCTATGCCATTCTACTTTAAGCTTGTGTTGGATTTCAGTTTGCTTCTTGATGGTGATTTTTGCAGTACAAAAGTAAATGTTTGTGTTTTATCTTGCGGCTGGTCAACTATCACTTATTTTACTCGTCATGTTTATTAATCAAAGTGGGAAATGACAAACACTCACGCAACTTAAACTGCTGTAATCTATCTTGACCTAACCAAATTATCTTAAACTTGTTTTTTTTTTTTAATGGTATGGTATGGTATATATGAACATTACACTACACTCACCGAACAGGAAAAAAGAACTGACTACAATCTTTTTAGCCATGATTAAGATAAGGCTATGCTTAGAGATAGGACAATACATATCAACATTAGGGCCACTTAGCCCCAGTCAGTGACGACTCACTGATGAGATTGATGGTGATGGGTGAAAGCTTAGCCTTTGCAAGGACATCATTGAAAGTCTTTTGCTTGAGGCTGCGTTTCACATGAGGATTCATTACAACACCGGCAATCTTGGGGTCCTTGATCATGGTCTGAAAAACAGATGGCACACAGAAAAGGTGATTGAGTAAATGCATTAGAGGAAAGGTAAGTTGGGCTAAAGCTGCTTTTATTCACAAAATTTGATGCCCTTCAGACTTTTATCCAAATCCTTTAATACTTAAATATAAATTAGTTTTTGACAACTTATGACATTGGTAAAATGCATGTCCAGTAATATCCACACAACTTTGTAATAAAATCCTGATGAAAATACTAATATCATCATCCATTGACCTGCATGTCAGGGTCTCATTTTTGACTTACAGACACTTTTCCCAGCTCCTGCTCCACTTGGTCCAGTTTGTTCTGCTTACTGGCAGCTGAGAACAGAGCAGTGGCATAGCGGCCCTCTACTCCATACACTTGGATGGGAGGCTAGAAGGACATAAACACAGATAACTTAACCTGCATCCAGTGTCTAATTCTGTCGCGATCTGGGGATAAGCGGTTACGATCCGTGCAGCTTGATGTTATTTACCTTAACAAGTTTTGCTGCAGGTCTGATCACAGACGTGCTGAACTGGCGAACCTAGAAATGAAAAAATTAAATAATCAACAGTGAGGAAACCAGATCTTGAACTGATAAACTTTAGGCTCGCTCTGTACCATTTTACGTTTAAGACATCTAGCTGGTTGGCTAACACGTTAGCAGTCATTCAAGTGCAAGGCCTCGTGAGAATTTGTTGGATATTTAGCGTTAACTCATGGTCATCAGATTCACTATAATACTAAATGCATGTTTTAAGCTATAAAAATATCCATCAGATGTTTTGTAAAATCATCAAAAACCCCCCAAATCATTGAATGTCTTACCTGCTGTCCTAGCATGTGTGCTGCCATTTTCTCCTACAGCTGTCCAGAGTAGAACGAATGACTGCGCATGTGCATTTGAAAAGGGAGGGGGGGGGTCCCGTGTAGCTGTGGGAAATGTAGTTTTTCGAGTACATCGCTTTTCGAAACGTTTACAAATGCCAGAAATATCCGACAATTCTCATTTTGTCTAACGTCGTGAATCAATAACTTGGTAAAGCGTTTTAATAGCATATAGCCTACTGGTTTTGTGTTGTTACAGTTAACTTGCTTCCGAACCTAACAAAACGAGCTGCATTTCTTAAAAGTGGAAAAGTGAATTAATGTTACTGGAAGACTCTGATTGCTCTTTTACCCATTTTCATAATGAGCTCACTAACTTGACTCTGACAAAATAACATATTGGCAACCAATTGTGGCAGATATGCTTTAGAATAAGATACCTCACTTCTTATCTGGATATAGACAATCAAATTGTCACTGTGCTGGCATGTGTGTTTTTTTCATCTCTAAATAATGGCTATCTGCAAGAGGTGGCCGAACTGATAAATACATTGGCTGTGACTCAAGGCATCCATATATGTCTTCAGAAATTGTTGTTAGGGCAAATTTCCTTGCCATCATTTTGACATATGAATATATAATGTATGTTTTTAATGCTGATTACACCTAATGAAAAGCCATCATGCCCATTGAGAGCTTAGTTGGTCTGTCTAACAATTCAAGATTAAAATTAAAGGACTTGTTACACTTGTTACAAGATAATAAACATTTTTCCTGTTGTCTAGCAACAGTAATCAAGGTATTTTGTAAGTCAGGAAGCACTTAGGGGAAGAGGAACTCGACAACAAGTTGACAGACACACAACCTTGAAATATTATCACTTGACAGAATTGTTATGGCTAATGGGTTTAGGTAAAACAGTTACGATTACATTACCAAAGAATTTTCAGCATTCACTTGGGGCCATGTTTACCCACCCTATGAATGAAGCGCTCACCATTAAGTCTCCTTTTTTTTTGCTCAGTTTTGGTCTCCACCAACTCTGGAGAAAACGGCAGTTTGGTTTGCACGCCATACTTATATTTTAGCCTTTCCTATCCTTAGTTTTAGGGCTATGTACCTATCAGCTCTGATTCAAGAGTTAGGAAAACCCACCATTTAGCCTTAAAGTGCCATTATAAGCGCATCTAATAATGCCGAGCGCCTGCCGAGCACCAAGCCGGTTATGAACGGGCTGTACAGGATTTATTACAGGTAACATCTCCGTCGTATGTCACCTGAGCGTTAACTGTCGGACTGTTCTCTCTGCGACCCGACTGTTCCCGGGTTCCCTCGGCAGGGGCAGTCTAACCAGACGCTCCGCTTTAAAGGGAGACATTTTTGAAGGGCCCATCTGGGATAGGATGACGCACGCACGATTTGTCGGCCAGCGTCGCCTTGGACCGTGGGCTGCGGGGCTGGGTCCGCACCATTTGTCAATCACCTCTATGGTCTTCATGCCCTCGGTCGTTTAACGGGGAGAATAAGGACATTTCTGTATCATGTGAACTTAAACCCTGGTCCCCACCAAACTGCAGGGACGCGGCGCAGTTGACGCATTCGGGGTTTTTTTGCGGAGCGCACACACACACACAAGCACGCAAGCACACGCAGAAACTGCGAATGACCAGGGAGCTCGCCGGGACGTAACCGGGCCATTAAAACGTAACCAAATAACCGGAGGTTTCCCCGAGGAATTTTTCTTAAAGCTGGTCGGCCTCGCTAGCTGACGGCAAAAGCAGGCATGGACGACAAGTCATTCACCAAGGAGTTGGACGGATGGATCGAACAGCTGAACGAGTGCAAACAGCTCACGGAGAACCAGGTCAAAGTCCTGTGCGAAAAGGTAAGACGGAGCAGAGCCAATAGCGCCCGTCCCCGGCTGCAGGGCTCGTCCGCCGTCGCGCCCCGTGGCTTGGTGTAACATCAGCTAGTGCATTCGGCCTTGCTTTTGCATTGGAGAGCACCATTTGGCCGCCGTTGCATGCAGTGCGTTGCTAAGGGTGCCCACCGGCTGAGAAGATGGAGGGGGGGACGACTGCAAATATGTGTCCCCTAGCTACGCCCACTCCGGGTACCCCTTCACCACTTGAGTGCACTTGCACCGCCAAGGCAAAATGTATCATGGTCTGCCGTATGTGTGATGGATGTTCACTGTTTGGCGTTATTAAGGCTTGTTTACAACATGTGCCCACTGTATACTACTACACTGCACCATACTCCGTGTTACCTGTTATCAAGCATCACCCTCTGTTTTCTTGGTTGTCCTGGTAAGGCCAAGGAGATCCTGACGAAGGAGTCCAATGTGCAGGAGGTGAGATGTCCAGTGACGGTGTGTGGGGACGTCCACGGTCAGTTTCATGACCTAATGGAGCTGTTTAAGATCGGAGGGAAGTCTCCAGACACTAACTATCTCTTCATGGGAGACTATGTAGACAGAGGCTACTATTCTGTGGAAACAGTTACGCTCTTGGTTTCTCTGAAGGTAAAAATAACCCCCAAAAGTTTTAAGAAAAAAGTCTTTTGTAAAGTGGCAGATTATTGTTGCATCGTGTTTATAAATTTATTTTTTTGCAGGTAAGGTTTCGTGAAAGAATCACAATTCTCAGAGGGAACCATGAAAGCAGACAGATCACACAAGTTTACGGCTTCTATGATGAGTGCTTGAGGAAATATGGAAATGCAAATGTTTGGAAGTACTTCACAGATCTGTTTGACTATCTTCCCCTTACTGCACTAGTAGATAACCAGGTGAGATTATGGTGTTTACGTGTGGCACCTGTGATGTACCCTGTATAGCACAGACACAGGAACTGTGTCCTTTATGTATTAACAGTTATCCTTTCTTCTTTAAGATTTTCTGCCTCCATGGAGGATTGTCCCCTTCAATAGACACACTAGAACACATCAGAGCGCTGGATCGTTTGCAGGAGGTTCCTCATGAGGTAAATTCTGTCCATGTAAATTCCACTGTGATTTCACACTTAGAGGTAGTTATTCTGTAATTTGCTGTCATGACATTTGCATGTTTAAGAACAATTACATTAACCAGTATGCAAGTGACTGTAGTAGCAAGGATTCTCTAACATTTTCACACTTTTTCTGTCACAACCTGCCAAACATGCGCATTCAGTGGCTTCCATTATAAAGTCTTAGGTGAAACAATTAGTCTTAATTGATCCACTGAAAACAAATTTGGAGCAAGTTTTTTAATTGCTATTTTTTGGGTATTTCATTACATTTTATTTGTTGGAGATAGCAGAGAGATGCAAATATTGTCCCGTGCTATATTTGAAACTGAGACGCTGTGGTTCATTTGTCAACTACTTAAATCCTAAGTCACAAGGGCGCCCAATATTTACATTATCCTTAAAGCAAAGTGAAAAAGCAAAGTGAAAAATTCACCAGTACTAGCTGCTCAAGTGTAAACGTTTTCTGTTTTTGATAGTCCTCTGGGACAGTATAGTGAATTCCTCTGGGTTTTGAACTGTTTTTAAAAAAAAACAAGCCATCTGAATATGTCAGCTTGGTGTTAATTTTTATAGACATTTTTCCCCAATTTTCTGACAATTTCCCTGTTCAATATACTAAACAGCACTTGTGTTTCTCTCCTGTTTCAGGGTCCCATGTGTGACTTGTTATGGTCAGACCCAGATGACCGTGGTGGTTGGGGCATCTCACCCCGTGGTGCTGGTTACACCTTCGGGCAGGACATTTCTGAGACTTTCAACCATGCAAATGGCCTAACATTAGTTTCAAGAGCCCACCAGCTGGTGATGGAGGTACTTTATCTTTGTGTAGACTACTAGTCAAGGTTTTAGAACGTCTCCACTTTTTCAGTTGTTATTGAAATTTACATATGGGGGTAGTCTCAGTGTACTGAAATTAAAGCATAGAACAAATAAATAATAAAGTCCTTTTTAGGAATCATTAAACCTTAAAGCCTGAATTTAATCTTAATTTTATAGTTACTAGCAGCCAAACAAACCTGTGATGTCCTTTCTACAATGTTCGGAAAGTTCGTTCCAGTTCTGTTGCAGTAGATTACATGAATGTGTTGCACTTGTAGGATATTTTGCTTTCACTTTCTGTCGAGTTCATCCCAAACCAGCTCAGTGTGTTTAAAGTCTGGAGACTGTGCTGCTCTTCCATCATGTGAAGCCACCATCTAGTTCTTTTCCTCTTTTGTTTTGGGTCATTATTTCGCTGTTGGATGAAACCCTGATCAACCAGTCAGTCTTCCTTGTGTACTTGCCTTTTTTTCACCATTCTGACAGCAACATACAGTAGTACGTCATGCGGCACAGTATTGTCCTAATGATAATGATGCATCAGAAGGTGTAGTAGCACAGTTCAGTCTAACACTGCCTTTGTACAGACAGCAGCTGGGAACCCTGTATGAGTCGTTTGCATTCATTTTCAAGGCTTTATTTACTTCCATTGTTGCAGGAAAGCTGTAAATTAACCATTTTCCTAATATTTGAAAAAGGTCTGTTTTCTGTGAAATCTACATGACTTTAACATTTTTGTCCTTTGGGGAGTTTACCACTTACCTTTGTACTATTTAAGGTTATTCATGGACTTAAACTGCCTAAATTTCAATTAAAGTGGAAAAATGGGGATGTTCTAAAATGTTGGACTGGTAGTGTATCGACTGAAAGTAATAATACTTTCTCCTTGGAGATGCTGCGGATACAGCTATGACATTAGATGTTGTGATTTAAATTAGGTAACATTGAAGTAATCTCTTGATCTAGGGTTATAATTGGTGCCATGACCGCAATGTAGTGACGATCTTCAGTGCACCAAACTATTGTTACCGTTGTGGAAACCAGGCAGCAATCATGGAACTCGATGACACATTGAAATACTCCTTGTAAGTAAAGGGTTTTTCTATATTTACATAAATGTGTCCTTTAACTATAATTATAATTGACAGATCTCCTTTTTTTCTTTTTTTTTAGCCTACAGTTTGACCCTGCACCACGCAGAGGAGAACCCCATGTGACACGGCGTACCCCAGACTATTTCCTGTAAAAACTACTGGAGGGGATGGCAACAGGCTACACAGAGGGTTGAGAAGAGAAGCATTCATTATACCATGGACCAAAAGAAAAAGTGTGCCATAGTCACAATGAAATGGAAACTGTCACAGTTAGCTAAAGGCCGCCATCCTTTCAACTTTTTTCCTCTCTGTGCATGATGTTTTTATTGCTAGAAATGATTGCTACTATAAACATTACTGTCACAATACCTGCTGGTTTGTCAGGAAAAATAAACGAACAAATGCTGAGAATAACAACTAAATGTAAGTAATCATTGTGTTAGGGTGTTAATGATGACCAGAGTGTGTTGCCATATACGGTATTTAAGCTGCATCTTTCACTTGGCATGGCCTCAAATCAAAGGTTGCAGTAATATAATGTGAACTCTTTTCTTTTTGTAATTGAAGCGCAGCAGTTTATTTTGTGGTGAGACGATAGGGTTTAGATGTCAGAGATGAATACGTCCTCCTGCACTTTTGTATTTGATTTTTATCACACGGCACCGACAGACTACGTTCTTTTTTATACCCTGTTTTAGTGTATGTAGCTCTCTTTCTGCTCTGCTGTCTCTTATGAAAATTAATGTAATTAATTAAAGTAGGCAATATTGGTACCAATTATATCAGTTTAAAATAAAAAAAAAAACAACCTAAATGTTTTGCAGCCACAGCTAAATGAAATAAAGACTGAAGTTGCTTCGACATTTATTTCTTTCATGCACTGTTTCTGACATTATTTCAAACAGCTCTCACCGGTCACCAGTAGATGGAAACAGACTCCCAAAAACCGACCAACCAGATAAGACAATCAGCTTTGTGATAAGCAGGATTAATGTGAATTTGTGTTGAAAACTGGGTAATTTATTTCTTTATTAATTTAATTTTTATTCCGTTTTATTGCACTTATTTTGTATATCATGATTTTCAGACTCGGAAGGGACCATACTGCTGGTTTATATCATGCCACAGGCAAAAGACAGTTTAAAATTTTGTTCAATGTTTTTCTTGCTATAGGATCTAAAGAATTCCTTTATCTTAATTTAGGAATTAGGAATTTAAGGATTACTTACTTTTCAAAAGGGCATTAATGTCGCTTATTAATGTCAGCCTGTCATACACGGAGTGTGTGGGTGTGTGTGTGTGTGTGTGCGTAAATCCTGCAAAGTTTTACCAGTTAATGATTCACTGCATGTGTATCAAGGCAGCGAAAATATCAGAGCATTACCGGATGTAGCGCTCGGTCCGCTGCTGAAAATAAAAGCCCCGTTTAAAGGACGAAGGGAAATAAAACTTAATGTTCCAGCTCATACATTTATCCAAGATTTCGCTGTTTCACAGAAGAGCGGAAAATCACTCATTTTAAGAGCTCATCTTATTCTGCACCCGCTTGTAGTTAGAGCTCCAGCGTCCAGCGTCCAGCGCCTCGCTCAGACGGGACTTTTACTTTCTCCGCGCGGCTCCTGACGCAGGCGGATGTGCGCCTGTGCGCTGCGCTGACGCTGCTGCTGCATGTAAAATTAGCTGGCTGCAGCCTTTCAGGGACACCTCTTGCGGACCGCCGGAGCCCACAGTGCAGTAAGTAACCCGTCTCTATTTTAAAAAACCAGATCCATCGAGACATCGAGGAGGAGGGGGGGAGAAAAAGACCATCGTCCAGCCGCGACTCGGGGGGAGAGAGGAGCTTGGATCGGACGTGTCTGGCTCCTTGAAAAGACGTGCGGATGTGGCAGGCTGATTCTGGCTGAATCTGGGGCGCACAGCTGGACGGTAACCGGGCTGGACAGATGCCGCGTCTAATTACCCGTGTAGCCCAAAATGATGATACTTGTGTTTTTCGTTGTGCGGTAAAGGTTTCGCCGCTTTGTTCAAACGCAGGATCGCCATCGGTTGCGGTCTAGATTCGACCGGTCTACGTCGGGTTGAACAATTAACCGTATCCAGTCATAGAGCGTGTTTATCCTGCGACCGAAGACAGAAAGCAGCCTCTTCCCCCCTTCATCTAACGAGAAACGAAGGTTAAAATGGTTGTCATCAGATGCTGCCCGTAGTATTTTGGTGATCTCCTTTGATTGTGAGGAGTTGTTGTGAATTGCAGGTTAATGTGTAGCCACACAGGCCGCCTTTTGATTGGTTTAGAGGGAGGGCAGAGGAAGCTGAGGGTTTATAGATCAGAGGCCGTGTCAGTCCAAAGTTCAGGCCTCTAATATCACCTTCATCAGTAATTTAGCAGTATGGTAGATATTAATGTTACTAACAGGGGGTTGACAGCGGTTACAGTGCCCTGGAGGCTCAGTCCAGGCCAACTCCTGCGGTGATATAGTGTTTTATTGGATAAGCTCAGAGAAGGGGGTGTTTTGTTGCCATCTCGTGAGAACCCCATGGAGTTTAATTCAATTTAAAGAGACAGCACGACTCCTGCACTACACAGCCAACAGCAGACAGAAAGAGGGTTTTTTTCCTGTTTTGTTGACAAGTCCAGCAGCCATCTTTGATGCAATTTCAGGTGGAGTTTTTCATCATGCCTCTGCAAAACCCCTCGCATGGAGTTGCTTCACTTTGGAGTCTCCCCCGGTCTCCCGCTGGAGCAAGGAAGAAATGGTTAAAACCAGCTCAGACTGGGTCATAGTGACCCCACAGGCAGGGGTGAATGACCGATCTGCAGGCACATCCACAAAGCGGATTTTTTTGATGGTGTGCAGTGGCTATTCATTGCAGGCCAGTCTTATCTAGTTCAAGATAGTAGAATCACAATTGCATGAAGTTTCATACACTCACCAGTGGTGGAGATAATATAACCCAGACGTTGCATAACCTACTGTACTTAACTCACAACAACCTTATAGAATTTTTAGTCTGTTGATAAAATTAAAAAAAAAATACTTTGTTCAGCTACTCACAGTCGTTCACAACATACATTCAAAGGGCTTTGTCGCTTTCCAAAAGCTGCTTTTCAGCCACAGTTTGGGGGGCTGGTGTGTGCCCATAATAGGGCTTTGCAATTTAGCGCTTCAGAACCCTTGTGTCAGGTCGGCCATCACCATAGCAACATTATGCTGAATTAGCAGCATGGCAATCCAGAGGGGAGCGTTTTTTTTTCACCAGTCCTCCTTCACTGACTTGTGTCTGCAGAAGAAAACAGGGGATGAAGGGCTGTAAACTCCTGGGGTGAGTGCTGGAGCAGCGCCCTGGATTCCATGAAGAAATATCTGTAAAAATCAGCCTAACGCAATGCAGTCGTGAGACAGTTTTTTCATCGGTTGTCGATGTTCCAGTATGGAGAATTTGTGCTTCAATTCAGCACGTTTGTCTCAAATTTTTTATCCCCCCTTCCATTTTTCACTCGAGGAGAAGGTTACCGGAAAATCCTTGAACCTTGAAACATCATCCATACATGTATCGTTCACTGACAAAAACCTGACATGAATATTGTAGCATTCCCCCCCCCTCCCCAGATAAATATGGCAGCAGAGCTATCCACTTCAATAAACATCAAGGAGCCTCGGTGGGACCAGAGCACGTTCGTCGGCCGGGCCAAGCATTTCTTCACTGTCACAGACCCCAGGAACATCCTCCTCACCAATGAACAACTAGCACATGCGCACAAAATCGTCACTGATTACAGGTAAACCAGGCCACTGCTACAAAGTCAGTCGCAATGAACCGGAGAACCGGATACAATTCACCACTGTTGTTAGATGAAATTTGCTTCTCTGCCATCTCTCAGGCAAGGTATAGTCTCTCCGGGGCTGACGGAGGATGAGTTGTGGAGGGCCAAATATGTTTTTGACTCGGCTTTCCATCCTGATACCGGGGAGAAAATGATCCTGATCGGCCGCATGTCAGCACAGGTTCCAATGAACATGACGATCACTGGATGCATGATGACATTTTACAAGTGAGAACTTCTCTTTTGAGTATATAATCAGATTATAACACCGAGCTTATTGATTTAACTCCCAACAGTACAACTAGTACTACCACTACTCAGTTCCATTACTATTAGGTCTTTTTCTAATTTTAACATGTTGCAGTAGGAAAATCATAGGTGTGAATAGTTTAATCACAATACATTTTAATAATACAACTTAAAATATTATTAAACATGCATTTTTATTTATCATTGAAAAATATTTGTTAAAGCCTAGTAATCCATGGTTTTAATTATTTTAAATGTTTTCCAATAAAGTCAGTTTTCAAAATACAATCCTCAGCTGTAAAACAAAGTTGGTAAAAATATAATCTTTTCTTCTACACCTCCAAACAGTCCTTGATTATGACTCTCCTGTTGCAGGACGACTCCAGCTGTGTTGTTCTGGCAGTGGATCAACCAGTCTTTCAACGCAATAGTCAATTATACCAACAGGAGTGGGGATGCTCCAATCACAGTCCGGTAAGAGACGGACATTTCAGCGCTGATACTGGCTCATATTAACCCTTTAGTTCGACGGTTTTTTGTGTGGAAAGTTTTTGTGTGATGTGACCGGTGACTCTTTTGTTTGCAGTCAGCTTGGCACAGCTTATGTGTCTGCCACCACTGGGGCAGTTGCCACCGCTCTAGGACTAAATGCACTAACAAAGGTATCAGTTCATCTAACCCCATTCCACATCTCATTTTAATGTATTGACCTCAGCTGCATTGGTGTGCTGACATGAAGTTAGCCGTGCACAAATAGTGTCTTTGTCATAGAAAAGCCATATTATTTACAGGGTCATGCCCTGTAATCAGCATGTTGTCATGCCAGCTTTTTACAGTGACTTTTTGTGTCGTACATCCTGATTTATGCTAGAAAAACCTCCATGTTCAGCATCAGAAATATAACATTCTGTAACCTTAGCCCTCTACTGGTCTGAAAGGTGAAATTGGTTGTGCTCTCAAGATACAGCATTGCCAAGTGTTTCATTTCTTCCCTCCCATTTTAATGCCTCCTCTCTCCTGCTGTAGCATATTTCACCTCTGATTGGACGGTTTGTTCCGTTTGCTGCTGTAGCTGCTGCTAACTGTATCAACATCCCACTGATGAGACAAAGGTAAGGAGGACATGCACTCAGCAATGCATGGTAATGTTGTTCAACACACGTTGGCTTTGACCTTCAAATAGACATCACCACTGATTAAAACGTACCTGTAACAGAATATTTAAGGGCATTCCTCTTTTTAAAATACTAAAAGATCAGTTGGATTCCTCTGATTTAATGTTCTCTGCCCCTTGCCCTCAGAGAACTTCAACATGGCATTCCCATAACAGATGAGAATGATAACAGGTTAGGAGAGTCCACGAAAGCTGCACAGCAGGCTATCTCTCAGGTTGTGGTCTCCAGAATCCTCATGGCTTCTCCAGGAATGGGTATGAATAGCTCATTTAGACACCTGCTGTGAGCTCTGTGGAGCTTTTGAACTCCACCCTTGTAGCTGATGGCATCATTCAATTTAAAAGAAAGTACAAGTTTAAAACCACCAACTGTGCAGTCTCTTTGTAAAAAATTCAACTGAAAATGCATCGCTTGGTAACATTTTTTGTCTTTTCAGCTATCCCTCCATTTTTAATGAACCATTTGGAAAAGAAGGCCTTTCTGAGGGTAAGCATATTTCTGAATTATTTGAATCCATTGGGCCACAAACTACAGAGGCATGAATTTGCAGCAGTAATCTCCTCGACCTCATCGTTGGTCATTTAAAGTACCGTGGAGGTCTAAGCTAAATGGTGGGAACCTGATGTTCCACACTGTCTCTGCCACTTGGCTCCTTTTAGTAATCACACATCAGAGGAATGAAAAGCACTGAGGACATGAGGCCACTCTAGTATGGGAATTCACCACTGCTTTTGTGCCCCTCATTCGTTTTTCTGCCTGGTCTTTTCAGAAGTTCCCATGGATGAGTGCACCCATTCAAGTCAGCCTGGTGGGATTCTGGTGAGTCGTCAGAGATGGTCCACCTGATAAGCCGCCATGTCAGATTCCTTTGAAATTTCAACCTAACGTTTTTAGAACGAGGATATAAACTTCCAGTAATGATAATATTTGTAACACTAAACGTTTCTTTTCGAGTTATTGTGAGGTATCTCGATAAGAATATGCTTGATATTATCTAGTTCCCTAGATAATATCACGAAGGTCTCTCAGCCTGTCTCACTGTATCTTGGTGCCGGGTTTTTGTGCAAATAGATAATATAATCAGTTGTGTTAACAGTAAACTGGTTGTGATAGAAAGCAGGCAGATTTTTTTTTCGTTTTGTTCCCTGGCTCCACTGTGCCTCATATGACGCAGAGCTAAGAATGACCAGTTAATATCATGTGTAACATTCCTTTGGTTCTGCTCTAGTAAGATGACAGTGTTGTGAGTGACACATCCTGCCAACAGAGTGTCCTGGTGTGCACTGGGACCCACACACCACAGTAGGGCTGCAGCTAATGACCGTTTGAATCATGTGCAGATGATTTTCTCTCGATTACTTAATTACATCAAACTTTATAATAGGGCTGCAACTAACAGTCACAGTCACTATGGAAGAATCTGCTCGTTTTGTGAATGATCACAGTTTCCCAGTGTGACGTCTTCAGTTATCTCTCCTTATCAAATAGTTGCTGACTTACTCCCTGTTGGTTGACAAATTGATGAATTGTCCAACTGTTTCAGCGCGGCAGAACGGTTTATTAAGCTTGTACGCAAGAAACGACCAGCTCGCCATGACCTCACAATTGAATTTAACCTTAGTCTTGCCCATTGGATACCTTTTTAGACATTTAGTTGATGCCCGAACAGTAAGCTCTGGACGTTATGCATGTATGTTTCATAGATTTGTGTGTCTTTTTTTAGCCTGGTGTTTGCCACTCCACTGTGCTGTGCATTGTTCCCTCAGAGGAGGTGAGTGAAATGTTTCAACTTGACACTGAGATAAGAGTAACCAGTCAGAATTATGCCTTTTCTCTATGCAAAGTGTGCATGATTATTTTCTGCCTGAACTGTTGCATAATGCACCTACGATGTATGTGTTTGACCTATTAACCCCTGCGTTTCTCCCACTCCGCCCCTGATCCAGCTCCATGTCAGTCAGTGGCTTGGAGCGTGAGCTGCGGGAGAAAATCCAGGCCAACTACCCAGGAGTGGAGAGGGTGTACTTCAACAAAGGGCTATGAGTGTGCAGCCCCCTCTTCCAAACACTGCCATAACACAGCTGCAGGCCCGGTCCTTGCCTCTCTGCCAGCCCTCCTCATTCAGTGTGCCAAAGTTAAGTTTGTGTCTCCTCGTTTCCACCGTGCAAATGGATATCTGAGGACTCCCTCCCTCAGTCATACTCTTCGTGACAAGATTTTTGCTTTTGTCAATGTGATTTTATTGTAACTGCTAAAGAAGATTTTCTCCGACAGGGCCGGATGAAAAGTGATGTGAATCGACACAGATTAAGCGGCCCGAGTAAGATTGTTTTAAGTTGATTTTTTTTATTTTTTTTCCTGTGGAGTATTTTTTTTTAAGTTGGTGATTGTCTGTTGTTGCCAAATCATTTTTCATACTCTCCTACTTAAGGTCAGTAGGCAGTGTATTTCTTAACTGCATTACAGTTGATCGTAATCGGATCTTAACATGTATTAGTCACAGAACTCTGCAGTTCATGCATTTGCCAAATCTGTACTCACATTTTTTTTAGACCTCTATCGACTATTACATCTCCTGAAAGTGTTATTTCAAAGATTTAGATTCAGTTTAAATCACTTAAATTCAGTTTATCTTGCCAAATGAGTGACATTCAACAAGCCTTATGGCCTCCTGACATCTAATCATGAACCTGAAAAAAATTCTCCAGGGATCCACCCTATAAAATGTGATGCTATGATGGTGGCAACCATTGATAGGCCAACATGGTGCTATTTGATGTCTTAATAATCAGTGTTTATTGTACTATTTATTCTGCTTATCAAAAATGCATGAACAAACCACTCCTCATATGAGCATCGTGGAATTTAACCATGGGTTCTCTGAAAGCTAGTTTTTTTTCTGTATATTTAGTCACACTAAGGCTACGTTTCAGGAGAGCTGAATGGCGCTGACAAGAAATGTTATTAACGATCATTTCAAGCAAAACACACTGGCTCTTGTTTCTATAACACTTAATCTCCAGGAGTTAATCAGGATTTTCTGATCGTATTATTTGGTCCCACTAAAATTCAGCAACTCGTTTATGCCTTACATAGAATTGTATGGTATCTGTCTTCTATTCCTTCATGCAGCATCCTAAGAGGTTTGATTATTCGTGCACAAAGTGGCACATTTTAGATTAATGAGAAAGTTTTATCCTGTTGTTTTTAAGGTGTTACGGTACATTTATATGTACATTTGGCATCTATACTAGATATGGATATCAGTATTGGGGGAAAAAATGCCAAACGTTCTCACTATAGTATTTAGTAAGACAAGAACTGTACACAGAAGGATCCATATGGCCAGTTTTTGTTTAAACTGCTCTGTGGACTGTAAAATTGCAAACATAATCACATTTCAATCCAGTCGAACAGCGTGCAGAATTTTTTTGGTCTTAAAGCGATGAGTTTGAGGGATGTGAAAACTCCCAGCAACAATCTCCTGCTTTGTTTGTCAGTATATTTCACACTAAGAGTGAGAACTGTTTTACTTTAGTTCTTACAAACAGTTACATAAACACTCACTATCGCAGGACCCTGGCCTGGTGAGCTGATAAAGCAGGTGCAGTCCACCGTTGTGTGACTTTTGTTCTGTACCTGTGACGCAGTAGTCTGTACTCAGTGATAATGCAGGTCCGGTATGTTTTACCAGTCATTGTAAACTGTTATATCAGCCTGAGTACCAGATTGCATTCATCCAAAAGACAACCATCTTTTTCAGCTGGTGTATAAAAATGGTGGTTGCATTAACAGCTACTGTATTTCACGGCAAATAGTTCAGTCCGAGGCCAGTTTCATATCAGAGAGACTGTACAACAACTCGCCAGATGTATCATTAGAAATTTTTAAATCAGGGATGAGAGAGATAAAGATGGACGGAAGCCACAAAGCTCACAATAAGTATTTAAATCTTTGACCAACCTATCCTCATTTTTAAAACTTTAAAATGATTTTAAAGGTATCCATAGGACCCGGTGTATGTTAAAATCATTTGGTCCAATCAACGCAAGTGTTTACATTTTGGATTTGAAAACATCAAATGCTTGTGAACATTGATTTGATTTCATCACATCTTTTGCTCATGATGGTGTGTGATTTCTGTAAGGTGTTTAATGTTTAATATACTATAAATCTACTTATATAAATTGCTGTAAAAGTAACTTTATTTTAAACGATCAGTGTTGCCTGACAGATATGTTGGAGTTGGAGCCATTCCCTAGATGTTTTGAAGTGTAGTTATTCTGGTGTTCAAGGTAACTGAATGTAGCATTTTCCAATCACAACTGTTTTACAGTGCATAAGTCCAGAAAAGCACAATACTGTAACAGATTTCAAATGCTGCACATTTTTAAAACTTGTTAAACCTCTGCAGTTTCCTGACCACAATGCATTTGAGTAAATCATTGATCAGTGATGGAATAAGAAAAGGTGATGAATTCTTAACTTGACCTTTGGTAGACATTATCTCTGAGCGTCCCTTATCCTATGACTGTATCAAATGAAAACTAATTTCCCCTTAATGTGTTAAATAAATATTAACATGATCACAAGCTTCAAACTACCAAATGGAACGAAATGTCACTACAGCCAAAGCGATACAAATCGACTCAAGAGGAAAAGGTCAATTACAGTTTGCATTAATTGAAATTAATATTTTTAAAACAAGACAAAAAATGGTATTAATTGTTTTGCGTATACTGGGATGATGTAATGTTTAGACTAACTGGATGAAATAAAGTTGGTGAAATCTTTGATCTCTTTATTGATGATGAATGCGTAGTTCTACATCACCATCTACTGGTGTAAACTGAACACAGCAGAGCGACATTACAAAAGCGTTTTATTCCAAGGCACATGACGTTCAGAAGAACTGTGAAAGATGACAAGCATGGACTCGCTTAACATAACTGCACATAGATCTCAAGTCCTATGGACGTCTTTAAAAAAGCAATGCACAAAAACAACAGACTGGCATAATAACACTCAGAAGCTGTGACAGCAACAGAGCATAATCAGGGGAAAGTGGCAGGACAATCTGACAGCTCTCTTCACCCCCGGAAAGAAATCCTGGGGATATCTGGACACAAAAACTCAAGAAATATCCAGAAAGTACTGACTACCTCCTGATTTGACACAGCAGGTAGCGATTTTTAAAAAATCTTTGCCATGACCTTATAGGAGAAAAACCAAAGCACAGGCATGTACAGCATATGTTTTATGAAAATCTACTAAATTCATCAGCTTTTTTTTGTTTCTCAGTAACTTGTTTGGTGGAACTGCTGGGACACAGCTGTGTATAGTGTACTAATCCTGCTATGTTTCCTGCTCCCCCGGCTTCAAAGGCATTTCTTTGATCAAGTGCAATAGTGTCAATTACAATCATCACGTGAAAGAGCAGAGAAATAACATAGATGCGCCACTGAAAGAAATTTGTGGAAACCATAATACCATCTTGGCTTCTGTGACACTAAACAACACAAATGCATTTACAATTTAGCCTTTTCATGAATCAAACCTCTCGCCATGAGGCAAATAAAGTAATCACAGAACAAACACTGTCATTCATGTCACAATTTCTGTTTCAATTTAACAATGAATAATGTTCACACTCACTGAAAGACATTTAACATAATTTGCCAAAGATGGAGAGTGTTGACATGACTCCAGAAATCTATGGGCAGAGACTCATAAAGCTGACGTCACTATTCAATGTCGGCCTTTTTCTCTGCTCTGAGTCGTTGACCTTGACTCTGTTCATACTTTTTGCAAATTATGTCCAAGGTCACCTCTGTACAGTGTTATCTTTGGAATGTGTTAGACTTTGCCAAGGTGGCATTGCAATTGGCACTTGGGTCAATCTTACATTTACATATCACTCCACTGGCGTTTTGCACAAAATTTACTTGCAGGAAGTTACAAGACTTCTAAGGTTGCTTTTTTATGTCTTATCTTGTTCACTTATTACACATTTTGGGAGAATGAAAATAAAACTGGCATTTGGATTCAAAAACTTCATTGTTCACATGAAAAAAAGATAAATAAGGGTGATATAAATACTCTGGAATAGAATAATACAACAGTGTTATTATAACTTTCCTTTTAGGGAAAATTAGTTAAAATATAACTGTAATGTTCACTCTTACAAGGAGCACCACTGTTAAAATGTCTTTGGATAGATGTTAAAGATTGTACTGGCAAATAAGCACAGTGGCAGAGCTGATCATCACTCTGTTTCCTGGATGCCGAAACCAGCTTCAAAGCTCTTAAGATGCTTCCCGCCCCTGCACACCCTGCGTCACAGGATCAAAGTGTCAAAGGGCTGGTCAAAGAGCGAGCCCAAGTTACATCAACAACATATAGTCCGCTACTAATGGAGAGGAAATCGCCTTAGCATGCTCTGAAGTGTATGTGATCAGCTGCTGGAGCTAAAAAGAAAACAAGGGGCATAGAGGCTCTCTTCAAGTAAACAGTGCTGCCCTGAAGCACCTACAGCAGATAGATGGGCCATTACTCAGTGTAACCCTTTCAGCTTAGTGCGGCCTACGCCTCAAATAAATGCAATTACAGTTTGCTTCAGCATACAAAAGTCACTGCTGGACCATGTGAGCCTTACGCTTTCAGCAAAACTCCTCCTCACACAGCGCCTCCCCCACCAGCAGAGAGTGTTTGTCAGGCTCGCTGAGCACCAGACTGTTCAGTGAGTGCTTGTCAGAGCGCAGGGAGTTGATGGAGGCACGGCTGTAGTAGACGATGCGGTCCAGCAGGTTGAGTTTGGGGGACGGGCGACACATCTCGCCCATGCCGATGTGGACGCTGACATCCGACAGACTGCCCTGCCGCCTGCTGTTACCCAGTCGAGCCTCCAACTTCTCTGCGCTGGGCTTAATGTAACTAGACAAAGACGCAGAGAAAAACAAATAGAGACAGTGATTGGGAAAGTGGTTTAGATGGTTATAATCAAAGGGAGAAGAACAAAGCACCATGATGAAAAAAAGACCTCAAGTTGGAATTAAATATCTCATTTACCATTTGAGTAAAAGAGAGGACAAAACCACAGAAACAGATGATAAAGCCATCGCAGCAGAGCCCATCCATGGCTGTAACACCAGACCAATGGGAAGGAACATGCCTGTGAACAGACAAACTTTGTATTACTGCTCTGGCCAAAATTATTTGAATGATCATCCTCAGTGTGATGATATAATTTAAATGAATCTAGTGATCATTTGCAGTCACCTACCAGCTGCAATAGGAATGCCAACCAGGTTATAGATAAGAGCAAATACAAAGTTTATCCTGATCCTCTTGACAGTCTTCTTTGAGAGGTCAATACTACCCACCACATCCAGGAGGTCATTCTGTAGGAGAAAAAAAAAAAGATTAAATGAAAATAGCAGGAATATTAGATTTTTGTGTTTAGTAATAAAATCAAAAAGTATTCAAGCCACATTCCAAATCATATCCCCCTTCAGAAAGGTTAACATATTTGAAATAATAAGGCAGCTGTTTTATTCTGGTTTTGATGTGTCAGTATTTAAAAACCGTTTTCCAAATTTGGGGGAAAAAATATCAATCTAGACACACAACAGTGTCTTCACATATGAAGACTGTCATTTGTTACACATTCCTGATTTTTAGACAACTAAAATGAAACAAAAAAGTCAAGTACTTCACAATGTAGTTATTAAATATAGTAACTACATAATACTTGACTTCTGTTTTTTGAGGTTACCTTTCGATTTTAGTACTTTGTTTTTTTCAGTTACATGTATTGTGACGTACGATACAGAACTCTCTTGCAAAATGTGACAAATTGCGGGATCAACAGTATTATATTTTTGTAACTGATGACATGATACTGTGTATAATGTACACAGTACTTTAACCTTAAAAAAAAATTATCCAAGTTTAAATCCTCACCCTGATTAACACCACATCTGCTGCTTCTATGGCCACATCTGTCCCAGTTCCTATGGCAATACCCACGTCAGCCATGGCCAAAGCAGGTGAGTCATTGACACCATCACCCACCATGGCTACTCTCTTGCCTGCCTGCTGCAACTGTTCCACCTTAGCCACCTTGTGGGAGGGAAGCACTTCAGCAAACACCTTCCTGATACCCACCTGGAGGATAGGCAGAGACAGAGAGGCTCAGAAACCAAAAATGCTGGATTTCCCTCTCTAGCTTAATAAATTGAAATGGTATAGCTGGGGTATAAAAACTTTGACACAGACAGACAGACATATATATATATATATATATATATATATATATATTTACATACACACACACATACATACATACATACATATACACACATACATATATATACATACATACATACATACATACATACATATATATACACATATAAATACTTATATATACATATATATATATAATTACACATATACATACATTTACATATATACATATACATACACATATACATATAATACATATGCATACACACACACACATATATATACACGCACACACACACACACACACTTGCACACGCAGTTTTTTTTTTATAAAGGACTGATTATCACTCTCAGAATGCAACATATAAATAACTGATCTCATCAGTGTCACCCAGTTCTATATCCACACACTCATACCTGAGCAGCAATAGCCCGTGCTGTCTTGCTGTTGTCTCCGGTCATAAGCACGACTTCCAGACCCATGTTGGTCAGAGTGTGTACTGCGAGCTCAGCCTCTGGTTTCACTGTGTCAGCTATAACTATCATCGCACACAGCAGGTCTATGCAAAAATAGGAATGTTTAACAATAAGAACACAACTATTTTGTCTACATACACTATAGAGAACAATATAACTGAGCAGTAGGACAGGAAATGATGGGCAACAGATCTTAGACTTCCATTTCATGCTAAACAGCACTACTCACTGTCTACAGCTACTAGAACAGCAGTGCGTCCTCTGCGCTCATGCTCCGTCATGGCCTCATCTATATCAGGTCCAATCTGCAGGCAGTTCCTCCCCATCCACTCTCTGTTACCAATCAAGACAAAGTAGGTGGCTGTCTGGACAAGGCCTAAACAAAGAGAACACATAGGTTGGACAAGAGGAAGGACACATAAAGGTGAATGAGGCACAGGTTTTACTAATTCCATCATTACTTGAACTAATAATTGAAAGATTTATATTAAATTTGTTGTAGGAAACTGTGATGTTCATGTAATCAGAACTTGGTCTAATATGCATTCAATATGTATTCATATTCCAGTTAGATAGAAATGCTTTATTTAATCATTGAGGTGAACAGAATGGTGGAGAGGAGAAATGCACATTCTGACCAGCAGATTCTTAAAGGCCTCAGGGAGCAAGTTTGTTATCTTTCAAGGTTGGCTGAGGAGACAGTATAGACAGGTACACTAATGTACCAGTGTCCAATGTGTGCACAGTGTGCGGGGGGGCTTTTCCAATAGTTATGAGCAACTCAGATAATTAGGTGTCTTCCTAGCAACCACTGTAGTAATGACTTAGCATTATTTCAGAATTAGATCAATCAGACAATTCTGCATGTAACTGTTGTCCAGTCAGTAATATTGAGAAGAGATTTTGGATTCTGCAAACCCTTTCACATGTAAGATTTGTACTTTCTACTCTCTGTTATCCGAAGAATAAAGATTCTGTGGTTCAGTATCAAATTTCTTGTCCTCTTGTGTCTTTGGGCTGGGTCCTAAGAATCCAGGTGAGAGGTGAACGTTTGATCTTTCAAAAAAAAAATAAACACTGAGGAAAATGTACAACACATTTCAGTACATCCACTCGATATATTACTACAACATTGTATGAGGACAGCATTTCCCAACTTACTATGTGGCTGTGGGTCCATGATGAGTGGATGAGCACTAGTGGTTATCCGGGTGTCACTGATCTGGACTAGGACGCTGTTATGCTGGTTGTTGTCCTCACTGTCGCTGTCTGCCTGTTTCAGCAGGGTCTCTGTGTTGCTGACATGACATCGGATGCCACAGCCTGGCACCGCCTGGAAGTCTGTGCACGTGCCAAGAGACTCTGTGCCGAGCTCCTGCACACAGGTAAAAATGGATGTTAATGTAACCCTTTACAAATCTAGATCATGTAGTGGACCAGTAATTGGAGTTTGAGGGTTAAATCTAAGGTAGAGAGTGACCTGTTTGCAGTATTTTGTGATAGCTGCTCCCAGAGGGTGCTCACTACTATTCTCAGCTGTACCAACGATGGCCAGCAGTCGGGAACGAGGCATCTTGTTCCCCTCTACGACTATCTTGACTTGGATAACCTTGGGAGCACCATATGTGATTGTCCCAGTCTTGTCAAACACTACCGACTGGACCTGCACATAAAGGGGGATGTGATTAAAGTCAACAAGAAATACTATCAGACTGGATATTAAATCAGAATAATATCTAAATTTATGTAGTTTTGTAACCGAGTACACCAGAACCACTTCATAATGTGTTTAAATTGACAGTTGGTCTGTTAAATAATTTGCTGACAACATACAGTATCAGGGGTGTCAGACTATCATCATTAACACACCTTATGTGCCATCTCGAGTGGCTCTCCACCCTTTATCAGAATACCATTTTGGGCTCCAACCCCGGTGCCCACCATGACAGCTGTTGGGGTTGCCAAGCCAAGGGAACAGGGACAAGCGATGCATAACACTGTTATGGAAGCCTGGAAGGCAAAGCGAATCACTGCCTCGGACCTGGAGATGCTCTTGTCATAACCCTGCAGGGAGGAAACGGGGCTGTTAGCTTTTGTTTCAAATTATAATCACTTTTACCTTCACAGGAGAGATGAAAATTAAATTATGATAACGAACAGTATCAGATGTAGGAACAAAACAGTAACTTTTTTTTTTTTAATCTGTGAAAAATGAATACAGAAGAATATATGCCACTTCCTGAAGCTATACTGAGGAGCTTAGTACAGAAAGACATTAGGACTGAAAAGAAGACTCACAGGAAAGTACTTCTTCACTAGTGAGAAGTCCAAAAACCCAATGATGATCCAGGCGAACAGTGTGAGGACAGATATGCCAACAATGAAGGGTACAAAGTAGCCACTGATCTTATCTGCATACTGCTGGATGGGAGCCTAAAAAAGTGAAATGTCAGAAATTACACACATGACCCAATATTTCCCTAAAAGCAAGATGACACAGTGCAGATCCCAAATCAAATAATTAACCTTTGAAATCTGAGCCTCCTCCACTAGTTTGACAATCTGAGACAGTGTTGTGTCCATGCCAACATGTGTAGCACTGACAAGCAGGGAGCCATTCTGGTTAATGGAGCCTGCAATCACAGAGCTCCCTGGCTTCTTAGTCACTGGCATGGCCTCACCTGGAGTCACAGAGCAACAGCTGGTCAGAAAACACAACAGTAGAAAAACAGCAGAAAACCAGAGCTGGTCATCTGGAGAAAATATTGGTGCTTTGGTAGAAATCACAGCTCAAATAACCAAATATGTTTGATAGTGCTGGTTATTGATCTTTTAATATTCTAAAGCTATTTTTATGACTGAATAATGATAAAAACAAAGTGATAAATTACGGCTAAATATTGAAGAATGTGGATGAAACAATGTTTGAAATTATAAGAGTTTATTTTGAGTATTCATTAAACTATGTGGGTCAATGTTTAAATTTTTCAAATTCTCGCCGCATCTGTTTAGAGCAATCCGTCAGTCTGCAAGTGTCATCATTTATTGTCTTCAATGAAAAATCGATCATATTGTTTCAAATGGAAAGAGAACTAAAAGACACACATTTCAGGGACCAATCAGAACAGGAATGTGTATAAAAATCAGATCGTTACATTTTAGCATATTATTTCCACCAAACTTATATCAATCCTTTCATCAACTCTTGATTAGATTTTCCCCTCAGTGCTACCAACCTGTGATGAGAGACTCGTCAGCCATGGAGTGTCCTTCAATGACCCTTCCATCTACTGGAAATTTCCCTCCAGGGACGACTTTCACCACATCACCCCTCTGCACCAGCTCAACATCCACCTGCTCCTCACTGAACATCACAAATGGATGTCAAACAGTGTAAATGTTTTTCACTTGTTTTCAATTATATTATAATTATATTGAGCATCTACACATAAAGATGTGCAATTTTCATGAAACAGATTTCCCTCAGCAGGATTTATGAAAGTGCCAGATCAAAATTATATTTACAGTTCTATTTCCCATTTTTTAAAGTAAAGTCAAATGTGATAGAGACATAAAACAGACAATTAATTTGACTTTTTCCTTGTGATTTTCATATCAGATATTAGCCCAAAGCAATCCTGAGAAGAATAGAATTATGATACCATGATATTTTAGGGTGTGCTTTCTCAAAACACGTACCATTAAAACTTGCAGCTTGTTTATGCACCTATTTTTATGCCATGTTAACCTTTTTTACTGAAATTTCAACAGCAAACATTTATATATGTTATTATCCAAGGACGACTAAAGATATGAAAGATTTTAGGAGACAAAGTGAGTGTAGAGAACAAATACCTGAGAACAGACTTGTTACTGCTAAGAGTGACCACTGTAGCCTCGGTAGCTTGTAGAGACATAAGCTTGGACAAAGCCTCAGACGTCTTGCTCTGGATGGGAGAAGGCCGCACACAAAACAATTTCCAACTAAGTATTAATTTCAAATGAGGTTATTCATTGTAACATTTAAAAAAAAAAAAGTACATTAAATGTCTAAGATATCAATAATAATTTTGAGCTAAACCTTGGCTATCTGTTCCAGCCAGCGTCCCAGAGAGATGAAAACAAACAACATAGGTGGTGTGTCGAAGAAAGTGATGGGGTTGACTTCAGCCTTCTCCACCATGGCCACTATTAGGACAACCAGTGAGTAGGTGAAAGCTATGGAGGTAGCCAGAACTATTAGCACATCCATGTTGGCAGATCGGTGTTTGACTGCTTTGTAGGCTTGTATGTAGAAGTAACGACCTCCAATAAACTGAGGGGAAGACAAACAGAGAAGCTTACATTCACTGAGCCAAAAACAATTCATTCAGACCCCCCCTCACCACTCCTAAATAAGTGTCTTTTTCACTATCTAAGAATGTGCTACTGAAATTTCCATACCACATTTCCTAGAATTGCAGTTAATCCATCCGATTTACCTGTACAGGCACACAAAAAAGAAAGGAGAGGAGGTTCATGATGGAGAGGCCTGGGAGCAGCTGTCTCTCCAGGAACATGGTGGAGTGGTAATGGTTGCGGTCCTCCACCGTAGCATTGTGTTGATGTGAAACATTCATCTGGTGGTCCATGATAATCATGTAGATCATCATGCCCATCACAGGCACACAGAAAATCAAGCTCACCAGGAAAGATTTCCTCCACCTTGGAGAGTGAAAACGTGTGTGTTAGATATGTTTTTTGTTTTGTAATCTAGTTTTAAATTCTCTTTAATGTGGGACAAGGCAAATTCACATGGAGAGTCCCAATCACTACATCAAGCATTGGCCACAAATACTGTGTATATACAAAACTGTGGACATCCATCTTCATACATATATACATTTGTACCAGTAACCTCTCTAAAAAGTAATATTGTAAACAGGTGATGCCAAGGTCCTTCACCCTGCGACATGAAAGTCTCCATAGCCAAAACTATATGGAGAAATTGAATTTTGTGACAGCAAAATACACTGTTAATGTTAAGTGGGAGTTTTTTCACATATTTTCAGCATCTGCAGGAACCTAAACAGAGAACTGTTCTCTAGGGAAAAGTAAGATTAATTGTTGAGTTGTCATTTAAAAGAAAAAAAGTATATAAAAAGGTATCACTGGAATTCAGGCTCCAGGTTGATCTAATAAACACACATTTCACATGAACAGAGTTGGATTAAAAGAGATGGATTCATATTGAGAAGAAGGGATAAACAACATGCAAAAAAAAGGAAAAAAAAGAAAAAGTTACTTACTGTTGTATCTCTTTGCTGTGGTCCAGGTGACTGGCAGTGCGGTCTCTCTTTACCAAAGATGCTTCAAACCCAAGATTCTACAAACAGTCAAACCATAATCAAAACAAACCCCTTGTGATCTAGCACTTCAAATGTATGAAAATTTCCAAAAATTCACTCGTCTCTATGAATCTATACTGGTATCAGTAAGCAATAAGGAACAGTGATAAAAATAACTGAACAAATGCATAAATAACAATCAGAGACAGGAGCAATACCTCAATCAATTTGATGATGTCTCGAGGTCCTATGATTTCTGAGTCATACTTCACATGTGCTTTGTTTGTTGCCAAGGCAACAGAGGCATATATAATCCCCTTTTCCCTCATAAGGCTGGATTCGATTTTGTGAACACAAGAGGCACACGTCATTCCCCTGACCTAAGAGGAGGCGAAGAGGAGCACAAGTAGAAAAAGGGACAAAAATCTATTAAAGAGGGTTTGAGGTGAAAGAATTGGTAAGATTCATTCAACATTATGAATTTGATATTGTGGAAAAATTACTGCGTTTAATATATCTCGTTTTTTTTCTTTTTGTTTTTTTAATATAAATCAAATATGTCAATGAAACCTACACTAACTTACCACTAGTTCTAGGTTTCCATCTGAACCCTCATAGTTCTCCATCACAGAGGCGGTGAAGCCCAGCTCTTTTACACACTCTGATATCTTCACAGGGTCGATGACTTCGGGGTTATAACGCACCTCTGCTTTGCTGGCCATTAGTGCCACCAGAACAGAATAGATACCTGCACGAAATTAAAGATTTTCACTTTAGTTCCTAGTTAAAGCAATAAGATGATTGATCCTTGATGAAATAAGTAAATAGTTTTGTGTCTTCACAGACCAGGTTCATTCTTAAGGTTTCGTTCAATGTTTGCCACACAGGAAGCACAGGTCATCCCTCCAATCTGGATATAGCATTTAGACTGCTTGTCACTGTTGCGTCCCTGGGGGGTTTCTTTGTGTAGGTCACTGTCCACCCCCTTATCTTTCACAGGTGCTAGACTCGAAGACTTTGAGAGACTGTGATCTGATGCAGGTAGCAGAGAATTGGTCTCTGTAGAGAACAAATTATAGCTATGAAAGTGAAGCAAACTTTTCAGTCAGCTATGATGTCTCAACCTGCAATTCAAGTACCCCAACTGGATAAGCTGAATTAACAGAAGAAACTTGCATGGGGGAAATACTTGAACAGTTGGAGAGCATCCAGAGGCAACAAAGTTAAGCTTTAGAGTATCTACAGGCAATTTTCCAGTTAAAAACACCTAAATAAATTTCACTATTTGAGAAACTGGCTGACTCAACAACCACACCATCTGTCCTCTTACCAGGTAGGAAGGCGTCAAAGCCCATGTCCTCTACAGCCTCCCTCAGCTCCTCTGGTGTGGTTAGGAGGGGATCATATTCAAAGATCCCCTGGTGATCAGCCAAGGACACCTTGGCTGACACCACCCCCTTCTTTTGGGAGATCATGCCTTCGATGGACTGGACACAGGAGTTACATGTCATACCCTCAATGTGAATATTAACTACAGATGCCAGAGGCTGGGTAAAAAAAGGCTGTGGGGCAGCAAGTTTGGCCTGGGTTGCTCCTGCAGGCCAAGGTGATGATAAGGCAGGTGCGGGAGACACGGGTACAGGACTGAGAGGGTCAGAGGAATCCCAGGGTTGAGTTTTGAAGTTTCCTGGGGGCAGTGCCTCGATTGCCTGCTGCAGTTGTTTAACTGTGACATTTAGAGGGTCATAACAGATGGAGGCCTTCTCTTTCTCCAGAGAGACTTCCACAGAGGAGACACCAGGCAGCACAGAGATATTGTCTTGGATATTGACCACACAGGAATGGCAATGCATGCCTTCCACCCTGAGTGTGACAAGTGTTGTGTCTATGAAGATTTCTGTCTCCTCAGAAGTCTCTGATGGTGAAGAAACAGTTGGTTTTTGAGAATCAACAAAACGTTCGATTTCGCTGGGGGAGAGCTGCAGAGGACGGGGCTTGGACTTGACAAAAGCCTTGAAGCCGGCCACACCAATCTGGTCGATGATGGTTTGGACAGTAATGAGGTAAGGCTGATAAACAACTGTAGCTTCCTGAGACTCTAAAACAACTGTGGATGATAAAGACATGACAGCATTAAAATACAAACACCGGACAAAGGAAAAGAAATAAGATTATTCAACAAGAACAGAAAGTGGCTGGATATGAAAAAATTATGCAGATTTTCACCATCATTGAGACACAGAAAATATAACTTAAAAATCCGCTAGTAGAAGTTTAACATTAACATCGACATTTTTTTTACATGGAATTCTGTCATGGAGATAAAATTAAATGCTAAATTCAATTTGGAACAATGTATTTAGAATATACAGGATACAGCTGGCAGTATGTACAGCCAGGTTATACACAATGATAATTCTGTACTAAGCAAATTTAATCCTATCTGTTTACATGTCACTGCTTACAACAATAGCAATGAAAGGATTTCATGAGTCATAGTCAAATCCCACTGAGCAATCTGTCAGTGGTGAACCTACAGTGTGACTCATATACACACTGACATGACACCTGTGACCTGAAAGATGTGCAGTCCTACATAGCACGGTGTTACAACATCAGTTCTAGCTCAGACAGTGAAGGAATACATGGCTACAAGCATATGAACAGGTCAAGAACATCACCTTTGATCTTTTCAATGCCTTTCAGTTTTCCAATCTTCCCTTCAATAGTGGTGGTGCAGGAATGGCATGTCATTCCTTCTATGCACAACTTCAGGAGTGCCACTCCTCTTCCCCTGCTATGAGGCGGGGACAAGGTTGGGCCTTCTTGCACAGGGCTAGGGCTAGGTGTGGGATTCTCCGGCATCGTTACACGGGCCATCAACTCACTCAGATGCAGCGCTGAGATCAGGGAAGGAACAAAGGTGACAGTGAGACCCATCTGGACCTGGTTCTCTTTGACATCCAGAACTCCCTGAATCTGGGATAGCTTCTCCATAGCCTCCTTTTGAGCTGCAGGTGTCAGGCCTGAGGTGGATATCAGCTGGGTATCTGTAGAGACTGGTGAGGCTGTGATGGACTCTGATAGTCCTGATTCAAAGCCCATGTCCTCAATGGCCTCTGACAGAGACTCTGGACTCTGTTGGCTGTTATCAAATATGACAGTGGCATTCCTTTGCTCTAAAGACACCTGGAAAATAAAAGTCAAGTTAAGGGTTGAACTAAGTCATTGTGTGAACAAAATACCTGACTAAGGTAAATCAGTTCATCTATCAATAACTGCATTTAAGTTATGCCTGTTTTTCTACAAATAATCCGGCTAATAACCCTATCAAAAATAAACATGCTGCTGCAGATTTTCCTACTACAGATTAATAAAAGCGTATGTTGAATATTCTGATAAAAAAGTAGCGAGCTAATTACTAAGCCATTTACAATCACACATTCAAAGTGCTGGATTGAGTCTGTTATTAATGTCAGAATACTCATTTCAATAACTTATCATGGAGTTGATTTTATCGATTTTATTTAGCTACTGTACAAAATCATGCTTTGTGTGATCATACACCCTTGCCTTCAATTCCATCATTATTAGTGACATACTGTTAGTCTGTCTTGTTGTAACTGTGGAACTTTACAATACAATAAGGGGTAAAATGAGTCCATGGCCTTGGTGAGCTCAATGTATGTTTAAGTCAGCATGACCCTTAGCTCTCCCTCTTCAGCAAGAAGGAAACTTGTGACACACTGAAGGGATCACCTGACTGAGCCACAAGTTACAAACCACAGTGTGGGTTCAGTCATAAGTGAATGTGCCCGCCCTGTTGGATTAAAGTTTATTTCTGAGAATGAGAAATCGGAGATTGCAATGAATGAGACAATAACTCTATAAATGTCTTTACAGATTACCATACAATGACCCAGGCACTAAATTCTCTTAAGACACAAATGACATTTCCTATGGGTCCAGACTACATTTCGACCTGCTGTAACAGTCCTGCAAAGGGCAGACATCAATCTGGAACACACTATTATGTTATCTTCTCATTTAACTTCAGCCTGAGGGGTAAACATGCAGGAAATACAAGAGCAGGCCACAAGTACTGTAATTTAGCTGTCTCTAATGGCCTCATTGATTGATTGTGAATCAGACCAGTTAGTCCTGAGGGAGTAAAACTGTGGGATTAATCAAACTGTATTTAACTAAAATTGGCAGGAACCTTTAATAAATATAATAATGTATATATGTCTTTTATGTCGAAAGGGTTCTAATACAATATAATAAAATACAGACTGCATTATTACAACATACATGGTGGTAATTTCAGATCCTGTTTTTCATCTGGAAGTGCCATGCATTAAAATTCTGAGTCTGCAAATTTTAAGAACTGCACCTCAAAGTTGAAACTCAAAGTTAAATGCCACTGAATAAAAAAAAGTGTTCATATATCTTTGCAAAGATTGCATTTACCTTTATATGTATCACTCCCGGGAAAGACCGAATGCGCTGCTCTATGGATTGGACACAGGAGCCACAAGTCATACCCTCCACTCCGAGGGAAACTGAACACAGACTGACTTTCTGTGTCATGATTGGTTAGTCTAAACAGAAAACAAGAGTGAAAATTTTAGTGTCTTTCTTGACAGCATCACAAAGTCAGGGCAAATGAGGAAAAAGTCATGCAGGCTCTTATAAATGTTAAATTAAAAACAGACTACTTAAAACGTATTGTAACAGTCATGTTAGGAATTAAGGTAAAAGACTGGCAATGAATCAAATAGTGCAGCTGTGAAGAAACAAAGGACAAACTTTAGAGCTGTATCTGTGCTGTCAAAAAAAAGACCAATTCATATTCACAGCCTGCAACCACTGTTACCTGTAACCACTATTCAGAGCCACAAGTGGTTGAAGAAAAGCAAACACAAAACAAAGCTTCTTTGTACAAGATGTGCAAAAATGTAAAAAATTTATAACCACAAAGGATGGTTATTATTTTAGTGCTTGATTACTTTTATGTAATGATTTGTTTATCAAACCATTGGCATTCAAAAATCAGATTACAGCTTGAAAATTTATGTCGTCTTCATAAAACTATCATAATCTCTTTTTCAGTGATAAAAAAAACGGGATAGAAAATTTATAAGAAATTACCATTACTCCCTTAAAAAAAAAAAAATCATGGCTGGGAGCCAAACCAGCTGCCATTTTTTGTATCAACCCAGTGTTTACATGAAATATGACAACTCTTGGCTCTCTTGAGCGCTGACAGACACTTGCCACACCAATATAATTTCAATTTACTTCTGAATCCTGGTCTTTTGGCACTTTTGGTTGTAACGAAAGCCATTTAATCACAAAATGATGAATCTTGTAATGAAACACTTCTCAGATTTCAGATTTACATCCGAGACACCAATGAATGCCTTTACAAAGCACATAGGACAGAAAACCAGCAGGGACCTAAGTCTCCGTGACTGGGTAAAACAATTATCAACCTGAGAATTTTGCTCACCGTTAAAACACACTGCTAAAGTATGGATGAGTGACAAACTAAAGGAAAAACCAACATAAGGTGACTTGGAAAGGTGTTGGGCCACCAGGGGCCACCAGGAGCCACTAAAACACCTTCAGTGCTCCCTGGCATTAATTCTCCAAGTCTCCAAACTCTCCATTCTTTCGAGCGATATTCCCCCATTTGGTGTTTTGCTTATATTGGCGGAGAGCACTGTTTAACACATCAGTCCAAAATCCCTCTTGGTTTTCCAACTGTGTTGAGATCTGTGGATTGTGAAGGCCATGGGATATGATGGCCATCAATTTCATACTAATTAAAACAATTCAGTGACCCTTCATGCCCTGTCTGGAAGCATCTGTCTTCATGTTTACTACTTTAAACTGGTTTTTCCTGTAATCTGTCACCCGTCCGAAAGTCAACATAAAGCTGCTTTGGGTGCTCTCTTGGGGTAAGGCAGTTATCCACCAGATATAAGAGGATAGATGTTGACTCAACAGTCTGATCTACGACATATTTCATACGTTTTTCTGATTTGTGAAACTGACAGTTGAGCAAGTTGCTCTTTCTTTGCGTTTCATTCAGCCAGAGTTAAGGCAGCTAATATTAAGCTAGCTTGACTAAGCTAAATAGTAAGTTACACTTAACGTCAGAAGCTGCCTGCTTGTCGCTAAACTTACCGAACAGCGCACGGTATTTTTTAAGTAAGCTACGGTATCAACAAGCAATTTTTTCGTTTCCTAACTCCAACAGAATAAACGCATCGCATCTTAAAACACGGTTTGTGTCAACGTGAAAAGAAAACGCACGACTCTTACCTTATTCAGAGGGAAGCAATCAGTTAGCTACAGGCTATGGACGCTGGCTGTCAAAGGCTGCGTGGCTAAACCAGGCTAGCACGCTAGCCGGCCTCTTCCCCTACGTTACACCCAGCTACGTGGACATTTCGCGGCATCCTGCCGCCTGCGAGGAACAACCGAGTCCGCCGAGCCGAGCCGAGCCGAGCCTCTCGCCCCCCCTTCCGCTGTTATCAGACCAGCTCACGGTTTGTTTTGCCCGATTCTCCTTCGCGAACCGACGTGACCGGGAGCAGGACGCTGCGTCGTCAGAGCCGGAGGCGGAGCCGCGCCGCGCGTCAGGCGGAGCCACGGCGACGGGGGACGGGGGACGGGGACGCTCCGGGACGGGGACGCTCCGAGGGACGGGGACGCTCCGGGACGGGGACGCTCCGGGGGACGGGGACGCTCCGGGACGGGGACGCTCCGGGGGACGGGGACGCTCCGAGGCTCGGCCCCTCCAGCCGCCTCCATCCAACCTGCCTGGCGGAGGAAATGTGTGGTCAAACGTGAGCCGAGACCAGAATCCGCCTTTTTCCCCACATCCCACCTTAACATAGAATTTATTATACCATCAAATGATTATTTTTTTTTAAAGCCAAACCCAGAGCGAATCCATCCACCCGTGTCCTTGTTCCTAGAATAAAAAATAGTAAAGAAAAATCTATGCGACGCTTCACAGTGTGATCGATTTTTTTTTTTTTTTTGTATCGATCACTAACAATGTTAAGATAATGGGTACAAATAAGACAATGGGTAAATCTTGAGTCATCGTGGAGAGAGAGAGAGAGAAACAAATAAAATTAGTCCCGCAAAGGCGACTGAGCTGATCTAGCAGAGTAGGTGCAACACCGCAGTTTAAGTTGGACATTTACAGGATCCAGTCACTGGTTCTTACCTGGTTTTACCCAGTGATGGCAGCTCATAACCATGAGGGTTCAGTAAATTACCGTGGACTCACGCAAAACTAATGTTATTTCCAAAGCCTTTGTGATGACTCGCTCAAAATAGTAAAAATTAGGATTAAGAAATTGTAATAAAAAGGTCTCATATAGCACGCCTATTTAGACTGCTAATATGTGTTTAATTTATTTCACAAAGTTTTTCAATAGCCCCCAATGGCTCAAATAAATACCAAATTCTGTGATTACACTGGAAAAATAAGACACAACTCTTTTTCTCAGATTCAAGTGTTTATTCCATTTCGTATGAATATTTTCATGCAAAATTTTTGATTTATTTTTCAATAGCTTTCAAGTCATGTGACCCGGGGACTCCTTATCACTACCAAAGCTTTCACTACACAGACCATATGGGACACACCTCTTGATATTGGATTTTACTGTGTCAGGTAAGGACACACAGGAAAGACAGTTCCACATTAACAAATAAGGAATGGGACATTTACGGACAAACACAATACTCAGTTCAACATGGTCTCTTCAAACTCTAGAGAATCACCTTTGAGAGTATCCTGACTGGCTGCAACATGAAAATACAAGACAAGAACTAAAACAGGAAAACATTTTACTCATTGTAAACTGTGTTTTTTTTCCTTTCAGTTGTCAAAACATAGAGGATAACATTCATATCTAAATTTGTTTTTGTTTTTTTCACATTGGCTCTGAGACAATAGTTAGTATAAAAGGCATTAAAAAAAATTAGGTCTAGGTCTTTTTTTACTTGTATAGCAACTGAAGATAAGGTTCTTTTTCAATGTCTGTTTGCTGCCAGTGTTGTATTCATTTCTTTTCACTTCTAAATTAAACGAAATATAGATTTTGCCCAGTGGTGCAGACAGCTGTAGTCTCTGCTTCTCCTTGTTCTTCTTCTTCCTCTGATGGAAGTTGCTGCTATTCATAAAACAGGAACATCACTGACCTCCACAGGACAACACAGTGTATATCACTAATCATTTAATTTGTTTATCAATATCATTGTAATGTGCCACTTCCAATGATGTTCCTGGAAGGCAAGCAATACAATTTAGGTTGGACAATTGTGACAAAGGTAGCAGTCCAACTGGAACTTCATTTCAGTGATGATGATAGAATGAATGGCAAACTAAAGTAGGGGAAAGTTTGCTATCGTAAAAAGTAAACGGAGATAGTCACATAAGAAAATAAGAAAACATTATCAAAACTGCAGGCTGAGTCAGTGAAAGAAGATATTTAAACCAGGATTACAAAGTAATCTTTACTGTTGACAGACAGTGTGAGGGACAACATGTCCATGTCGGTCAGTGTCAGTGTGCGGCATCCACTTGACACAAAGACATCGATCAACAAAACAATAGGAAGGTATCAGTGGAAACATAAACAATAGCTGCTAATGGTCTTAGTACTAGGGAAAAGCAATCATTAAGATGTAGCTGTAACCAATACAGCCTGTCATAGCAGTGTTACTATGTATATGACCTAAGATTAACATACGATGTTTTGCATACTGTGACAGATTTAAATTTACAAATCAACTTTCTGAGTTACGTTTGCAGTCTTGAGTCAGTTATGATGAGTGTACAATAAATTAAGTGAGAAAAGGTTAGATTTTTTTCTTTTTGGCCTTGTGATGGCCAAAACTGCCCAATTTCCTTTCATGAATAATTTTTAAAAAAAATGTAAAGCAATCGCAGCAATAAGATCAGGCATCAGTCGTTTTCATTTGCTTTAGAAAAGATCCATTAAGTAAATACTGAAAGGTTACCAAACCAGTCACCTGAGTATAAAGCATTTCTTTTTTTTAATTTTCCCTTTTCTTTTTTCTTTTCTTTTCCACCTATTAATCCAAATACGACGCCCGTTTCTACAACTGGCGCGTTATACATTTATTAAACATAATGATATCTCACCTGGGAAGATCAAAAGTTATGTTCAGGCTATTCAATGTTCCCCTGTGATTGATGGCTATTTTAGCAAGATCTCTCTCACACACACACACACACACTCACACACACACTCCGACACACTCACCTACTTCCTCAGCGTGCGTGCACAGAGGACCTTGCGCCCTCGGTTCATGGGTCAATAACACGTACGCGCCAACACGCGCACACACGAGCAGTTACAGACCCTGGCGCGTGTAAACGAGTCACGGCGGAGAGGAGACGCCCACTCGCCCTGTCCACGCGTGTCCACGCGTGTCCACCGCGCTTCCTCTGCCTGCGTAGCTGCGGTCGCGGATGCGGGAGCTGTCCCGCCTTTCCCCGGGTTCCCGTGCGCCGTGCGCCGCCGGAGCCGGTGCCGGGGCGGAGCTTCTTACGGGAGCCGCCCCCGCCGTCCTCCATCAGCAGCAGCAGCAGCAGCCAGCGCCTCTCCGGCCATCGCCGGCACATCACCACATCCACGGGAAAGTGTTCCCAAGACCGTCTACGTAGGAAACGTGGGCTTTATTTACGTTTTTTTTCAGTGCTTGAACCAAAGCTTTGTGTTTCATTGGATCACATGATAGCGAGGCTTAAATGAAACTCTTAACTATAAAGAGTCTGGTCTAGACCTGCCCTATATGAAAAGTGCCCTGAGATAACACCTGTTATGATATGGCGCTTTATAAATAAAGTTGAACTGAATTGCAATGACAGGCCCTGTCGTGGTATTGTGATGTGGCCAGCTGTGGTGTTTCCTCCGGCTCAGTTCAGTGCACCTCAGTTTACCTCGGCCTTTGAAAGAGGTGCTTTCCTTCTCTGAATCATAACACAAGTAGTACAGCAAATATTAACAATGCAACTTTCTGAACAGAGTTGCTCAGTATTTGCTGTTGGAACCTGTAGCTGAATCTTGGATAACGGGATGTGAAAATACATGAAATTATAGTCTGTAGAAAGTATGAGTCTCCAATCATTTACCTGTGGTTTCGGTTGGATGAGGAGGCCCCCACATGGGTCAGTCAGGCCTAGGAACCTCTGCCACACAGCCTCAATCTCTCAATTAAAACTCAACTTAATAGAAGAATACACTGTGGTCTACTGGGTCTGATGTTTTAGGTTTATTGCATATAGTCAAACAAGGCAGAATAAACCGAGCCAGTTCCGGGACCATCTGCCCCGAATTTTGAAGACATTAATTTCTATACCTTTCACCTGTTCCTGCCCTCTGTGGGTATTTTAATGTTTTGTTTTTCTTTTTTTAAAGCACTTTGCTTGGTCTCAGAAAAAATTGTATAATTTCTTTATCAGTTTTTGGTATATAGTTACGTGCATCAGTCAAAAACAATGGTGTAATTTCCATGGTCTTTGATATGTTAGATTGGGATTTCAAGGTGAAATGACCAGTTGTTTTTTTCCTGAAAACAACCTAAATTTATTGCAGTTTTGCCTATATTCAAGGTAAGTTTTTTAAAAAGTGCTCTTTGGAAAAAGTTCTTCAATAGCCATGTTATAGACTGGGTGTTCTGGTACAATATAGGGCCATTTCATCAACATGGAGATGGGCACTCTAGTACTTAAATTTAAGTGTGGAACACACTGGATACAGTGAAGAACTTACTGGATCAATTGGAGAGATCATTTTGAAACTACCTGCAAGCAACTGGTTTTCAAAAGAATCCTACAAAAATAAGCCACACCTTAGGAATTTAAAGTGACTGATTAAGACGCAGCTTTCGACACATGGTTTTTAACAGTACTAAGTATTAGATTTATGAGGCACACGCAGCAAGATAATAGCAGCATAGAAGCATTTAGTTCAATAAAAGAGGGATTCCAACAGTGTAGCCATTTGATTTATTAGAGTCAGTATAAAACATGGTTTATCACATCTAAAGAGATTGAAAACAACTTTTTTAGCAAGTTTCTCATCAAAATTTATTATACATGGGGTCAAAAAACAAGGTTTTCTGGAGGTTGAGATGTTTATCCTCAAAATCCTTTTTAAAGAGATGACAAGTAGTGTAAATATGCCTCTTGAAATCATAACTTACCTTTGGAGGAAACCGCCATCAATACTGTAGGTAGAGAGGGGAAAATTATCTTAGGTGAAACATACAATCCACCTGAATTTTTCCTGTTTCGCACAACAACCTGAAAGTGAGTTTACATAGTAAGTCTCACTCTATGATAAGCTATTAAAAACTAAAAAAGCGATACCGCAGTTGTTTGAATGCACATATATTGTTTTTGTTGCAGTACATTTTGCACAGTTCCCGATTCCTTATGATCCAGCAATGTGCTAACTTGATGCTGAATGAAACAAGGAAGGACACACCTGAAATCAAAGTGCCCCCGCCCCCAACCCCCCATCGAGGAGAGGGCTAAGAGATGGTAGTGGGGGGTGTCCAGCTTTGCCCTGTCTCCAATAGGGGACTGGGGTACCCTGCCCCACCACATCACCACGTCATCCTGGAGGTCTTCCAGCATCTGTCCCTCACAGATCGGGCCATGGCCTTGTCAGTGTGCCGGCGCTGGCACGACGTCATTCACACCCCCGACCTATGGGGGTGGTTTGAATTTTAGCTATATCAACTGACCACATCTTACCTGCGTTCCACTCACCCTGACCTCATGCAGCAGATCATCAAGACGCATGCCCAGCACCTGCAGTACGTCAGCTTCAAGGTAAAAGCCTCCCCATCTTTCCATTCCTAATAATATGTTTTTATTTTTTTTTACCTAAATAATGAATAACTGCTTTTAAATCAGGTGGACAGCTTCACAGAACCTGCAGAGGCAGCCTGTGACATTCTCCCCCAGCTGGTGAACTGTACCATTAAGACCCTGGGGCTGGTTTCCACAGCACATCTCAGGTAAGCTTCTGTTTTACATCCACATTTGAGTATGCTAGTTAGCCACATCCAGAGTGCCAGTTGGATGTTAAACTGAAGATTGCATTTCTCATCACTGCTGTTAAGATTTATTGTACAAGTAATTTATTTTGGTAAAAATGTTCCTTGCTTTTTTGTTTTTGTTTTTTTGTTTTTTTGCATGAATTATGCTGAACTGTCTAGGGATAATAGAAAAAGTCTAAGATAAGAAGTCCTACTTAACAGTGTTTGTTCCTCCTTAGGCCCACTTTGTGTCTGCAGTGACGGTGGTGTTTGTCAAATCCAAGTCCCTGTCCTCTATCAAGATTGATGACACCCCAGTGGACGACCCATCTCTGAAGGTGCTGGTTGCCTACAACAGTGACACCCTTAAGTTGTTGAAAATGAGCAGCTGTCCTCGTGTCTCCCCAGCAGGTCGATATACTTTTTTAAAGGGATTTTTTTTCTTGTTTTTATTTTATGAGTTAGTACATAGAGGGTGCACAGGAAATGAGAAGAGAGAGAGTGAGAGAGCGTCAATGATACACAACAAATGTCCCGTGCTTCAACTGTCTGGTACATTGGCCGTACATGCTTAGTGTCTTGAATTAATAGGCTGCCAGAAAGCCCCGTATTGCTTTACTTTGCGACTATCTTAAAGCAACATGCTGTTATTCATCAGGTCTAATGTTCTATTTTCTCCATCTTAGTGTGGGTACATAGCCCTATACTCATCTATATCATCAGGCCCATATGGAGACCGCCATGAGAATCAAATCCAATGTTTGAGAGAGAAAATCAGTGTCAGTGTCTTGCGGTGTCACAAATTAGCAAAAGACACACTGAAAGGACAAGAAGAGAAAGCTGACTGACTGAAATCACTGTTCTTAGAGCAATTCTAAATATTTTCTAATTTATTTTTTTTTTTTTAAGGGATCTGCTCCCATTCAACTCCTCTGATCTCTGTCTCTCAGGTATCCTGTGTGTGGCCGACCAGTGCCATGGTCTCAGGCAGCTGGCATTGAACTACCAACTCCTGAGTGACAAGCTCCTGCTTGCTCTCTCCTCTGAAAAACACGCACACTTGGAATTCCTTTGCATCGATGCACCGAGCAAAAACCCCGGCCAGAGCCACTTTCACACCATCACTGAGGGGGAGTTTGAGCCCTTCTTCCATGAGGAGACGCCTGTCACCCACCTGTACTTTGGCCGGGCAGTTGGCAAAGAGATGCTGGGCCGCATCGGGCTTAACTGCCCTCGGTTGGTGGAGCTGGTGGTGCGCGCCAACGTCCTGGAGCCCCTGGACGAGGAGCTCATCCGTAACGCTGCACAAAGCCTGACGGCCATCGGGCTAGGCCAGTGTGAAGTGACCTGCAGTGGCTTTGTAGAGTTTGCAAAGATGTGTGGGGGCAGGCTGACTCAGTTTTCAGTCGTAGCGGAGTATCCCAGACAGCAGCTACATCACAGAGCAGATCCAATGCGAACTGTCCAAGCATTTTGTCCACATGTGATGATATGATGCCTACCTGGTAGGCTGAGGCCAGAGCGGAAGGCTGGTGATGAAGTACAAGACTTTTACGGACACTTATTGTATGAGGATTACATGAGAGTGTATCCAGAGTTACACGTTTCACTGTTCTGGCCTGGCTTACTAGAAGATGTGTCACTTCGAAATCTTTCCCATGTAAATTTACGACAAGACTAAATACGTCCTCTGAGTTTTTTGTCTAGTTTTTTTTTTTTTTTTCACTTAAAAAGACTAGTTTCTGAATTTCTGTGTGACTGTCTTGTGAGAGCTTTCTTTCTGTGCACTGATATTGTGATTTGAAAATTTGGATATATTAGTTTCTTTTGGTTTGTGAAGGACGGTCTGAGTTTACACTCACTCACCTCAATGGTCACTGCTTTGAACCACTGTGTGGAAAGGACCTGGATCTGACATCTGCATCACAAATTTATCATTTATCCTGAACAGCATGTTGTTCCGGGTCTTATTTCTCTACTTGGCAAGTCCCCGCCAGGTAGAGAAAGCATTAACAATAATGTAGCACAGTGAGAACAAGAATTTCTAGTCAGGACCAGTCACACAATCATGTAAAAACAATAGTTCTTACGTGCTCTTGTTTATTTTTATATCGGTTGAGACTTTATTATGTCATCCGGAACTACAACATGTCAGTTCAGGTTTCAGTTGCTGAGCGTCATATAAAACACATAAAAATCTGTTATTTAATGTAAAGGCTTTAAATGGGGTTAGAGGGTATGAACTAGACATTATACTGGTCATAGTGATTTTCCTCTGTCAGTTTAAGACAGGAAAATTTGTTTTATTTCCCTTTTTTCACCCCTGAAATGATTTTATCGCCATTCAAAATAGCATTTAAAGCTAATGTTCAATGCTTAATGTCTGTAGTTAATGAGACTATAGTCATTTAAATTAAGCTACATTGTCTGCCTCTATATGTGTCTAGTAATGCACTGGCTCAAACAGATGAGGGTTTCAAGACCAAATGTCTTTAGTGTGTTTAAAATAGAGGCCTTTCTGCCAAATATCTGTTAATTAGAGTTTCATGTTTTGCCATGTTTTATTTTTTCTTATTTATTTTGAGCAAAATACATCACAAATAAATCAGGCCCAGTAGTATCAAACCAAACTGTTTCACACAAGACATTAAGAGAGCTATAAAATTTTGTCTTGTGTTTGTTCATTTGTATATTAAATTGTAAAATATGTATTTCACTTGTTTACGTGTTTTTCATGTATACGCAGAAGTGATAAGCTAATTCAATTGTGGATGAAGTCTGCTTCAATGTAACTGCTTTTTCTTTTATTCATGTTGCAATAACTTCACAGTAAAAACTGTGTGTAATAAACCTAAATGTAGTATGTTGTTTTGGCTCCAATACAACGAAGCCTGATCCGATCTGTTTTTCTGACTTTGTCCCATTTGACCTTTCTGCAGCGCTCTGTTTCAACACTAGAGGGAAGCAGTGATCTAAGTGGAGGCAGGGGGACATTATATAAGCAGAGCCGCTACTGTATAATGAAGTATGCCAATGACAACTCAGCCCTTTTTACAAGTGGAGTTGGCTTGTGCACACTCCATTTCCATAAAAAAGCATCACACTTTGTAGCATAGGAGCCTTTTCTTCATATTCTTCAGAATTTACCTCTATGGTGGTTTGATGTTGCATATGAAATAAGATGAGGCTACACACACACACACACACACACACTTAGCTGAAACATTAGACACCCAGCCAGCTTATTAAAAAAAAAAAACCCAAAACAATTTTTTCAATACAGGTAAATTAAATGGAAAGTCTCTGAGCCATACATTTGCCTCAGTGACAGGATGCATTGTAACTGTTTAGGGTATCTAGGTGAGAGGAATATATTAACCAGCTGAGCATTTTGTTCTGGAAAAGTGCCACTTTTTGGAGGGGTGGGTGGCATGACTAATTGGGTTACCACCGTGCTCTGAAAACCCATCAGGAAAGTAACAGGCTTATGTGTTTGCCATGGCAGCTTGTTATGATGAGCGTGAGGAGGAGAGGGCCAACATGCTTTTTTGTCAAGCAGTTTATTACAAAATGAACTCATCACCCCAATCAATGATTTTTCACAAGTCAGAGAGGAAGAATGTCTCCCTGATTGCATTTATGTAAGACCACCTCCCCCACCCCTAGAAAAGGAAAGGAGACATTACTATACTCTCTAATGTATCAGCTTGAGAGCCAGTTCAGAGTATTTAGAATTATCCAAATAAATAATCACTTCAGTGCTGCTTTTGCCCTTCAAGTTACCAGCAAATCTTTGTTTCTTATGTGTACAGGCCCCTGCTAGTTTTCAGTGATAGCATTGAGTGTGACATCAGAGGTGGTGGGAATCTGGGGATAAATGTCCGCAGGGGTCTCCGGGGTGGGAGGGGGTGGGGTAGACAGCCCAGAGCGTTTGACATGCCCTCCACCCCTGAAGCTCCTCCACTCCTTGATCCACCGGTCCCTCGAGGAGGGGTCCAGCCGGTCCAGATGCCTGGCTCGCACGAGCGGGGAGGGGGAGATAGAGTTCCTCAGCACGTGAAACATGTACCTGGGGGAGAGAGTGTGGTGGTGAGAAAGTAGGCCAGTGAAAAATATGCGGCCCTTTGATGTAAATCAGAGCATTCTCTCTAAATATCAGCACTTTCAGATGCATCAGCAGCTGAGAGGAAGATGGAGCCATAGCGCAGTCATTCCTGATCTTTACAATTGACATTATTTAATTACGAACCGGCCTCAACCGACTATGCACCATAACAACCTCACAATTTCATAGCAGTTGGTGATTTGCCTGAGTCAAATGCATGCTCCAAAATAATACATGAATAATATTATTATGAGGCTGCATGGGTTTAAACAGGGACGGAAGGTGCCTCCCAACATCTTTGACTTGTGTCCCATAGAAATTTGTGATATGTCATCACAGATTATTGCCTAGGCGTGAAGATGTACTTTCAGTTTTTTTATGTGAAGGATTTTTCAAGGCCTAAAGGGTAAAGTATCCCCCCCCCCCCCGCCCACTAAAATAAGGGAAAACGAAAAAGATTTTCTTTCTTATCATTTGAATCATCTTGTGACCCTTCAGATCTATCTTGGGAACCACTGGCCTAGAACATCAATCTCAAATAGAAAAACTCCAAACAGCTTAAGTGAAGTTGTGAGAACTACTCTAACTTAAAAGGGCCATTGTTGCCCATGAAGATGACCATGTTTCCTCTATCAGAGAGCTGTCATGTCGGTTGTCTCAGGGAGAAAAACTTGTTTGGAGCACATTTCAATTAAATATCTGGACTGTGAATCAACAGCATAGCTGTGTAAGCTGGTAGCTATTTAATATCTGCTTTTCTCAAATTAATTCAGTATAATACCTGTTATTATTATGTATTGGGTGTTCTGGCACTGTAATGGTTATGACTGAGATGATACAGCAGCAACATTAATCGTAAGTCATCCAATTATCCCTCCCCCTATGTTAACTGTCTGCATCTAAACTGTTACTATCCATTAAAAAAAAGGCAAAATGTCTTTTTCCTTATTTAAAAAAAAAAACGGGAGATAAAAGTGAGGAGAAAATAAGGTAAAGAGGAAGTACTGGAAAACCATATTCGGCTGCCTCTGCTGCTTACTTCGAAGATGTATTGTGGAGGAGGGCTTGTATGTTTAGTGGAAAAATTTACAGCAAAAAGATTCATTTCGGAAAAAATTGTAATGCTGAATTACAAATATTAGAAAGTACTCAAAAAGAACACAATGATACATAAAAAAGCTACTCTGTAAGAATGACAAGAGCACATTAAATTACTACTCTCCCACTGGGTTACAGAGCGACAGCCACAGGGAAGATAATACTGATGGCACCTGGGCAGCAGAGCCACCACGGTGGTGATGAGGCAGAGAAGGTAGAACATGGGGTCAGCCATCTGGCTCTGGAGGATCCAGTACGGGTTGGATGGAGGGTTACAGGTGACGCAGGTGGCGCTGTAGGCCAGCGTCACGATGAAGTACAACACCATACTGCCAAGCATGATTATCCAATGAACCATCGTCTACAAGACAGATGCACAAAGCAGCAATAAAAATATATACAGTATATACGTAACAATAAAAATCAGTTCAAAAAGATAAGAACTGACAATTCTGTTTCTGGTGCATACCTTTAAAACCCAGCTGAATAATTTAATGCAACTATATGCAGTAGCAGCTTCTTGATGTTATACAATCAACTGTAAAGTATATTAGACTTTAAATGCACACTGACTGAAACTATTTAATGATAAGAGTTGTGGCTCACCAGAGGTACAGCATGATTATATCTAGAAATAGATACCAATCAGTTCAGCTCTCACCCAGGCTTTGATCTCTATTGACAGATGCAGCAGGATGGTAAATAGAGAAATTGTGTTCAAAGGAGTTCCAAAGGTAAAAACATCAATGTCTGAATCCTGGTAGGCCTGGGGGAGATAAACACATGTTGTAAATTTTTAGGCAGAAAGCAGATAACTCAAGAGTATAATAACTCAGAGGACAGATGCATTGTAATCAAAGACGCAGCACTTAGATGTTTCTCTCACCAAGTATGGAATAAAGAAGCACACCAGGCTCTGATAGAAGGCATCCAGCATGGACACCCAGAAAACTGAAAACTTGTATTCCTAAAACAACAAACAAATAAGTATAAAATACAGAAGTCCATCAAAACCCTAATGCCATCAACACGACGCTACTGATCAGACTTCTTTTTGTGTTTCTCTCAGAATAAAGAGTGGCTCTGTAGTTTGGGAGTGTCGCTGACCCCTGCTCCCTGTCCAGCCCTGTACAGTTCAGGAACACCCAGCAGCATCTCTGCAGACAAGTCTCTGTCCATTATCCCAAACATGATAGGCGGCACTGAGGTGAAGAAGAGGTTGAAGAAAATCATCAGCCAGTAGTCGATCATGGCAGTGCCGGAGAAGCCGCAGAAGAACTGATACCAGAACAGCAGGTTGACGTAGACCTGAGAAATACACGTTCAGCGGCAGGTGATTAGATGGAAAGATCAGACAGCAGAGCTCTGTAACGTAGCCACAGCACTCACCACATTCTTATAGAAGAAGTAAACAATCATGTTGGCAAGTCGGGTGTGGCACCAGTGGCCATGAACCAGGAGGAGTTTTTTCAGGTGTTTGAAGCGAGATATAGCGAAATCGCTCGCCATGACTGCCTGCAGTTGACAAAGAGCAGTCATGATAGGCCCTGGACCGTGAGAGCAGAAGGAGAGAAAAACGACTTTTACAAAGCCAAAGTCCTGCGCTCAGACCTGCATGCCCTCCTGACCGGATATCCCGATGCCGATGTCAGCTGCTTGGATCATGTTGACATCATTTGCACCATCACCTGAAGCCATAGAGTATCAGTTTAACAAAAGGTGGAGCTGAAAATGGATTAAAACGCACAGATTTTTTTGGTATTAAGACTCTAATAATCTCAAAATTGCATTTATGTGGGAATTTGATCAGAGCTTTATTCCAAACATCTTGTGTTTTGATATTTTGCTTTTACTTTCAGAATCTTTTTTAAAATTCCTCTATATTTAGAACCATGACTCAGAACAGGCAGAGCAAAAGTCAATTGTATCTGAGAATTACATTATCTCAACACACCCAGCATCACACAATGCTAATCAACTTATTTATAATTTGTTAAAGTATCCTGACATGATGCAAAAAAGTTACACTGAAGCAGAAAATAGGGTAGTGCAGAAAAAGGTTATCCACCACAGCCTGGCCAGGCCCTTCTATCATCTTAAAGTGATATCTGAGTAACATTTAGTTCGGCGATTAAGCTCACACAAAGATGTGCAAAACACCTGATATCTTTGTCACTCTGGTTTTACACAGTTTTTCAAGTTTATTTTGTTTATAAAGTTGCTTTTAATTGAATGGGGTTCGTACATAGGCGTCAGATTAAAAGCATTTGGAATTGTGGGAATAGCCCAACAGAGGCTTCTCACCGATAGCGAGGGTCATGACCTTGTGTTTCTCCCGGACCAACTTCACCACCATGCCCTTCTGTAAGGGTGTGACTCTGCAGCAGAGCACAGAGCGGCAGCGCCTCGCCAGGTCCACAAAGCGGCCCTGCAGGTCCGACGACAGAGCCATGGTCAGGGTGGGTCCGTCGATCACCAGGGAGATGTCCGGTGTTGTGTCCACAGAACTGGGGTCTTCGCTTTGCCTCCTCACCTCCTCCAGAGTGCAATCCAGGTTGGACATGCAAGCCAGCTGGCAAATGGCATGTTCTTGTTAATATTTTCATGAAGCTTTCCAAAACGAGGTGAGACAATTACTGGTAGAAAATTTTTTGGCAAGAATTTTGATAAGCCAATCATCAATCAAGTCGTATTTTCACGCAAAAATCCCAAACGCTTGCTGGTTCCAGCCTCTTTAATATGAATTTTTACTGCTTTTCTTGGTCTTTTAAGACAGTGAATTGAATAAATTTGGGTTGTTCAAATGTTCAAATAGTCATTAATCCATAATGAAAATAACTGTTTGTTGCAGGCCTGTTACAAGGTGTGATTTAATCTGATTACACAAGGTGGTCTGGTTACCAAAACAAAGCACAAAAAGAAAGGAGACACGTGTAGGTCGTAACTTGGATGTGACACGTTTTATAATACAAAAAAAAGGCAAAGTGAATGAATAGAAATAACAGTAAATGACAACTCCTTTGCAGATTATGGCTCATGCTATTAAAAGACATTACTCTGCTCCTGAGTTATGTTCATGATGTCTGACTATACGCAGTTGCCAGGCTCTGCCCCCATCAGACTCATCACTGTTGTCTGTAAATAAATCCTGACGCTTGGCCAAAAGGAAACTGACATGATGTAAAAAAAATCTAGCCTATATAATGCTGGCTAAAATTCATTAGGTGTGGTGGGATGATGACAGTGGGAGTGCATCCCTCAGGTGGTCATTGAGTTACAGTGGTAAAAATAGTTTATTACCAATATGTCTCCACTCTGGATCATAAGAGAAGGGGTGTTTCCTCTGAGGGTTGAATATTAGACTGGTAATTAGATATGAAAGCATTAGGTGCTGTGTTGAGGGTAGCTCACTCCATTCATCAGCCGTGACTAGTCCTGTCTGAGAGGAGCGCAGCGGCCCCTTTGTTCCAGAAATCTCCCCATGTATCAGTTAGAGCCGACGGGTAATTTCCAATTCGGGGCTGGGGATGATTAGACATGGTCAGGTTGTTATGAAGGGCTCATTCCTGTGCTACCAGATCTTTAATGGCCTCAGAGAAGCAGGGCCCACACCTGACACTTCATCTTTTTTTCAAATCAAAATGTGAGGGTTTGACCTTTAGTTAAAATGTAAAATTGGTCAAAAGCCAAAAGATCTGGCCACTTAAACTGAAGGGAGACAAGTTCAGAGCTAAAACCTCTTGAGCTTACTGCTTTGAAAAAAAAACACAGCTTCTCCTGAATGATCATCAAAAACAGGGGTCAAATTCTGCCCTCTTAAACAAGCTGTATGTGATATAGGAAACAAAAATTATGCCTTACCTAAATGTGTTTAAATCAGCCAATGTTCTGTTGGAGCGTGTACTGCCTGTTAGGTAGTAATTCTCCGGGACTTTATTATTTTCACTTTCATTTCCAAACTTCACTCACCGCTTACTGGGTGATTTCAAATATTCAATCATAAAGTACTAGAAATTAATATAAATTAATTATACGCTAGAAATAAATGGACCTGTAATTTAAGTTAGGGAAGAGATATTTTGCCAGTGTTTGACCTATTAGATCTGACATGATGATCATCTTTTAGTTATGGTTGCTCTCTCTCTCTCACTTATTATTTGAGCCACTTTCACAAAACTAACCATAATTACCAATAATATACCCCATTCTATTTGTCTTTGTGGTGATGATTCTTTACTTTACTTTAAAAAAAAAAATCCTGTCAATTTTGCAGGTTTGGTAAGATATAAAATGAGTTGGTTTAATTCAGCACTATGACCCCTGAATGATATCTGATGTAACAGACTAACAGCAGTAGCGCAGAAATGATTAGTTGATTAATCAGTTTGAATTTCACATGAAGCAGTTGAGAAAAGCAGCTCTGAATCCACCAGGCAGCAGTCACTGAGGCCCACGGCGGACTCCTCACCTTGTTATTGCAGCTCAAGTTGATCAGTAGGTCTTCCTCCTCCAGTAGCCTGCAGGCATAGCCGATGTTGACAGCGGTCTCCAGCTTGTCCCCAGTCAGCACCCACATCTGGATCCCCGCCTCCCGCAGTGCAACGATGGTGTCTGTGATGCCCTCCTGGAGACGGTCCTCGATGCCCGTCGCCCCTGCAAGAGGAAGCATGTCCAAAAGTCACACGTTGAGCTTATCACAGCGTTTATTATGAATGATGTGTTTTGGGCTGATGTATGTTACCTAGCAAGGAGAGATTTGTCTCCAGCTGCACAGCAGTGTCCATTATGAGCTCTTCTCTGTTGTCTAAAGCAGCAAGAGCTCTCTGTCTGTTCACTGACCAGCTTTCGTACACTTCGTCACTCACAACCTGCAGCACATACAGAGAAAATACTAAACAGAGCACTTGCCGTATAAAAAAAAAAAAGATGCTGGTAAATATTAATGAATCTGATGAAGCACCTTCTTTGTAAAGCAAAGTGTACGAAGCCCCTCCTTAGCATAGTAGTCCAGGTGACGCTGAGTGTCAGCTGCTACATTCTTCTGACTCCCACTGAGGTGCTCTGGAAATGATATGACACAAATGTACTTATGTGTTTCATTTTGAATTATGAAGTAAGCCAGGGCGACTTGGCATTGACCAATACATGTAAATAATTCAATAAATATTTGATAAATGTGTGTAAATGTCATTTCATCTGCACGTACCTGCGTACGGTGTCCCAAGTAGTTCCATAATGGCATAGTCTGCACCTTTAGTGTACAGCACACACTCTCTGGTGATTGGGTGTCGCACCAAAACAGACATCCTCTTCCTGTTGGAGTCAAAGGCCAAGGTGTCCAGCACCTGAAACACCAGGTCCTCCCCAGACGGGAGCCTCACTGTCACACTGTCAGGGGTGCGGGCCAGCAGAGTGAAGCCATATGCCCTGGCCGCGTACACCAAGGCAGCCTCGTCTGGACTCTCTGCCTGATAGCTCAGATTATCTGCAGTCGCTGCAGGCTTGCCACCCTGGGATTGATTATGGGGCGAACATGTTTGGAGCCCATTGGTGTTTCCAGTCCCCTCTACTTTTACAGGAGGATTAAAGTGGTCCGCCTCTCTAACTGAGTCCACCGAGAAGGTGCGGTTTCGCGTTGGTTTCCGCTGCCAGGAGGTGAAAATGTGCCGAAGAGAGCCAGCCTTTTTAACCAGGTTGGACATAGCATCCAGTGGGTTATTTGTCTGGCAGGAACGCGAAAACCAACTCATCTGAAACAGGAATTTTAATGTCAGGTGATGATGTCATACAGACATTTTGCTGATACAAATATATGGTGATAACACACCAAACCTCTCAGAAACAACTTTGTCATCTATTTGCACTTTTTCTTTTTGTTTATCTTTAATTACAAACACAAGGGAAAAACATACAGATTTTTCCCATCTGCCAGACCTCAGAACAGCACACTCAGGAGCAGCCAGGGCTAAAATTAATAAAGTGCACCCTGATTGCCCCTGCAAATCTCCCTTTACCATGTGGCTAATTTAGTGAAGACTGGGGCTTTAGAGATGAAACACAATTAGCACAGAGCACTGATAAATGAGAAGAAACTTTATTATTATTTCAGAAAACTGTCACAATTACACTAAATATTTGAGGTTGATAAGAAGTGTGTGTGTTATTGATTAAATTATGGAGACCTCATTGTGGTACTGCAGGCAAGTTGCTGGACAATGGATTTATAGATCTACAGAATAATGAAAATAATGAATAAGATAATTGATAGATTATCCGCAGTGTCTTTTAGATGGGAAGTTTCCCATTATTTTTAAGTTTGCATTTAACAAGAATAAATCTTTTGTCCATCTTTTCTCTGCCCCCTCTCCCTTCATCTCTTCATCCCAACCACAGTCACAGTATATGGAGCGCTTACCCTCTGTCTCTGAGCTGTTGCCATGGAAACCACCACAGTGTTGCAAATGGCAAGAGCCAGAAAAAAGTCCAGGTAGGGATCTCTCTGCCAGCTGCCGCCACCACTGCACTCTGCCCCGCTAATCTGCTGAAGAAGCTTCCTGTCTGGAATCACCTCAGTTTCCTGTTGGAGAAGTTAATCAGTTTGTTAATTAAAAGCTCACGTTGATGAACCGATTCGTTGCTCACACTCAGCTTTCCATGATTTGATGTGACAGGACTGGAAAAAGCTTTAAACCTTTTCCTCCAATTTTGTGCATTTACGAGAAAAAGATTACAGGAAGGATGGAAGGAAGGAAGGAAGGAAGGGATGAGGTTTTTCATTCATACAGACATTCTGCACCGTATGAGACACAGCGTGAAGAATGCTAAAGATGGGCACTGTGCTGACTTGCAGCCCTCTTCTGTCTCAGCCTGGCTCTCCAGGGCCCTGCTCTTTGCCCTGTGGACAAAAATAGACACTGCATAGCCACTGTACAGTATACCAAGATGATGATGACTAATCTATAGTGCCCGTTTACAGTTTATGCGACATCAGTGGTCTGTGCCAAATGATGCCCAGCATGACCATATGTCCCGTCACAGACACAGGGGCAACTTAGAGCCAAAATGGATGTGCTCATCACTGACGCCTAGCAGCTTGGCCATCTGCAGCGGGGACTGGGACCATGAGGTCTTTTGACACAAGGAAGGCGAGAGATTTTGGTAAACAAATGGCAGCTTGAGGTCTTCTGAGTGGGGATTCAGCCATGAAATATGTTCAAGGAAGGGCCTCTCATTTTGAAACTGGACAAGAGTTAAAAGTTTGATTTTTTAAATTTCAGAGTTCATGCTTATACAGTATGAATACTGCTAATTAGCCATGAAGTGGAAAACAATATTCTATTAGGCTGATGTACAGCTTGGAGCAGCTGCAGCCAAAATCAGTGATAAATGGATTTTGTCTGCTCATATAGCAATGGTCCAACCTAAATCTCCCCATTACTGTTCTTTTTAAAAGAATTAAAATAACGTCAGCTTTGTAATTGTCTAGCGACCAATCTAGGTCAAACCCTACTCTTTGCCAAAAGAACACTTGTTCCTATCCACTGTCACCTGTGAGTATGATAAGCAGTTTAGAAAATGGATGGATAAAAGTGTCCTGGTGGCCCAGCGATTCCCCACCCGGAGGTAAAGACCAACCACAATGCTTCTGCTAAACAAACTTCTGTTTATTTTTCAGACTTTCCGCGATTGTCTTACCAGTGGACTGCTGAAGGCCACATTGTTCTGGGCATTTCCCGAGACCTTGCTCTTGCTTCTGCTGCCATGTTGACGTCTTATGTCTTCAGGGTTGGTGTCCTCAGTATCCAGGGACCATCCAGTCCTTGGGGGTTGTGGCCTCTGGTTGAAGATGACCTCCTCCTCTGACTCTGGTTCTTCAAGGACAGCTAATCGGATGGCTACAAAAATCCCCAAACCATGTTGATACATACAATATGCACTGTGCTTGTCCTATAGTTTAGACTAAGTCATGTTCAGATGTGGGGTCCTTAACAACAATTGCAGTTTAATGGGACCCTGAAGACCAATATTGGACAGAATAAAGACAGAAGAAATGAACCTTGGGAAGAGCCATGTACTGTAAAAGGGAACTCCACTCCAGGGTAAATCCAGATCAGTAATAGAATTAGACAGTATAACAAATCGGATTGAAGCAGATATGGAAGCAGAAAATTGATGTCTCTAATCAGGACGCAACACAAGATATAGGTGAAAAGGGGGACAAAAAATATTGATAAGAGTCTTATAAGTATCCACTTTGTGCCTTTTCTCCATTATATAGATCACATAGAAAAGTATCTCACACTCTCATTTAGCCTACCCTCATTGATAAAAATGGGGTGGACAAAATGATAGAAACACATTCTGATGTCAAGAGGAAGTCATTCATTCTGCTGTGACTTCTGAGACTGTGCTACGGGGGACTATGATGAATGTCAAAATTCATGTGCAATCCATTGAAGATGAAGGGATAAACATCACATCCTAGTGCTAAGCCGGTAATGGAGCTAGCTGAAAACAGATTGTTGTATTTTCATGTATGTGTGTATAAAAAAAACTTAGGGGCCTATATGAAAAGCAGTGAAAGGTGCATCGATTGCTCATTCTACAAAAACAAATAAAACCTCTCAGTGTGAAATTTTACCGTTCTCTTTGTGTGGGTAATCTGTGCCCATAATGGAGCATCGCCGAAACACCATCTTATTCTCAGTGAGGGTTCCGGTCTTGTCTGAAAAGATGTACTCAATCTGTCCCAGGTCCTCTGTGATGTTCAGGGCCTTACACAGCATGGGGTTGTTTGTCTCCTCATCATACAGATCAATGTCATTTGTGATGAAGAAGACCTGACCGATCTTCACCAACTCGATGGACACATAAAGGGAGATAGGAATCAGGACCTGGAGAGGAGACAGAGAAGGACACGCGACACGATGGAAAGATGACAGGAAAGAGTAAAGGAGGACAGGGGAGGAGAGGAGATTGAAAGATGAAATTAAAATGAAGAGAATGAGGAGAAAAGAGAGGATGGATGAGAGAAGATGGGGAAAGTAAAGCAGAGAGGTGATGGTGGGATAAAGGAGTAACTCTATGGTTTACAAACGAATAAAAACACACTCCCAACTGTCCTGATTACTGTCTCACACAGACAGTCAGAATCCTCCACCTGCAGCAAGATGATCATGGTGAAAAACATGTAAAAGCCAGACAGACTGGGACTGTCCAGGTGACCGGTGCTGGGGGGGACCAGGTAAGGGGGCACACCGGGCAGCGCCTGCAGCCATATGAAGTGACCTGCATGTGTGAGGACAGAGGGATTAATCACACCGACAGATGCATGGGGAGGAAAGCTATCTTTGGCACCACACCTTCTCTGTTCTCCTCCCTTTTTTCTCCTGGTAAGTGTTTTGGCCTGTGGCCAAGGAGACTGAGCAACTTTTTTTCTTTTATTATTATTATTGGAAATTAAATGTCCCCTCATGAATGTAAAAGCTTGAATAATGAATCAGTCTGTGTAGTGGTTTTATGGTTAAGTTAAGCACTTTGTCACTGACCTACTGCTCCGACGAGACACATGGTGAGAAGGAGAATGACACATAAGATGACATCTGTGTTCAGCCTCTGCTCTAGTTTGCTGCGCTTGCACCTTGGCCTGTTGTTGTTGAGCATAGACTTGGTTTCATGGCCTTAAAGGTGGGATCAGAAGGTGCTGATTCAGTTACCAGCAGGCATTTCATATGGTCATTGAACACCAAGAGAAATTCATCTTATATCTTAAAATCTGCACAGTGTGGGTCGGTTGATGGAAGGACACAGGGCCATAGTTACCATCAAAGACATTGAGGTCATGTTCTCTGTAATATCTCTGCAAACGTTTTACAATTTTTGATGACACAAACTATTCACACATTTTTAAGATTGATTTTGATATTTTTAGCCATGCAAGGAACATGGATCCAAATGTTGGTTTGCAGAATTTTTGGTTGGTCGACTTCTTTGGTCCAGACTAAAATATCTCAGCAGATGAACTGCACAGACATTCATGGCCCTCCGAGGATGACCCCTTGAGATTTATGTTATCCTGTTACTTTTCTTCTAGTAACTCCAGCAAATCAAACTCTTTTTATTTATCTAATGAAATATCTCAACATCTACTGAGAAGAACTGGCACAATGTTTGTACAGTCATGGTTCTCAGATTATCTATCATTGTAACAACTTTAGTCATCCCGTAACATTTCATATAGCACCTTCATCAGGCCAAATGCTCAGTTAGTCCAACACTTTGTTTGTGACTAAATACGTGGAAGCTAATCACATTCCCATCAGCCTTAGCTGTGCTTTGTGTGACCCATAGAGCCGTAAGCATGGCTATATAGTGATGGCCCTTTAATGTTATTAGGCAAAACACTTTTTAAATTAAAAAAATGTAAAAAATTAAAAGTCACATTAAAATGAGAGGGAACTTACCCACAGTAGATCACAATATGGGGGGACAAAATGTACAGAAAGTATAACTGAACATTCACATGATGATAAATTAAATCCCATTTTATTTATCTATTTTTTTTAACATTTTGTCAGTAGCGAATCAGAAATTTCGTCAGTGTTTGGGGTTGTGGTGGGGAAATTAGGATTCTTGACATCAGTATTTATAAAGTCGGGGCCACAGCCCAAAACAAAAAAAAATACAAGCTCAGGGTTATATCAGTGAAACAGCTGAAAAAATAAAGCGTGTACCTGCATACACCACAAAGCCAACGGCATGGTCTGTGTTTCTCACTGTGCAGCCTCGAAGCAGCAGATTCTCAATACCAGCGCCCACCTTCTCCTTATCAGGTTTCTCTCTGCAGCAGGAGAAATTGAGAAACCTCCTTTGTATCGTCAGATCTTGTTAGATATTCATTACCCCTCATATATGCCCTTTTAGCAATTCTCCTGCTTTACGTCCATACCTGGACAGCATGAGTAGACCATCTGTAAGAACTCTGGTGCCTGAAGAAATCGATTGTAGTCTATTACAGCACCAATAATGCCATTGGTTGCATCAGAAAGTACAGCAACTGGGTTCTGATTATTTTTCCTTGAGGGCTCTGAAAGGCTCTGAGAAAGTGTTTGGGGGATCCATGTGATCTTTGTATTTGATACTCACACATAACACTTGAAATGATTCAGATTGTTGTTGGGCTTTTCACACACCACGACGCCATTGAAGCTTTCAGGTTCAAATTCAGCATCCTGGGGAATTAGAGGATGCATAAAGTCACTACTGGATGAATGGAGACTTTTCAAATGTAACTTCACTTCAACTTCAAGAATGAACTATGATTATTACATGCAGTAAAGGCAACTGTGGTCAAGAAATATTCATTTAAGATATGTAATCGCATAAGTATGTTTTCTACCTGTCGCCACCGACTTTGACCTCTTATAATGTTCTGTCGTTGCAGTAATGCAGTAAGTAATTTCATGAAATGTCATAGTTGAGGCAGCACTGAGGGAATGGGGGGAAAGATGACTGAAGAAAGAAAAAACAAAGCCATGTTGTTGTAAATACTCCTCACCGATACACAGAAGCCAGGCACCACCCGCCTCTGCTTCAGGTTGGTCTCCCCGTCCAGGTTGGCTGTCTCTATGTGACAAAAACCTTTGGGGTCTGACGTGTACATGAGCAGGAGGTCTGCTGGGACATTCTCATTGCAAAACACCTTCACAAAATCCCCCACTCGTACATCCTTCCAACGACGCAGCACGAACTGTTTGTCTGTCCTGAAATCGGAGATGTCAGACAGCAACAGTCATAACAGACAACATTTTCTAAAGAGACATAAGTCCCTAGTTAGCCTGTATATTGATTTTTGTCACATTTTATAGTTTAATAATATTTTATCCACGTTTATGCAATCAAATGAAATATTGATTCACCAGTCACAGCACCTGCTAAAGTTAGGGAATAAACAAAGAAAGCGGAGGGAAATATCAATGTTGCTGCTTTTGGAGGAATGGCCCGGATGTGTTTCTGTGTGTCAGCATAATGTATCATTAGAGGAGGACACACTAAAGTCTACGCGATGAGCTAAGGCTGCTCCCAGTGTTCCCACAGAACCATGTGTTTTTGGTTTGAACCTGTGTATCAAGCCGGCCAACCATCGGTGACAGAGAGCTGCAGGTATGCTGCCCCACATGTAGGACCTGACTGGGTGGCTGCCACATAACACCACACCTCTCCCCAGACAAAGCTGGGCGGGGGGGTAGGATGTATTTTTAGTACTTTGTGTTTAGTTTATACTTAAACATTCTCACTCCTCTGAGTCTAGTTAACAGTTTCCATTTATGGGACGTCCATTTCTCAAAGGTGCATCCTGTGATCTCATTTCACGGTGTCAGTTACATCCCAGACATGATCAGAAAGTTTTTACATTTACATCATCCTAAACTGTTTCAAAGGAATAGTTAGTTAGAAACTTTAAGATATAAACTTTGGGGATTTTGAGATTGGTACCACTCACATTTCTATAAAGTCAATATGAAGCTACAGCCAAGAGATGGTTAGCTTAGCATAATGACTGGAACCAGAGGGAAACATCAAGCATGACTCTGTCCAAAAGCTACCAAGTCCAGCTCCTCTAAAGCTCACTGATCAACACGTAGGATTAATAAATATTTATAAGTTTAAAAAACACACTTTTCCAGCTTCCAGGGCTTTATGTCCCTGACTGTGTTTTGTCTGGGGTTGCCTGGTAACTGCTCAGAGCCAAAAAAAAAATAGTCCACTATATAACCTCTAGTAAAATGGTGAATTTTCATTTTTACACATCAGATCTGTAAAGAACCAGGATATTATGTGTTAATTATGGAGCGTTAGAGGTGCTCCAGGAAAGATTTTACCATTTGACGGAGCCAGGCTACTTGTTTTTAACCGTTTCCAGTCTTTATGCTAAGCTACACTAACTGGCTGCTGGCTGTATCTTCATATTTACAGGGATAAGTATGAATGAGGTATTGATTTTGTCGTCTAATCTAAACACAAAAGCGAATAAACGTATTTCCCAAAACTTTTGCCTGAAAGATCTCTCATGCATTGTGAAGCAATATCTCTGCAGTAAGTCTAAGACGCAACCATTCTTTAAAGTGATAAAAAGAAATATTTTTGTCCCTCTTGTGGATTTGGCTCCCTGATGTTCCCATGCGATAAAATCCAAGAATCCGTAGTATTTTGCAGAGAAAACAATTTTTCAGCAAAAGGTGACACTTCACGGAGATAAAGTGTTTTGTTTGATAATACATGTGATATGAGTCACATTCATTCACATTTTGTAGATGAAATGAACTGCGAGGACTTTTAAATGACAGACAGGAGCTGTCCGTGAGGTGCGGGGACTGGTTTAAATGTGAGAACACAATAAAACCAACATGTTTCACAATGCAGTGGCACGACTTGGCATTCACACGGCATGATTAACAAGTGGATTGACAAGAGTTTGAGATTTGAGATGAGATAGATAATATGACTGATGATAACACACACACTTAACACCTTTGCGGAGATATGGGCGATGGGAAATAAAGATGTGCATCTGAGAAGGTCTGATGAATTAAATCTCTCTCATTTGATTGCATTCCTTGTGTGTCGTATATGTCAAAGTAATCCCATCCAATCGTTTTGCTTCTCATCTTTACAAGGACAAAATGAAGCTCTAGCACCCCCACCTAGCGAGCCAAGAGAGAGCAAGAGAGACCACAAGACTTCACTCACTGTTACTCGACTGCTGTTTATCTAATTGCTTGAGGCAGAGACGACTAGCGTCCGCTGACAGGCCCAGAGGGACTGGCGTTCTCCCTGAAGTGTCCGAAATGCTGCGTCTCGGCTCTGCACTTCAGGCCGCCCTGACCCTGTCACCAAACACGCACTAACGCATGAACACACACGAGGGCAGACATTTTCCCTGGCTGAGGCTGCACCTCTCAACATCCCTGCTGACCCTTGTTGGGAACTCTGAGAGCAACTCTGGTTAACAGTAAAACCTTCCAGGGGTTGAATCTTTTGAAGATTAATCATAAGAGGTGTTTCGGGTCGCGCATCATATTCGGGGGAAATACACATCCCCTCCTCCCACTCTACTCCAAAACCCCAGCAGTGAAAGGGTTGAAAATGACAGTGTTTATCCTCCTTTGTGAATTATTCATTTTTCACCAGTAATTCAAAAATAGATAACTGCTAACCTTACTGTCTTGGCTGATGCAACACCCAGATGAGGATTTCATCAAATGTGCACAATGCGATCATGAGAGATATTGTTGTGCAGCTCTTCAAAAGAGGAATAATCTCCCACACATTTTCTATTTCTAAGTCAAAAATTCCCATGGGGTGCTGAAACGCAGAGGAGGTAAAACACACACAATCGCACAGATCTACACACTCGCACAGACATCAACATGCTGGGTGATGAGAATCACAAACACAGATGTGGAGGTGCCATCAATGCACCGTGAGTGTTCCCTCTTGCCACGTCATTCATGTGGTAACACACTGTATTCAGGACATGGCTGTCTTTCAGTCGTTTACCTGCTGTAGATGAAGCATGGCATGTTGTTGAGCTTCCTGTCTGACTGGTACCTCCTGAGGTCCTCCCAGGCATCCTTCAGGGCTGTCAGAGACAGGATGACACAAATGGGGATCAGGGCCACCTCGGGCTGGAAGGCATTCACTACAGGGACAAAGTTCAGAATAGCCAGGCCCATAAAGTAGATGTTGGCCAGACGGTGAAGCTGCTCCCAGAAGTTCTTGGGGATGAAGAGGAGGAGGGTGTATTTGGTGGTCTTGATGGCGTTTCCGGGGAAGTAGCGGTTCGGTTGCTTTGTCTTTCCCAGTCCTTCATAAGGCAGATTGGACACCAGGTTACGGAGGTCCTTCTCCCTCGCCCTCTGACCTCTCAGAACATCCCTGACCACGGCCAAAGGGCTCCTCCATGTCATGGCTGCTCTGTCCGTTTTCTTCTTTCCTCTTCTCACTAACTTTTCCTTCCCATCCTCTTAGTACTCACAGCTCCTGTGGGTCAAAGAGACGCTTTTCAGGCCCATCCTCTCCTTCAGTGATTCTCTGCGAGTGTGTGAGGCCTAATGCCAGGTTAAAACCAGTGACAGCACACCTACCCCTCCACTGAGTCCGCCCCTTTCATTGACAGGTGTGTTCGCATTCTTTGTACAAGAGCTGTGGAAGTATCATTGAGATGGAAATAAAGCAGCTGATTACAGTCAGAAATTTAGCTGTAAGTGCTCCAATAAACATAGCTCAGTTTAATTTTAACGTCAATAATCTCATTTCAGACGAATTACCGAACCAGTAGCATGTTCAGGTTACCGAAATTTGAGTGAGTGATACCTGTGTGGTTTAGCAGTCTTTACTGTTACTAATGTTTTACACATCAATGTTGTCCTTGAAAATGAAACACTGAAGACACACAAATACAGTACAAACAAGGCAGTGCTCAAATGAGTTGACAATCTAATATTTGCAGAGCAGAAAATTGGTGCAGTGGATCATGAGGAGATCCGAACTGACAACACAACACCGAGCAGAGCACCACGACTGCTCGGGGCAAACATATATGAAGTCATGTCTGCAGAGTGTGAATGAACACAGCAGAGGGAACTTACATACCCCCTTACAGGAGAGTACAGACGGAGAACACCGTCCACAATGTTTATAGACAAGGAATAAGAATTTATTAGAAGTTATTTTTATTTATTGTTGCTTATAAGTCAACCCTCTGCCTCTGAATCATTCACAGAGAGGTCAGAGGTCAGATACAGAAGCCTAAAATGTGGGTCGGGAATATTTCTTGCTAACAAACACTTCAGCAGAGAAGAATCCTTCAATTTGCACGGTGAGGGTTAAGATTTTGATCATGTTGATTATAAAGATTTGGGCAAATTTATCTGTTTACATGTATGTGTGTGAGACTCTTTCATATGATGGACTACAAAAAAGTGTCTTCTTGCACAGATGGCATGCATGTAGGATGCCATTCTCTTCCTCATGTTGACATACTGCATGTTGTCTTTTCCAGAGCAGGCTGCAGAGTCCATTTAAACAGGTCAAATTAGAACTGTGTCACTTATTAATTGGGCTTAAAATCTAATTTCAGTCACATTTATAGCCGTTGTAATGAAACTTACATAGTTAGTATTTAATACACAGCATAGAGACATCACTGGAAAATAGTTTCCAGATGGATGTGAATAGATGTCTATTTTCTTTCTTTTTTTTTTAAGGATGCTATGCTCGAACTTGCAGGTGATTTATAAACAGTCAAAAATTCAACTGTTTTCCAGTTCTGTCCTTGAACAGATGACATAGACAGGTTCATCTCTCCCGGCAGCTCAGCGTGTTTTTCCATCTGATACATGTATAGCAGTGGGGGTGGCGTGATGTGGCTGTGCCAGACTCACCCTCTCACCCGTCCCAGTCAACTCTGGCTGGGTTTGGCTCGGCTGCACAGTGGCGCAGCTGTGAGTCCACACTGCACACACAGAAACAAAACACACTCTTGGAAACAAGACACACACACACACATGATTCCACAGAGCAGAGGTCTGTGCATTCCTAATTTCTCCAGTGACATGGAAACACTACAAAGTAGAAAAGCATCTGCCCCCCCCCCCCTCGCCCCCCTTACACTTCAACACTAATGCCCTTTTTGAAAAGAGGAAAAGAGAGAGAACCAATTTAGCACAAACCATCTGTCTACTGTTGTGAGATAATACATCTGTTATACTGAGGGAGAACAGTTATTTAGATTTGATTTTTACTGATGCATGGAGGAACCTGGAACAAGGTTACATGTCACGTTACATCAGTTTTTACACCACTTTGCCTTTTTTAGGTAGTTTTGCACTTAGAGTTTTTAATCCCAGAAGCATCACACTCTCTCTCTCTCACACACACACACACACACAAACACACAAAAAACTCATCCCTCTATCTTTATGAGGACACTCATTGACATAATGCATTCCAAAGTCCCTTACGCTAACACTAAGAATAAAACCTAATTCCAATCTGAACAATTAATCTAAGTTTTGACCCTCAAACAGTCATTTAAACTTGTGGGGCCAAGCATTACGGTCTCCACAAAGCTGTGAGACCCCTCATATGAGGTAAAATAAGCCCCCCCCCCCAAAATGTTCGTCAGACATTTCCTCAGATAAATGTCTTCCGTGCATTGGTATCTCATCGTGTTCTTTTGTTCCTCTTAGTTCAAAATCAAACATTAGCTGCACATTAGTCTCTGTTAGAACAAAATCTCTCTTTAAAGATTAAACATTCAGTGTTTTGCACCATCAAATATTCAATAGCATCCATTTAAGGGCTGTAACAGTGGTCAGGTCAGGGAGCGAGTGCGGTAGAGTGCAGTTAGCTTGCTGAGCAAGGGCCAAGGAGAAGTTGAGGCATGGATGGATGGCTCTCTTTCTGGCCCTTTATTTTCTTTCTCCTCCTATCTTTTTTTGTGGCAGGCCGCTCTGGCCCCTGCAGCCAGCAGACCACAGTTATTCCATAGAGTGCCTCCATATCTATGGCTCTCTGCGTTAATGTCCCCTGAGGCCAGGGCCGGCGCTCAGCCCTGCTCAGGCCCCAGCCGAGCCCATCACAGCTCAGACTACGCTGCGGCCTCTGGCTCTGACTCCTCCTGCTTCTCCATCCATTACGCACCCGATAGTCCCCAACTGCAACCCTCACATCTCTCTCTTCACCCCCACATTTTGCTTCTCTCACTTGCCTACTCACTCACTGTGTCGGGTTTAGTTGTTCACTCACTCGTTCAGACGCTCAATCAGCAATGAGCCCAACAGTCGGTAATCTGCCTCACATTCATACAGGACACATAAAGCAACCACCCGTTTACTCTGTAATTGAAGTGATAGACTGAATTGAGTTTTAATTGAATTTAGATACATCTTCATAATTGCTGACAATCATTACACAAGATATTTACAGTCATTATGAAATATTACAATTGGAATTTACAGAAACTTTGTACAAAATATGCCTGACTTCAATGCCTGGATAGTGGGGTCCTTGTTAAGTCGTTTCTGGAGAACAAAACATTGACCCAAAAGTCACTGGTGTCTGGAAGTGCTTTAGTTTCAGCAAGTAGATGCTTTTAGAGTCCATTAAAAAGAAAGAAAAGAGAGAAAAGTCCAAAAAGTACAGTCAGCAAAGTTGTGAATTGTGTTTTCTTTTTTCCTCAGTTAAATTGCTCTTTTCTTTTTTTTTTTTTGACTGAATGGAACATTTGATCTGTAATTCAACTGCAAAAACAACAACAGAGACCCATTTAAATAGAATAAATTCGTAATATTTACACAATAATGTGAGTATTGATTTATAAAAATGAATCATCTCTTCTTCTTTAAACATGATTTATGTTTATCTACAGTTTTTCAAAACAGAAACCTAATCACAATGGAACGCATCATACTTCTATCATTCAATTCTACTGATAATGATGATTGTGGATTGCCATATTTATGCAGCAACTCTGGTTGCAATGAAACTCAGCTCATCGATCAGCAAAGTTCTTACACCAGCTTAAGTCATGTTAAAGCCGTTCTCCGCCTCTGAAGCTCCTCGCATGTTGGCAGAAAGTACGGAGGAGTCAAATGTTCTCTTTAAAAAAATAACCATGTGGTGAAATGGATTCAATTCTGTCAGCACAGCAAAAAGCAAAACATAAAATTGGCCAAAGCGTTAGTGTCCACAGTCCCGCTCTTTCACAAGTTAATATGGGACCTTCAAAAACTGACCCTGCTGTGGCGCTGTTGTCCTCCAGCGATGCCCAAACCATCCATCCAGGTTGGCTGTGCTAAGCCAAAGCTGTAAAACGGTAACTGACAGACCAACCTCAACTAGTAAAACTAAAATGCTTGCGCTCCATCATCATTATGACTGAGATGCAAATGAAATCAAACATAAGCATGCTTTTAAAGGATGTTTTTGATATACAGTAATTATAGGAAAATAGACTATCAAGGATGACTCCTTTAAAATCATTTATAAAGCTTTCCTGGATGCAGACAGCTCGGCTACGAAGTAAATAGATACTAAACAAAACAAATCCTTAAAGTATATGCAAACACAAGCATAAATATTTGATCCACAGAGAGTAAGCTACGAATGACAAATATTAGTGATATATTGAAATTCTGGAACAGGCACCATTTCTGTCTTTTTAAAACTTGCTCTTCTTTTTCGAGTGTTTGTCAGTCGTTATAAGGTGTTTCCCAAATCCTAAGAGTCAATGCTGACTGAAGTGTTGGGTGCTGCTGCAGTCCATCCAAATGTCTTTGCATTCTCCTCATTTTTTTCTAAAATGAACCAGCTAAAAAAGTTGGTGCACTGTTCATCTCTCATTCTCTCACTCACATCATCTCTCACCTCTCTTTCTTGATTTCTCTCATGTCCCCTAAAACCCCAACCCCCCCTCCCCTCCCCCCCTTCTTTGCATGGCCACCATTTGTTGGCCACCGGACGCCACCAGGGTTTAATGGACATAGTAGAGCCAGTAGACCACATTGAAGAAGGAGAAGACGGTGGGGAAGATCATCCTGGACCACTTATCGATAGAGTTCACGTCGGACAGGTCTGGGATGTTCACCTTGAGCTGAGAGGCCCGTCTCCGTAGGCGTGACTTCTTCTGGGCATGGCGTTCCAAGGCGCTGTGGCCATAGTTCTGGCGAGCCATGGCTGCCCTGCGGTACTGAAGCGTCGAGCTATCGTAGGCCAGCATGGTGTTGCGGGGGTCTCCGGGTGCGCCGAGGCCCCGGGACAGATCCCCGGCACCACCCATCTCATTCTTCATTTCCAAGGTGCTGAACAGGATGTTGTCGTCGGGAGTCATCTGTGTGAGGGTGTAAAAACAGGTACAGCCACGAGAAGTTACTGCCAAAGGGACATCTTAGAGTGTATTTAAATTCAAACCAAGTCTCGTAAAATGATTCAAAACAGGTATAGGTATAATGATCATTAAGTAATTCACTGTGTAAAAAATACTGATGGGGTGCTAGAATGGGTAATGCAAATGAATTCAAAAACTGTGTTACTTACAGTGAGGAAAATTTTAAGCGATTTAAAACGACTAAATAAATTATTGATCATCTGTCAATAAATATCTGAGTGATTATACGACCACAAGACTATGAGATAACATCCCTGGAAGAGCACAACGCACTCCATAAACTAATTCTCATGGAGAGTCCTTCATTGTCATCTCAGAATTTCAACCAGAGGTTGGTTAAAATTCTGTCGATTCACAAGACAAACTGAATTAAAATAAAGAAAAAAATAAATAAGAGAAAGCAAAGGAAAAAAATGTGACAGGAGAAGGCTGAGAGAAATTGTAAGGACTTTGTAAAGATGGAGTAGAGGCTAAAAAGGTTCGGGGCAGGTCAGGGAAGACGTTGTGGGAAGTGAAATCGGATCAACAATTCTTCATCCATAGCCTGACTTCTGAGGAAAAACGTCCCTTTAATCCAATCCTGTCCCGCTGTAAATGGAGCCTGTTTGTATTTTGCTGTTTTTGTGTAACTCACTTTGAAGCAAAGCCACTTAGCTGGTACTATTCATCAAACTGAAAATGATCTCTTTCTCTTATCTGACCATCCGTTTTCTTTTTCAATTGCTTCACTTAGTCTTATGACATTCATCAATTTCCTCTGAGAATGTACAGTATTTGTATCTAAACTATATTATCTTAAGAGAAGCTATTGGTGTTTTCTTTTTTTTTCTTGCCATATTTGTCATTTACCATTCATTTAGATTTAGAGCCAAAGTTAAGATTAAATTAATGCCTGCAGAGAACAAAGTGCTAAGCCATGTTTGTCAGGAAAATGCATGAAGAGCAAACCAAGAGAGGGAAAAACACAATGGTGGGAGTGATGATCAAAGTTGCCTTAAAAATCTATAGAAATCAAAGAAATGCACAAAAACTACAGCATTTTCCTCTGATCTGGATTGATTCAGATTGATGACATTGTTAGTTTTGACTTTCAAAACCTCCAGTACCTTATTTCTTTGCTCGCCTAGTCCTAATGCGGCATCGTCCACAAAGATGGGATCCCACATCGAGTCATATGCGTCAATTTCCCTCTGTTTCATTCTGGCATACAGAGCATCATCTCTCTGAACTACATTTCCCACCAGCCACTGCAAGCATACAAAATCAGCACTGTTACTTAGGGGAAATCGTAGCTTGCCACACTCAGAAGGAAAGGGTGTTTTATTTTTTATGTTGCTGTTGTTCTTGCAACTTTAGCAGCTGAATCAGATTTAATGGGGAAGGCTTTGGCACCACAGCCAGTGATTTTTCCAAGGCGCCTTGCCCTTTGAGAGACACAGAAATATGGAGATAAAGTAAAAGCCAGTCATTGCTTCTGCATTCACTCTTTGGGATCCTTGTCTGAGTAGTAAAGTTGATAAACAAGGCTAAACCAGTGAGAAACGGAGAGCTAGAGCAGGAGGAAAGAGTGCTGGTAAAGGACATCAAGCATTGATCACAGCATCACATTGACCTTGAGAGGAGAAGAAGTCATTTGCTGCCAAAGAAACAAACAGACACGTTAAGCGACAGCACAGATACCTCAAGAGGAAGTTTCCCTGGGCACGTACCTTGTTGGGGTCGGGTCTCAGCTTCTCGTTATTGGCGGTAGCCGCTTTCTCGGCCGCCTTCTTCTGCCGCTGGGGACCCTGGCCAAAGAAGATGTAGTTGACGAAGGCGTACTCCAGCAGGGCCAGGAAGACAAACACAAAGCAGCCCATCAGGTACATGTCAATAGCCTTGACGTAGGGGATCTTAGGGAGCGTCTCTCGCAAGTGGGTGTTGATGGTGGTCATGGTCAGCACCGTAGTAATCCCTGGAGGTCAGCGGAGTCACACGTTTAGAAAGAGAGTGCAGTCTGTGAATGCTGCAAGATTTTTACCATCTCTACATTAAAAAAAGAGCCTGTAAATTTGTCTAAAGGTTATATTCAATTTTTAGTTATGCTAGCAGTATGGCTCCGAGGATGGCATCGAGGTCCGCTACTTTAGTCCACACTAAAATATCTGAACGACTATTGGATGACTTAAGATGAAATTCTGTGCAGACATTCATGGTGCCCAAAAGGAAGGATCCAACTTGATTTTGGTGATCATCCTGACTTTGCCCTTTTGCTCCACATCAGGTTGAGATTTTTCAGTTTTGAGAGAAATGTCTCCACCTGCTGGTTGCCATTGCCATGAAATTCAATACAAACATTCATGTTCCCCTCAGGATGAATCACTTTCATTTTGGAGATTCAATTTTGACCAAATTGCTGAAAAAATAGCTGCATACTGCTGACATGCATAATAAGCACTTTATTATGCTAACCTGCTTATCTAAGATGATGCAAATTAGCATTCTCCATGTCTAAATCACTGCCTATTTAGACATTAATGAACTGTATTTTATTTGATTGTCCATATTCTGAGTGTGCAAAGTCATGCACCATATAGTAGAGTAGTAGAAAATTACAGTCGGATGATCATAGACCTGTCAGGGATGATGTAAAATGCTGATGATCAGAAAGTGTCTGAAATCTAAATCTGCTCACTTTTCAGCAAACTATTGAATCTCAATTACAAGAGGAGGAGTGAATGAGTGAACAAGGGTGTCTCGCCTCATTGAAATTTGCTTTAAGTCAAAAAAAAAAAAATGGAGATCAGGTGCGCATCTTCAGAGTGTACGGGCAGGTGCTCATGAACATAAGCATTCATGATTATCATGTACATTGTATGTATTCATTCATAGCAAGGAGACAGGCCTGAAAGAATGTGTACCCATATGGATAAAGAGATCCCCCAGAGCCTCTTGAGACTTAAACTGTCTGCGTGTGTGTTCCATGTGAGTAAGGTTTGTATCCAAACATGTATCCAAATGGTCACAGAACAAACTGTAGGCTACATAAAAAGCACAGCGTCACTGTAAACATCTGCCGTTAGTCACAGCACGATTCACCTGTTTTTTTTGAAATACACGCATTGTGTTTGATACATTAGTCATCTGCATGCACAATCTGCATTTGGTCAGATTCACACGCATTATAAATAACCCAGCAGCCAGCAGTGTCACTGTAGCACGGAGCCTCGTCCCTCATTGGCTGCGCTTGCTCGCTGCGCATTCACAGGATGCTGAGAGCAGGCACATCTTTGAATCACGTTACCCTCCAAATGCACTGTCTGGGGCTCCAGCCCTCATGTGTCCCACTTCAGAAAACAAATGGTGTGTGACAAGAACGACACACATAGAGCTCAAAGCCATTTCCTTTGCTGCTCTGCCCTGTCATGCCCAAGTTTAACACTAAAGGCAGCTTTGTGGCGTCACATTTTAGCATCAGTAGTAGTTTGACATCCGTGTAAAAACATTCACTGTAATGTGCAAGGTGCATTTAAGCAAATGTTGACACTTTTCATTTGGCTGTAATTTAGTTGAAGGCGGCTCTGATAAGCTGGGATCTCCAGCCAATGAGAGGCTCGGATAGAAAGTCAGGCAGAGAGAAAGAAAGCACGCTTCAAGGTCGAGCTGCAGCGCTTCTCGCTCTGCATGAGTCATGCATATAGTCATCTCTGAACAACAGACATTTAACCAGGCAGCCTATCACACACTGCTATCACTCACGTGCTTGGAGCTAATGAGAAAATAAAGTAAATGCTGGGAAAATGAGTCAAAATAGAGACCAGACACAATAAAGTATAGATGTGAAGCCATATGTACAGATATAAAAGGCTCAGTGTAAGTTAAATGGCTCATTTTATGGTCTGTTATCATTTAGCTCTGGGTTATTTCCCCGCGTCACTGTTCAGCAATGGCGAGGCAATCCTACCCAGGGCCACTCTGGCAGCTGAGGCATCGTAGTTGATCCAGAAGGAGACCCAGGAGAGGATGGTAATCAGGATGGAAGGCATGTATGTCTGCAGGATGAAGTAACCAATGTTCCTCTTCAGTTTGAAGCTGAGGGACAGGCGGGGGTAGGAACCTGAAGGAGGCACACGATAAGGATAGAGAAGTGGGATAGAAATAGATTTTCCTCAATGACACCCACTAAAAGCTATATTCTCCTTGACACTAGGGAGCCTGCCATATCCGTCTCCTTTACTGACGTCTTTTTTTGTGTGTATGTATTTTAATGTTAAAAATAAAACTAGGTTATATGGAACAGTAAATGTCCCTTTTCCTAATAAACTGTTTTTAGCTGAGTACAGCAGCCAGTGCTCAATAACACCTGCGCCTACAAAGTCAAAGGACCAAAAATAAAGTTGGCTATTGTGTTGCTTACCTGTAGAAAAGACCACATTCTTGGAGATGAGTTTGTAGTCAACAATAGAGAACTGTGGCAGCTCTATTCTGTCGACCCCGGACACGGCGCCGTCTCCACCTCGCCAGTAAAACTCAATGTCATCTGTGGTATAGCCATCTGCAGAGGAGAAACCAAAGCCAGGACACTTGGAGAAACATTATCATCGTCCATTAATGGTCTGTGATACGTTATAATGATACATCATAAGGCGGAGCAGGAGTGTTACATGTCAGTGGTATTGTGCTTTTAGCCCATTAACAAAAAAAATTGCTCTGAGTACATCTCAGGGGGCCACAAAATGAAAAAGAAAAAGATTTCCGCAGTGTCAAATTATGTGTTTTGTGGAACTTTTTCTCTTGTGAAGTACTGTTGTTTTCGGAGGCATTTCAGGCCTCTCAAAGTTAAGCAACGTCCAAAATCTCAATTTCTTCTTCCATTGGCTGAAGTGAAAAAGAAATATAAACTTTAAAGAGTTGTCGTGAGTTGACTTGGTTTTGTTTTAAAGGATCAAAAGCCAAAAAGGTTTGGAGTCACTGTTCTAAAGCATATACACATTTTAAGATTGGTTTTCCATCTTCCAAGTATGGCTTCCTTCCATTTACTTCACTATATGCTATGAAACCCACTTTACAGTGTCTGGTCTCATGCTTCAGGTTGGAAATCATAGTAAACACTTAGCTAACTTTATTTTTGTGGAGTTATGAATGCACGATAATGCAGTAGCAAGAGGGTATTTTTTTTTAAATGCTTTCTTGTTGTTGTGTTCAATTTCTTGATGGAAGCTCTGGAAACAGTTTCTTGGCTGTCGGCCATAAAGCCACAATTTTTAATGCAAGAAACTAATTTCTCAACATCAGTATTCACTTATTGTGCTCTTCCAACAACATAGCTGGCAAATACTAGTTTATTTAACACTCTTTCAAACACCAAGAAAGGAAAGGGTTTACAAAAAGATATTTTTCCTCTTTCTCATCAACTGCATCAACAAAATAAATATGTAAAATTCACAAAAAAATGAAGCTACATGGTCATTATGATGGATGAACCTGTCAAACAAGATTGTTTTCATAACCTTCTTACATCAACCTGAAACAATGGCTGCAAGGTGGGATATTGATTTGAAACATTTGTACTTTTGTATGTTTTGGAGAATTGATCAGACTAATGTAATGTGTGACCCCTTAAAACAGCAATTGAATTTGAAATTATGTATGGTGTGTCACTTAAAAGCTAAAAACTTTAAGGCTTCTCTGCGGCTTTTCAATTTGAAACAGAATATCATTTTCTACCCTGCACAAGAAAAAAAAAGCAACTATAAGGAATAGAAAAGACTAATGACTGATGTTAAGAGCAAAACATTCTGCAGCTGCAAATCTCTATCTTCAAAACCATGGCTTTTCCCCCAGTTTTAGGCCTGCTGCTATAGGCGCAATCAGATGCTATTTTAAAGCTACATAACACTGTGAGCAGCAGAGATTTGGAGCATGATGTGTTTGGTGCACATGGTTGGAAACTGTTGTAGTTGCAGTCTGGGGACTCCAGTGTTGTAGACTGACTGTCTGTCTCTGACACGAACAGTGTCGCAGGCGAACAGGGAGCAGCCATCTCCCTGTGCCGAGTTCTACTTCGCCTGCTGCCTCACACTCAAAATAGAGGCAGTGACCTATTCAGATGCGATGAATAATTAAACTCCAAGGCTTTGATTTTTTAAAAATTAACACATCATCCTTTATTGCTGTGGTGCTGACATTCAAGGTGAGGTTAGTCACTATGCTCATGTTGGGTTGTTGCTGGTTGGACAGTCAGCGAACTTCCCCCACAGGCCTTTTTCATAGCAGATATTTTGACTTAGCACAGGAGCAAAAGCACAGATGTT